>JARHVA010000341.1:2217500-2737500 GCA_037957365.1 Torreya grandis
GCATCATGGAATGTCCTTAAGATAGTACCTTTGATGTGCGAAGGAGGTACCAAATAAATCCTATCTTTGTATAGGATAAGGTCGTTAACCACCACATATCTATTGTCTTGTAGAGATCCCTCTATCAAATCAGCTGCCCACTGATCCTTAGCATATTCAGCTATTATTTTCTCCTTCCAGTCTGCTAAAATCTCTACTAGGGAACATACATGTGGTCTCCTAGAAAGTGCATCGACCACTACATTCTTCTTCCCTTTGACATACTCAATGTCAAAATCATATTCATGTAGTTTGGTGATCCACTTCTTTGCCTATCATTAAGATCTCTCTGGCTCATGAAATATTTTATACTGTTATGATCTGTTTTAATCACAAATTTACCTCCAACTAGATAAGACCTAAATTTGGCCAATGCATGCATTATGCCCAACATTTCCCGATCATATATAGAGTAGCTCTTCTCCACTCCCTTTAGCTTCCTGCTCTCAAAAGCAATAGGATGTCTTTCCTGCATTAAGACTGCACCCACCCCATCCCCAGATGCATCACATTGAAGCTCGAATGGTTTGGAGAAGTTTGGAAGTGCTAATACCAGACAAGATGTCATCAACTGTTTGAAGTGCTCGAAGCACTTTTGAGTTGCCTCTATCCATACAAAGGCTCCCTTCCTAGTCAAATCCGTAAGTGGAGTTGTTGTCTATGAGAACCCCTTCACAAACCTCCTGTAGAAACCACATAGACCAAAGAACCCCTTGAGTTGGGTAAGATTAGTAGGAGTAGGCCACTCAACTATAGCTCTAATTTTTTCTGGGTCCACCCTCACTCCATCCACACTAATGATGTGCCCAAGGTACAATAATTTTGTCATGCCGAATTCACATTTAGATTCTTTAGCATGAAGGGACTCATTCTCAAGTATGCTTAATACCTCCTCCAAGTGTTGCAAGTGCTCCTCCCATGCCCTACTATATATCAGGATATCATCAAAAAATATAAGCACAAATTTCCTTAACTGACTCCTGAACCCCTGGTTCATACAACTCTGAAAAGTAGCTGGAGCATTGGTTAACCCGAATGGCATGACCAAAAACTCAAAGTGGCCATAATGGCACTTGAAGGTTGTCTTCTCTACATCCTCTGCTCTCATTCTAATCTGATGGTACCCAGAGTGCAAGTCTATCTTCGAGAAGCAACATGCACCATGTAACTCATCTATTAGCTCATCTATTCTTGGAATGGGGTACCTGTTCTTGATTATTTTTTTGTTGAGAGCCCTGTAATCTATGCACATACGCATTGTCCCATCTTTTTTCTTTACTAGGACCACTCCTAAGGCAAATGGACTTTTGCTAGGCCTAATGTGTCCCATCTCCAGCAACTCCTTTATTGCCTTCTCGATCTCATCCTTATGCACCTTAGGATGACGATAGGGGGTGTCAATCACAGGCTTCGCCCCCCCTCCAGTTCAATCACATGCTCTATTCCTCTCTCTGGTGGAACACCTAGTGGGATGCTTCCAAACACCTTTGTATGTTTGGATATGACCTCATGAATGTCTGGATGGTACTCCTTGACTTGTTGCTCTGTAGCTGTAGGCATGATCATACATTATGCTGCCCACTCTATCTGGTCATGTCTAAACAAACGTTCCATCCTCCTAAGTGAGACTACTCTAAGTCCCCCATCTGATAACCCTCTGAGAACCACTTTTCGACCCTGGTGCTCAAATCTCATTTCCAATTTCTCCAAATTGAAGGTGAACTCCACTAGAGATCTCATCCATGTCATGCCTAGGATGACATCATAATCTCCCATGTCAACAACATAAAACTTGCATACCATGTCATAGTCTCCAATCCACAAATGGAGATTAGGAATCATCTGAGTACTAAGAAGCTTGTCTCCATTAGCTACCATCACTCTGAATCCCTCATATTCCTCAGTGTGAAGTCCTTGCTTCTTCACAAAGCTTGCATCAATGAAATTGTGGGTGGCTCCTATGTCTATCAATGAAACAACTCGTTGCCCCTAAATCACACCTCTTACCTTGAAGGTTATTGATGGTTCAGTGCTGGTAAGTCGAGTAATGGTCTTAACTTCTCTAACCTCCTCTGCCATAGTCTCTTCTTCATCACTGCTTTCTGAATTTGACTATTGCTCTGACTCTTCTGAAGCTGATTCTTCAGCAGAAAAATACTCTAATTGTTTTGCCTTCGCCTTAACTGTACACTTATGCGAAGGTTCCCATGGCTCTCTGCAATGAAAACAAAGTTTTTTCCTTCTGAGCTCATTCAATTGATCACTGTCAAGTCTTCCTGAATCTGCTCGTGGTGGATGTGATTCATTTTGTTTCTTATCCTTTTCTTTTTTTTGTGGGAAACTCTTAGACTGAAATCGGCTTTTTGAACTAGAAGCCTCCATGTCCCTAGCCTTCTGAATAGCCTCTTGTAGTGTAGGTGGGTTGAGGGCCTTAATCCACCCTCTCAATGGATCAGCCAATCCATCCATGAAAAGCACCATAAGTCTCCTCCGTGATATATCCGTGACTAATACTAAAAGTCTCTAGAACTCAGAGATATAGTTCTCCAATGGTCCCCATTGTTTCAACTGTGCCAACTCCTTAAAATGTAATTCTGGATCCTTCCTATCGAACCACTCTATCAATCGTTCTGTAAACTCAACATAAGAATTGATTTGATCATGTCCCATAGTCACCATGCCATGGTGCCACCACTCATGTGCAACTCCATCAAGGTGTATAGCGGCATATTTAATGGCTTCTTCTTCGAGCATATGATTAAGTTGAAGATAGGTATCCACCTTTTGCACCCAAGCTCGTGTCATAGTCTTCCCAGAAGCATCAAAATAAGGTAGAAACAATTTCCCTACTTTCTTTCATAACTCAAAGTTTTGGTTCTTGTTTCCTGCACGAGGCATGTGTCTCATCCTTACATCAATATAGTCTCGTAAAGATATAGTTGCCTGAAATTCAGGTCCTCCACTCTCCCAATCTCTTCTGAATTGATCCTACAAATTTGTGATTTGACGTTCATTGACATGTTGTGCCGATGCCCTAGGTGGGAAGGTAGGTAGAAGTGGTCTAGAGATCACCGTTCTAGTGGGTTGAGCTACATGGCCCAAGTTGTCGCCTACATTTCCCCCTCCATTACCTCCATTTCCATTTTTTCCACCATTATTACCTCCATTCTGATTAATGCCACCATTATTTCCACCTCCTAAGTTGTTCATGTCAATAACCAACTGGCGTACCATCATCTGTGTCAATAGGTCCAATCATTGTTTCTGTTGTTGTGCTCTTTGCTCTGCTAACTATTGTCCCTAAACTAGTGTGTCCAATAACTGTAGAAATCTCTCCTCACCTGGGTCTCTTCTCTCACCCATATTGTCAATGTTTTGTTCCCCTGTAGTTCTATGTTCTTCTAGAACCCCTTGTTCTTCTACACCTGTATTTATTACTGCTCTATTCCTTCTTGTGTTGTAATGGTGAGTGAAAGGTTGCTGATCAAAACAAGACATGTCCCTGTTTATACATTCTTTAACCCTTCAGGATGGCAGGGTTTTCTGCTCTAATACCATTGTAATAACCACCCCTATATTTCCAATGAAAGAGACTTGTGAACTACTATGTCATATCAATTAAATTGCTTAATGATCAACAAGGCATTTTGTTAAACACTTGACATACATACAACTATACATGCAAAACCTGAAACTCCTTATTTGTTGTTAAACACTAATTAGCAATATAAATGTGCACATACAATATCCTTATAGGCTGCAACAAATATTCAAATTTGTATTAAAAAATTACAATGCTTAGATATGAAAATTTGATAGAAGAAGCCTAGAAATTAGTGTTGTAGTGACCCACAGAGGAAATGCCAACCTTCCAGACCTCTAATCAGTGAGAATAAACAAGTAAACTTGATGCAAACATTGTTCATGCACTATAACAGCACTATTCACGACATTGTAGCAATTTTACTATTCATAGGTACTGTAGCAAAATCATTATTCACATGCACTGTAGCAAAAACACTATTCATGCACACTGTAGCAAAACACTATTCATAGCTCCTGTAGCAAATCATTATTATGCCCTTCTTTGTTGTAAATCCAATAAGCCCAATGTGTTTCCTAAATGAAAACACCATCAATCATCTTGACTGTGTCTTTCAACAGCGAAGAGAATGCTAGCAAAGAGGGATTTTGTCCTCCAAGCTCAAAAATCAGATTTCCAAGAAATCCAGCAACATAACATTAATCTCCTCCAAAACCCCTCTAAATGGAAGCTCTTCTATTTCTTTTATAAAGTTCTCACAAGAGTCCACTCCTTCGTTTTGTCAGTGTGGGATAAAACATAACTCCCTTTATGTAACTTATGTATCCAATGAATTATAAAATAAAGGGGATTCTTTTAGTTAAATAATTCCCACAAACTATAGAATATGCATTAAAAAAGATAAATATTTAAATTTAACTTTATAAAATAACTTCATTAATGCCCAATAAATCATATCAATGATAAATAAATCTTCCTATCGATTTTAAATAATTACCATCGACATGTCATTGCCCCTAGAAGTCCAGCCATGTCCATTCAGGACTTACTATAAATAATAAGTATGCCCAAAACTGCCTCAAACCCCTCAAAAAGATATGCAACTGAAACTATCTAGGCCAAATGGCCTCTAAGTCCCTTTAATGTCCGGGGTAGCCTACGGGACCATAGGGAAATAGGCTAACGACAACATCATGATATAAATGTTAGAAATGGGACATTACATGTCTATGTTTCCATGATTTATACCATACATCTATGGGGCCAAGCTACTTGTGTGTGTTCTAATTGATTTATCTATCCAAATTAAAGGATTGCTCGTGACATTGGAAGGCATAATTCTTATTTCTCATTTTTTTGCATTGTGTTTGATATGAAACTATCTATCTTATGTTAGATTTCACTTTACATGATTTTGTGACATAACTAAAGCAAATTCAAACTTCAAAACATGCAAATATTTTCAAACATTATAATTGTGTGCAATATTAAATTACATAATTTTCTAGGTTCTAGGATTATTACTTTATCTAATCTATTCTTCCAAATATATAATTTATGATTCTTTTTACGATGATTGAAACATTGAAATTCATATATTTATAGGATTATAATATGCTTTGGATAAAAAAATTCTCTTGTTATATGTTTTGAAAATTTGAATGGTTGCATTCTACACATCCACATCCTGGGTATAATCATATATATATATATATATATATATATAGTTTGGGAAAAATAAATATTTCATTTTTCATAAGTGCTCAAATACATAAGTATATTTAATCATTGCATTAGCCATCATGTCATTTACATATTCATAAAAAAAAATTGTTTTTGATCATAACTTGTTTGGGGGTAATAAATATTTCATTTTTGTAAGTGCTCAAATACATATGTATATAATATAATCATTGCATTAGTCATCATGTCATTTACATATTCATAAAAAATTTGGACAAAATTTGTTCAGTTGATTTTGAAAAGGCTCAGGGAAAAAACATTTTCTCTTTATGAATCTATAAAAATATGAGTGAATATTAAAATTGACAACATTCATTTACTGGATATGATTAATTTTTATTTTAAAATACTTACAAATTATATTTGAATTGTTTTTACTTCTCTTCTTATACTATAATGAAATTTTTCATAAAAACACATAAAATCGTCGATCAAAGTTGAAGTATTCTATTTTCTAAAATTTCTTTGCCACTTAAGTCTCATTTTTTTGCCTCTCAATACCTTGCACTCGCCATACAAGCACACCTAATGTAAAACTAAATCCTAGAAAAGAAAATGAATGTGCAACTGATAAATCAAGTCTAATCAATATCAAACCTCCAAGGACAAACTAGACTACATTACAAAGGGCTAATCACCCTCAAGAAACCCTCGAGAACATCATGGGTGCCAAGTATATTGTTCTTGCCGTGCTCATGCAGCCGCAATCTATCAGCCCTTTGCTCGGATGATTGATGGAATTGGGATTGGCCAACCCTCCTTAACAACATTGTGCTTTTTGTTTAGCTCTTTAATACTAGTTTTATTTTGTAATAGAAAATAAAAATATATATATCAATCCAAATTCGATTAGGACTGAACAACGCATCTCTATTTCAGAGGTTGATTACTGAATTAATTTTGGTTGTGTAGATAATGCAAAGGGCAAAGGTGTGTAAGTGGGGGGCATGGTGGTTGTCTGATCGTGTAGATGCTGTAAAAGGTGCGGATGTAAGTGGGGATCATGGTAGTGGTTTTCATTACGGTCCTGGCAGTGACCCTGGGAGCCGCAGTGGCTCTTATCGCAGGTTTGCTGATAGTTGGAGGCAGTTTAATGGACGTCTAGATCAAATTGCAGAACCTGAGAATTGTGATGTTCAGGTTGCGCCAACAATCAACTTTCTAGAGTGTACATGCATTTGGGTTATGATTGTCATTTTTAATGATCATTAGGCCATTTAATAACTCCAGTATTTTCATATTTTATTCATTTTTTAAATACTTTTATTGATATTTAAACAATTCAAATGATTTGATCTGCATATCTTCTAGTTTAAAGTATAATAATTAACTCAAACTAAAGTACAATACAAACTCATGGTAAGGGGGAAGGCCAAGCAAACAAACATTATCATGATGCAACCAATCAACCATTGTTTTAAAAGGACCCCTTCCATTGTGACATCATCCACATTAGCATCACAGATTAAGTAAGATACAAAGTCAAGGTAATATTGGCTTAAGGTACAAAAGAAAAGAACTCAAATATATTGTCTAAATCAAATTGCATTCACAAAAATCACTCTAAAGTAAAATAAAGGTAATATTGGCCAACTTTAGTCATACATAAATGGAGGTTTTTTTTGCGATTATGAAGTCACAAAGGAGAAGAGAATAAGGTTAGTAGGGGGGCCACTTCCATTGTGGCATTATCCCAATGACACAAGGATCATTATCTGTGTGATATGTTGCCGCGGACCAAACCTACAAACTAATATGGAATTATCTTTCTAAATGAAGATTTTAGAGTCATAAAAACAATTCCAAGATGCACTATAGAGGCATATTGGACTTGGAGTAGTAAAACATGTATTTAGAGATAATTCAAAAAGATTTTTTGGATTACAAAGCCAAGAAGAAAGAAATAGGAAGGCCGAAGTCCGGCTGGGCCAAATTGATCCCTAAAAAGTGACTTGACGTTCAAACTGAAGGCAGGCTAGGTTGAAGTTCTGACTTCAATTTGTGAACGTTAATGTGTCCGAGTCTGATGCTATGTGGAAGATACAAAGTAAGTCTGATGTTATGCGGACAATACAATACAAAGTGAGTACCGCAACTTTTTAAAGTTGTGACATGTAGTCTCGTGCCTATGAATTCTGCAAATATTTCCAAATGTTCATGCAATTTGGCTTTAAAATATTAATTTTGGGTAAAACAAACAGGACACACTTAATATTCTTTGAAGTAATAGAATAGCCTACCCATACTTTTCATTTACTCTTCTCAATGAAGAAACATCTAATGAAATGTAAATAACTATTACTGTGCTGATCTTTGAATCATTACCAAAGCATTAAGATTCGAACCTCTTCTTTAGGAAAGGACACAATAGTTGCCACAAATAATTCAGGTGCATTTTTTCCAAGAACTTAGACAACTAAAATAGCACTTAAGTTACGAGTCACTAAGGATCAGATATTTCCTCGATAGAAAACAATCACAATAGTTGTGAAAGTCTGTATTCCCATGCTTTCCAGTATCTTCTAACAAGTTTCCAGGTATAGTTTGATAGATTCTCCTGAACTTGTTTGACTTCGTCATGCAAAATTGCTTCTTGTTTGTGAGCATGGGAAAATTTCCTGTCAATGACTCAAAAGCACACAAATCAGTGGCAATAGTAATAGCAGTGCAGTATATGACACAGATCATGATGATTCACAAGACCATACAAGTGAAGAAGTCGTATGGTAATCTAAACGTTGAAATCACTCTTATGATTCAATTTCATCAACCACCAAACCTTACCAGCAAAATATGTCATTTCTCTTTCTTCTTCTTTTTAAAAAAAAATGGTACACATAAAAATATGAACTGGCTCAAATTACAACCGAAAATGACCTTGACAATTTTGAATCAACCTCTTTAAACGAATGCAGAAATATAATCAACTAGTTCAAACTGAGTCTAATAATAACAAATAAAAAGCTACCTGAAAACATGCTAGTATATGACAAAGATCAAGATGATTCACAAGACTATACGAGTGACAATTTTTTATCAACCTATTTAAAGGAATGCAGAAATATAATCAACTAGTTCAAACTGAGTCTAATAATAAGTAATAATAAATAAGGTACCAGACAACATAGTAGTATATGACAAAGAACAAGATGATTCACAGACTATACAAGTGAAGAACTCATATGGTAATCTCAATTTTGAAATCACTCTTATGATTCAATTTCATCAACCACCAAATCTTAGCAGCAAAATGTCATTTCTCTTTTTAAAAAAAAAAAAAAAAAAAATAGTACACACAAAAATATGAAAATATGAACTGGCTCAAATTACAACCAAAAATAACCTTGACAATTTTGGATCAACCTATTTAAACGAATGAGAAAATATAAACAACTAGTTCAAACTGAGTCTAATAATAACAAATAAAAAGCTACCTGAAAACATGCTAGTACGTATCGGGCATCGTCCTCTGAGATCTGGTGATGTGTGACAATTCTGAATCTGCAAATACAAATCAATGATAAATCTTTATGGTATGATTTACAGCATCTAAGCTAAGGATAAACTGATTTGAATGTTGTGGAGGTTATTCCAAATTTCTCTATATGTTGACATTGCGTATCAAAGAAATCTGTTCAATATTCCTATTTATGAATTGAATCCCCAGTTAAGTTCCATAGATGTGGGTAGTATAATACCCGCTAAAAAGTCACATAATTGTCAGAAATATCAGTCCTTGAGCACAAGATCATCAATAAATGATGTTTGCCATAATACCATCTCATGACAACTTTAAGTTGCAAACTTACAACATACAAAATAAACTATAAACGATCAAAAATATATGTTTTCTTGAGAAAGCATAGTTTCACACTAATAAAATAATGGATTCCATCACATGCAGTCCATTAAACAGTAAATGTGTCCATGCCAAATCAATGCCCACAAACACACCAGAAACTAATATGGAAATCAAAAGCATAAAGGTCCAGGCAAAATTGATGTGCTCGCCAAAGACTTCATCCTAATAGATAACCATCTACCTAGAATAACAGTCGGATCCATATGAATTTCATGACCGCCCCTGTCCAACCTTGTTAAATGTGTAGTTGTTTTAGTGGGCAAATGGTTCCTTTTACTGGAGGTAGGCTCCATTTCTACTTACATAACATTACCTCATCCATTGATAAATAAGTGCACTGCATTTTGAAGTTGGGTCATAATTGCTGTAAACACCAGACATTACTGCTAGACCACAACCAATAAAATAAATTTGTTTGTCTCAAAAAACATACAAACTAGGGACTATTAAAATATTAAAATAATTTACAAAGTTGCAGAACTAGGTTCTGCTAGTACTGGGCTTTCAGAGATAATATAATAAAATTCCTCAAATCATGATCATGGAACAGAGATGAATTGTGTTTTTCAACTGAACCTTCAGATTCATCATTATGAGAGCTTGCAAAACTAATGAATTTTAAAGACATCCAAAACCAACAGTGCAAACATTGACAAACCTATACACCAGAATTTGTTTTAATTGAATAGCGCCTATATATTAATCAAACAAGATATGGTACAATGCTAATCATACCAAAAAAAGCGGGTGGAAAAGTCAAACCCCACGAGCATAATCACACCGAGGGCAAAGACACCTCAGGACAAGTCAAAAAAAGGGTCAAAAAATGACCACATAGCCAAAAGAAGGTTTTGGCCCTTGGGTAGGTGGCTATGTCATTCACTGATCAGCTGCTCAAATGAGTGAATGCTAACCAGTCCTCGAAGATCTTCCAGATGAAGTATCCGATGATGAAGATGCAGCAGAACTAGAATCTCTCGCCGATGACCTAGAGCAACCCATGACAAACATGCAGCGAGGATCACGTCCTTATAGGACCCGAGGCTACAATCCTTCATATGAAGCATATGGACCCTGGTCAAGAGCTCATCATGAAGTTCCAGAAAGACCAGAGCGACCAAGAGGAAGAGGTATTTCCAGAGGAGAATCCTCCAGAGGGAGACAGCCCTCTCAACCAAGGCAACCACCAACAATGCACAGACCACAGCATCCTCCTGTGCATTTTCCAAGCCAATTCAAGCCAAGCGACTCCTGGATTACGAACAAATTCACCAGCAGAGAGCCGCCAAAAGAAATTAGAGAACCCATCTGGGAACAAATTATGCCTACAGAAGAACCTGTACTGGCAGCAGACCCTCGATGGGATGATGGCTATGAAGAAGAAGATGAAGTCGGCAGTATTTTCTACTCCGACCAAGATTACTGCCCTGGTGAATGCAGTAACCAAGAAGAAGAACCAGAACCAGAACCTGAAGAAGAAGTCTACTCAGCGCCAATTATCGTGCAAGACCCAAGAAGACAAAAGCTGGTATGTACTAGCATTCCTTCACTGGAACTTCCACAGCCTGCCTATCTGAACCATTTAATTAATGGTCGCTTTGCTCAGTTTTTCACATTAGAAATCAATGGCAGATATGTAGATGCACAAGTAGACACAGGTGCTTCTTTATCATTTGCTAAACCACAACTCATCAGTGATTGGGAGACACTAGATGAGAGACTTGCTTACAAGAGCATAGATATCCAGGGGAATAGTTTCACCTGCAATAAGTATAAACACCAGCAGCCCCTGAGAATTCAAAATAAAATCTTCCATTATGATTTCTTTGCATTAGAGAAGATGCCAATAGATATCCTTTTAGGAGGATCATTCATTGATAAGTATACACCCTATGGTGCCACAGCTAAAAGCATAATGTTCACCATAGAAAATGAAAGGCTTAGAATACCTCGGCTCATTTACGCCACAGAACAATTTCCTAGTGCTATGACTCAAAGTCCTGAAATAATTCTTGCTGAAATCCTAGAGATCTGTGAAAGGATCAAGTCCTCTATCTGTTCGGATAATCCGCAACAGTTTTGGTCCAAGACCATGCCTGAAATGGAGATAAAAATCCTTGAAGGCAAACACATGAAAATCGGGAAAAAGATCCCTATTCCAGCACAGGACTATAGTGATATGGAGGCACAGATCAAAGATCTGGAAGCCAATGGTTTCATTGAAAAATCTACCTCTCCATACTGCTGCTATGCTTTCATGGTAAATAAGCACTCAGAGCAGAAAAGGGGCAAAAAGAGAATGGTCATCAATTATCGACCATTAAATGCAATAACTGAACCATTTCCATATCCGATCCCTGATAAGAGCTACTTATTAGAGAAAGTTGCACCCTGTAAATATTTCTCTCAATTCGACTGTAAATCCGGCTTCTATCAGATCAGAGTCAAGGAACAAGACAGAGCCAAGACAGCATTCAGTTGCCCCTTCGGCCACTTCCAATGGACTGTCATGCCTTTCGGCTTAATGAATGCGTCAGCTTATTATCAGGCACATATGGATCAAATTTTTGAAGGCACTTCTCAGTTTTTGTGTGTGTATATAGATGATATTCTAATTTTCAGCAATTCTTTAGATGAACATGCTGCGCATCTCTCCACATTCTTTAAGATGGCTTCGGATGCAGGAATAGTTCTTTCTGAGACAAAAATTCAGTTATGCACAACTGAATGTAATTTCCTCGGAATGGTGATCCGAGACTCCAAGCTGCAGATCCAGCCACACATAAAAGAGAAGGTTATCGGTTTTCCAGAGCAACTAGATAAATCTAAGTTGCAAGCTTTTTTGGGGTTATTGAATTATCTAAACAGTTTTTATCCTAACGCTGGTGAAGACAGGGTTTTATTACAAGAACTTCTCCAGAAGAAAAATGCTTTCCGTTGGGAGAAAAGACATACAGAAGCAGTCCAGAAAATTAAGGCTAAAGTTGCTGCCTTACCAGAACTACACATCCCAAAATCTCAAGACATGAAAGTCTAAACCGATGCCTCCGACCTCTCATGGGGAGGAGTACTTGTTTGCATTGTAAATAATGTTGAGTTTGTATGTGAATTTGCTAGTGGTGTGTTTAGCTCAGACGTACTGAAATGGATCTCTTCTGATAAGGAGATCTATGCTGTAAAAAAGTGCTTAGAGAAGTTTATGCTGAAACTTCTGCACCTGCCACATTTTACTGTTGTAACTGACTGCACCAGATTCCTTACATTTAGAGAAAAAGATCATGGTAAGAAAGATGGTCGTGGAAAGTATGTTAGGTGGCAAGCATTTTTCAATCAGTTTAAGTTTTCAGTTGAGCATATTATAGGTAAAAATAATGTAGTTGCAGATTGGCTTAGTCGGAATCCTCCAGCTACTTTAATGCATCAGCGTGCACCAGGATTTAATCTCACAAGGATTCTCAACCAGGGATTTGATTCGTTGAATCCCCTGGTTCAAGAACAGATTCTTAGAGAAGGCATGCATCCCCGTTTTACGAAGATTTCTTATGCAGCAGCCCAAGACCTACAGATGTCTGCTACAGTGACGATTCAAGCAAACCGTCGACAGAATACCGGAGTCATTATCATAGAAAGGCTGAACAGTGAATACCTGTATAATCAATTCACTGATCTACTGAAAAGACCACTATGGACGTGGCGTATCAGAATCCGATCGGCACATAATGAGCACCTATACCGGTGGATAGCAAGACATGGCCCTCATCGCATCCATGAAAAACAAAACCACAGTCAGGACACGGTAGTGCATACTATCATTCGCCGACAACTTGAGTGGGAATCCCACTTTCATTGCACTCCGCGCCATATGCCATGTGACACTGGCCGTTGCCGACATTGGTACCTTCAAAGCACATTTCAGATAAGGTGCCTTTTTCAGCCTATCTCCGAAAATGATTTATTCGTCAAAGCGGAAGACATGTTGGGCCCACAACCCATGGTCCCTTCATCATCGTCACCGACTCATCAATCAAGTGGTGGGTCCAATAGCATCTCACTGTAGCTATGCGCTGTAAAGCATGATGAGACAGACACCGCCTTGCCAGCGAGCAAGCAGGACCTCTCTAATGCTATAAATAAGCCTCTCCGCCTTAGTTTAATCATCGAACAATTTTGCATTGAAATTTTTCTTTGTAAGATCTAGTAGCCTTGTAAAGAGTATGCTCTTCACTTGCCCTTTTCGAAGGATCCTGTGAATCAGAAATTAAACAAGGATATTGTAGTAAGATTGTAATAGTGTAATAGTTTTGAGTGTAATAGTGAAGCCGTAACCATTCGGCCCCCGTCTACTGCCGCGGGTTTCTTGCTAATAGATCTGTCGAAGGAGCCGTCTACTGACGCGATAAAAAGATTGGTATCAGAGCCAAGAAGATCAAGAATAGAATCCGTTTCAAGTTTACTGTAAGTTGTGATTATTTTCCTATTTCGTGGATCAGATCTTTTGAGTTCTCTGCTTTGTAAATTTCTTTGGGAAGTTATTGCATCGAGTCACAGGTCGTTCACCCATATTGTCATAGGCCGCTTTTATCTCTGCATACCTTTTTCCCTGACCAGAAATTTCTCGCACTCCAGAACCCAAATCTCCCCACAATGGAATTTGGAAAAATCCCTTCCACATCTACCGTAGAACTTGTCAATGAATCTGAACTTGAAGGAATGTATGAATTACCTCCTTTTATCCCTGATCAGATATCAGACTGTCCAGATATTGAATGTACAGAAACAGATCTTGAAAAGGAAACCAGTATGTTCAAGCCTCCGGCTCTCAAAGCTTCTAGTGTGTATAAGGAATCAGAACTAGTTAAGTCTAAGTTTATATATACTTCTACTTATCTTTCATTTGTCAAACCCAGGATTAAGTCTATTGAACTTACTCTCGTATATCAGCCTAAAAAGACTTACCAGACAAACCTGCTTCCTTTATTACCGGAAAAAGAAATTTTGTATATCCGTTCTCATAAAGAAGTCAAGTTTGTTCATTTTGGTTTGATTAGAGTCTATATTACTCCTTTGATTCCTACTAATATAAAGCCTGTATTATATCTAGCTCTGTGTGATCGTCGCCAAGTCAGTTTCAAACATTCATGTCAATTGTCTAGCCTTGGTCGACTCAATGATGATGTAATTTGTTTTGAGTTTTGTCCAAACCTTTTAGTCGCAGTCCGCGACAAAGGATGTAAAGAAGTTAAACATGGATCGTTAGATTGTTGGGGTTTGTTCTCTTCTTTGTATGGTCTAAATATGTTTGGTGAATTCCAATATGCTTCTATAAACATTTCAGTCTTGTATAGCATGACCAATACAAACCACCCCAAAATCCTAGAAAATCTACCTTTTGCCCGAAGACTAAGTGGTACAGTCCAGTTGCAGAAAGGACATATAGAGACTGTCGAAGTTCCATCAGAATGGAAACTCGACTAGCTTAAGCATGTCTCTCCCAGAATGAAAGGCCAAGCCACTGTACATCAAAGTGATGGTAGATCTGTAAATATATTACCCAGATCCTTGTCTATGAGTTCCTCTCGTCTTTCTCCATCCAGACCATCTACGTCCTCATCCCGTAGATCTGTAAAAACTGGTCATATTCTTATAGAGGATGAAGAAGTAAATCTTGGCACTGATTTGCCACATACACTAATGAGTCTTCCGAGAGAAGACAGTCTTGAATTTATTTCAGAAGATACAGTCACTCTCTACAGAGGTGGAAGATGGCCGCCGCCAAAAGGTGTCCACAGACAAGCTGCTGGAGTTTTGCATTATTTTTCAGCCGCTTATGATAATCCATCCAATGAGTTCAAACAGAGAAACTATGTTTCAAGATTCAATGCTCATTTCTCTGAGAATTTTGATGATTTATGTAGAGATGCGCTGTCCATCAAGGACACTGTTACTAACATTCAAAAGAAATTAGATTCTGTAGATTCAAAGCTTGACTGCTTAGATGATAGTCTTAGTTGGCTATCAAAAGAAGATCAAAACACTGAGTCCTCCTCAAGACCTCTTTGTTCAGTATCTTTTGGCCCTTCTTTTAAAACAGTCAAAAAGTCACCCAATCATTCCCTCATGCAGCGAACGCATATCCATCTGCAACCATGGTACCTCAATATTGATGACCTGCTGAATCCTATGAATGAAATCGCTACCTGGTGTAATACCATGCGAGTCCTTGCAGTCCAGGCCCATCTTGATCAAGCTGGTACTACTTGCTTTGCAGTCAAATACTTATGGGGAATTACTAATCATTGGTGGGATAGTATTCCTGAAGCTCAGCAATACGCCCGTGTACATAACCAACCTGATTCTTTAAATGCTTTGTATAGATTACTAATTGATGAGTTTGCTCCCCCTGTCGGGAACCGACAGATAGAGTCTAAGAAGTGGTTGATGAAAATGGAATTGTGTGACCTTAAACAATTTGAGGCTTTTGCTAAACAGTTTAGAAAGCTTGCTTATGAAAGCCAGTGTTCTGGCTCTACTGAAGTCAAACTCAAATTTCTGCATGCTATGCCTTACAATCTCATTGATCGTGTTTTGTCTTACATTGATCTCAAAGGCCTTACCATTGAAGACCTTGCACTATCCGATGTTATTGATTTCACGCAGCAGAATATCATGACTTTAGTCTCTGAGACTAAGTCTATGCAAAAGCTTAGCAAGCATCAAGCAGCCTCCCTTGCTCCACTCTTTCCTGAAACAGCTCCTTTCGGCTGTCGACCTTGTCCAACCACGTCGCCACCAAAAGCAGCGTCGCCGGCATTTAACCTACAAGCGCCGCTCCTTTTCCAAGAAGCATTCTTATGCTCCTCCTCATCGTTTCCTCAAGAAACGACATTCACCTCGTCAAGCCTCCAACAAACCCATTTGCTATATTTGCCGTCAGCCTGGCCATATTGCTCCTAACTGCTCCTATAAAAATCCCGCAGTTAAAGTTGTTTTCTCCTCCAACGCAGCAGCGTGGTGGGATGTCATTGATGCAGATGAAGATCTTTACCTCCAAGAAGAAATCTATGAACCAGTCCTCGAAGATCTTCCAGATGAAGTATCCGATGATGAAGATGCAGCAGAACTAGAATCTCTCGCCGATGACCTAGAGCAACTCATGACAAACATGCAGCGAGGATCACGTCCTTATAGGACCCGAGGCTACAATCCTTCATATGAAGCATATGGACCCTGGTCAAGAGCTCATCATGAAGTTCCAGAAAGACCAGAGCGACCAAGAGGAAGAGGTATTTTCAGAGGAGAATCTTCCAGAGGGAGACAACCCTCTCAACCAAAGCAACCACCAACAATGCACAGACCACAGCATCCTCCTGTGCATTTTCCAAGCCAATTCAAGCCAAGCGACTCCTGGATTAAGAACAAATTCACCAGCAGAGAGCCGCCAAAAGAAATTAGAGAATCCATCTGGGAACAAATTATGCCTACAGAAGAACCTGTACTGGCAGCAGACCCTCGATGGGATGATGGCTATGAAGAAGAGGATGAAGTCGGCAGTATTTTCTACTCCGACCAAGATTACTGCCCTGGTGAATGCAGTAACCAAGAAGAAGAACCAGAACCAGAACCTGAAGAAGAAGTCTACTCAGCGCCAATTATCGTGCAAGACCCAAGAAGACAAAAGCTGGTATGTACTAGCATTCCTTCACTGGAACTTCCACAGCCTGCCTATCTGAACCATTTAATTAATGGTCACTTTGCTCAGTTTTTCACATTAGAAATCAATGGCAGATATGTAGATGCACAAGTAGACACAGGTGCTTCTTTATCATTTGCTAAACCACAACTCATCAGTGATTGGGAGACACTAGATGAGAGACTTGCTTACAAGAGCATAGATATCCAGGGGAATAGTTTCACCTGCAATAAGTATAAACACCAGCAACCCCTGAGAATTCAAAATAAAATCTTCCATTGTGATTTCTTTGCATTAGAGAAGATGCCAATAGATATCCTTTTAGGAGGATCATTCATTGATAAGTATATACCCTATGGTGCCACAGCTAAAAGCATAATGTTCACCATAGAAAATGAAAGGCTTAGAATACCTCGGCTCATTTACGCCACAGAACAATTTCCTAGTGCTATGACTCAAAGTCTTGAAATAATTCCTGCTGAAATCCTAGAGATCTGTGAAAGGATCAAGTCCTCTATCTGTTCGGATAATTCGCAACAGTTTTGGTCCAAGACCATGCCTGAAATAGAGATAAAAATCCTTGAAGGCAAACACATGAAAATCGGGAAAAAGATCCCTATTCCAGCACAGGACTATAGTGATATGGAGGCACAGATCAAAGATCTGGAAGCCAATGGTTTCATTGAAAAATCTACCTCTCCATACTGCTGCTATGCTTTCATGGTAAATAAGCACTTAGAGCAGAAAAGGGGCAAAAAGAGAATGGTCATCAATTATCGACCATTAAATGCAATAACTGAACCATTTCCATATCCGATCCCTGATAAGAGCTACTTATTAGAGAAAGTTGCACCCTGTAAATATTTCTCTCAATTCGACTGCAAATCCGGCTTCTATCAGATCAGAGTCAAGGAACAAGACAGAGCCAAGACAGCATTCAGTTGCCCCTTCGGCCACTTCCAATGGACTGTCATGCCTTTCGGCTTAATGAATGCGCCAGCTTATTATCAGGCGCATATGGATCAAATTTTTGAAGGCACTTCTCAGTTTTTGTGTGTGTATATAGATGATATTCTAATTTTCAGCAATTCTTTAGATGAACAAGCTGCTCATCTCTCCACATTCTTTAAGATGGCTTCGGATGCAGGAATAGTTCTTTCTGAGACAAAAATTCAGTTATGCACAACTGAATGTAATTTCCTCGGAATGGTGATCCGAGACTCCAAGCTGCAGATCCAGCCACACATAAAAGAGAAGGTTATCGGTTTTCCAGAGCAACTAGATAAATCTAAGTTGCAAGCTTTTTTGGGGTTATTGAATTATCTAAACAGTTTTTATCCTAACGCTGGTGAAGACAGGGTTTTATTACAAGAACTTCTCCAGAAGAAAAATGCTTTCCGTTGAGAGAAAAGACATACAGAAGCAGTCCAGAAAATTAAGGCTAAAGTTGCTGCCTTACCAGAACTGCACATCCCAAAATCTCAAGACATGAAAGTCTACACCGATGCCTCCGACCTCTCATGGGGAGGAGTATTTGTTTGCATTGTAAATAATGTTGAGTTTGTATGTGAATTTGCTAGTGGTGTGTTTAGCTCAGACGTACTGAAATGGATCTCTTCTGATAAGGAGATCTATGCTGTAAAAAAGTGCTTAGAGAAGTTTATGCTGAAACTTCTGCACCTGCCACATTTTACTGTTGTAACTGACTGCACCAGATTTCTTACATTTAGAGAAAAAGATCATGGTAAGAAAGATGGTCGTGGAAAGTATGTTAGGTGGCAAGCATTTTTCAATCAGTTTAAGTTTTCAGTTGAGCATATTATAGGTAAAAATAATGTAGTTGCAGATTGGCTTAGTCGGAATCCTCCAGCTACTTTAATGCATCAGCCTGCACCAGGATTTAATCTCACAAGGATTCTCAACCAGGGATTTGATTCGTTGAATCCCCTGGTTCAAGAACAGATTCTTAGAGAAGGCATGCATCCCCGTTTTACGAGGATTTCTTATGCAGCAGCCCAAGACCTACAGATGTCTGCTACAGTGACGATTCAAGCAAACCGTTGACAGAATACCGGAGTCATTATCATAGAAAGGCTGAACAGTGAATACCTGTATAATCAATTCACTGATCTACTGAAAAGACCACTATGGACGTGGCGTATCAGAATTCGATCGGCACATAATGAGCACCTATACCGGTGGATAGCAAGACATGGCCCTCATCGCATCCATGAAGAACAAAACCACAGTCAGGACACGGTAGTGCATACTATCATTCGCCGACAACTTGAGTGGGAATCCCACTTTCATTGCACTCCGCGCCATATGCCATGTGACACTGGCCGTTGCCGACATTGGTACCTTCAAAGCACATTTCAGATAAGGTGCCTTTTTCAGCCTATCTCCGAAGATGATTTATTCGACGAAGCGGAAGACATGTTGGGCCCACAACCCATGGTCCCTTCATCACCGTCACCGACTCATCAATCAAGTGGTGGGTCCAATAGCATCTCACTGTAGCTATGCGCTGTAAAGCATGATGAGACAGACACCGCCTTGCCAGCGAGCAGGCAGGACCTCTCTAATGCTATAAATAAGCCTCTCCGCCTTAGTTTAATCATCGAACAATTTTGCATTGAAATTTTTCTTTGTAAGATCTAGTAGCCTTGTAAAGAGTATGCTCTTCACTTGCCCTTTTCGAAGGATCCTGTGAATCAGAAATTGAACAAGGATATTGTAGTAAGATTGTAATAATGTAATAGTTTTGAGTGTAATAGTGAAGCCGTAACCATTCGGCCCCCGTCTACTGCCGCGGGTTTCTTGCTAATAGATCTGTCGAAGGAGCCGTCTACTGACGCGATAAAAAGAAGCTTTCTTTGACTACTTTTGATGGTAGTGGTAAGATGACAGCAAGCTTGGATTCATAAGCTTGACACATTTTTGGCACTGAGGCCAATGACAAAGATTGAAGCTATCAAATATGTCACTTTGCATTTGGAGGGAGTAGCACATGATTGGTGGTACCATGGTATGGTAACACTTCAGCATAATCAGGTGACAGAGTACCAAGACTTTGTGGATAGGTTGGTTGAAAGATTTGACAAGAAAGATCTAGAGGTTTACTTTCAGGACTTGGCACAGCTGAAACAAACTGGCAAATTGGAGTATTTCATTGGTGAATTTCAGCGGTTGGCAGTCATGGTGCCAAACATTTCAGAGCGTAGATTGATATTACTTTTCATTGAGGGCCTATCCGAACCACTGAGAGGTTGGATAAAGGCATTTGATCCTATTTCTTTACAGGAAGCTATGAAAAAAGCAAGAAGTATGGAACATGCAGTCCCAACAACAAATTTCAGTCCAAAAGAGCATCTTCTAGTAAGGATAACAAACCAGTTTATAAAAAATCAGAGAGAACTGATTTTAAAAATGATTCTAAGGATAAAACTCCAGCACCTTTTGACAAAGAAACATTAAATGATTTGAGGAAGAAAAAATATGTTTCTACTGCAAGGGTCCCTACGATGCTAACCATGATTGTCCTTTGCCGCCTAAGGGTAAGGCCAAAAGAGTTATGTGGGCTTTCTATGAGGATTCGGATTCTAAAAATTCCGAACAGCAGGAGAGTTCTGAGGAGTCAGAGTCAGAGGCTACAGAACCTAAGGTGGACGCAGAGTCAGAGATTCAGCTCCAGAAGGCACGGTTGTCTAGCATACAACAGGAGGGATCTTTCAGACTTCGTGGAGTTCTAGCTGGTCAAAAGGTTATCACCCTTTTAGACACAGGTGCCACCCATAATTTTATTGATGCTAGATTTGTGGAGAGGCGTGGACTTATAACCGAAGAGTTTGAGGGCATTCGGGTTAAGGTGGCTGATGGTGACACTCTCAAGTGTGACCGTATGATTAAGGATCTCCCATTTCCCTTGAATAACTATGAATTCAAGGCTGATTATTACGTGGTAAACATGGGAGATATCGATTTAGTCTTGGGCATGAAGTGGCTTCATTCCCTTGAGGAAGTCACTCTTCGTCTCAAAGACATGGAGATTCGGTTTGATGTGGACGGGAGACACATATCCTGAAGGCCATTCGGGACAGTAATGTCAAGACTATTTCCTTCCATCAGATGGAGAGACTCATGTGACATGACATGGTAGAGTGGGCTGCCGAGTTCACATTGACACCTATTCAGGAGGGACAACATAAGGCCAAGTATCATCCTAACATTCAGCAGTTGAAAGTTAAGCATGAGGTTTTCAGTGATATTCCACCAGGGAGACCTCCAGACAGGGGTATTGAGCACATTATAGAGCTTGAGGAGGGCGCTAAGCCCATCATGATTACTCTGTACAGGGATCCTAAGCGGCTTAAGGATGAGATAGAGAAGACAATCAAGGAGCTGCTTGCTATGGGTCACATTCGACCGAGCAAATCACCATTCGCTTCTTCAGTTGTCTTAGTGAAGAAGAAGGATGGCACCCTTCGCATGTGCATAGATTACAGAGTGTTGAATAAGAGGACTATAAAAAACAAGTACCCCATACCCCGTATAGATGAGCTTATTGATGAGCTCCATGGTGCCTGTTACTTCTTGAAGATAGACTTGAGATCGGGATATCAACAGATTAGAGTTCGTGAGCAGGATGTTGAGAAGACCACATTTCGTTGTCATTGTGGACACTTTGAGTTTGTGGTTATGCCATTTGGGCTAACCAATGCTCTAGCGACATTCCAGTCCACCATGAACAGGTCTTCCACTCACAGTTGAGGAGATATGTACTTGTCTTCTTCGATGACATTCTGATCTACAGCAGGACTTGGCAGGAGCATTTGGCTCATTTGGATACAGCGCTCAGCATTTTGGAGAGGGAGTCCTTGTACGCCAAGGAGTTCAAGTGTGATTTGGGAATGACTGAGTTGCTCTACTTAGGCCATATCATCAGTGCAGAGGGAGTGCGGATGGATCCTAAGAAGATCCGTGCTATCGTAGACTGGCCTACTCCTGCGAACCTTACACAGCGGCAAGGATTTCTTGGCTTGTGTGGTTTTTATCGCAGATTTGTGAATGGTTATTCACGACATGCAGCACCTATGACGGATTTGTTGAAAAAAGGTGCATTATGCTGGACTCCTGAGGCACAGGGGTGTTTTGTGAGGTTCAAGGCACTGATGACTACGTGTCCAGTGTTGGCACTCCCAGATTTTTCGAAGCCTTTTGAGTTTCAGTGTGATGCTTCTGATAAGGGCATTGGAGCGGTGCTTATGCAGGGCAAGCACCCTATTATTTATGAGAGCCGAAAACTCAGAGGGCCAGAGAGGCTCTACAGTATTTATGATAAGGAGATGCTGGCCATAATGCATGCCTTGGCCAAATTTAGGCAGTATCTCGTGGGCAGTAAGTTTTGCATTAAAACTGACCACAACAGTTTAAGGCATTTCTTAGGGCAGCGAGACTTGAATGATCGTCATCAAAAGTGGGTAAGTTATAGGCATATGACTTTGATATCTCCTACATCAAGGGCACCCAAAATGTAGTCGCTGACGCTCTCTCACGCAGGCCTTATTTGAGCTCTATGGTTCACATTGCAGAGGATTGGAGGCATTTGATTGTGGCGGAGTATGCCAAGGATATTTGGGCATCCAGTATTGTTGAGGGATTGATGGTTGATACCAGGTACACGCTTGTGAATGACTTGATCATTTACAAGAACAAAATTTTCTTGATCCCAGGCTCTGAAATGAAGAACACTATTATGCGAGCCTTTCATGATGTGCCCACATCAAGACATCCCGGGTTTTTTAAGACCTACAGACAGATACGAGAAAGGTTTACATGGAAAGGACTTAAGGCAGATGTTCTTCAGTATGTGCGTGAGTGCCCTATTTGTCAGCGGAACAAGCAAGAGAACACATATCCAGCAGGATTGTTGCAGCCACTTCCGATCCCTGATAGGAAGTGGGAATCCCTGTCGATGGACTTTATCGCGGGCTTGCCCAAAGCCCAAGGACGGGATTGTATATATGTAGTTGTGGATCGGCTGACGAAGTATGCCCACTTCTTTTTGATCACCACCACTTACACAGCTACACAAGTAGCAGATCTTCTGTGAGGTTTTCAGACTACATGGGTTGCCTCGGAGCATAGTGAGCGACAGGGATACTCAGTTCCTGAGTCACTTTTGGCAGGAGGTGTTTAGACTTTGTGGGACCGAGCTTACACCGAGCACTAGTTACCACCCACAAACCGATGGTCAGACGGAGATAGTGAATAAATGGGTGGAGTGATACCTCAGGAATTATATTGCAGGGCCGCAGAAGGCGTGGGTCAAGTGGATATACTTGTGCGAGTATTGCTATAATACTACCTTCCACATGACCATTCAGATGTCCCCCTTCATGGCGTTGTACGGTTATGAGGCGCCTAGTTTTCTGAATTTGCTACTGAGTGACAGTAGAGTGTCGAGTGCTGGAGATTTATTGTAGGAGAGTCAGGACACTATAAGGGCTCTCAAGGAGAATATTGCCAAGGCACAGAATCAGCAGAAGCAGTGTGCAGATCAGAAGAGGACGAAGAGGTCTTTTGAAGTGGGAGACATGGTTTACCTCATGTTGCAGCCCTACCGGTAGTCTACTCTTAAGAAGAGTGGTTCAGAGAAGCTTAAGCCACGATATTATGGTCCTTTCAGGATCTTGAGGCGTGTTGGAGAGGTGGCTTATGAGCTAGAGATTCCGGCGGATAGCAAGGTCCACAATGTTTTTCATATGTCACGTCTCAAAAAGGCATTGGGACACCATGTGGTACTTTCAACAGTTTTACCTCCCTTAGATGATGAGGGAAAGTTGATTTTAGTACCTGAGTCTATCCTAAAGTACAGAGACAGTTGCGTAGGAGGACTATCAGGAAATATTTGGTGAAATGGAGAGACTTGCCAGTGGAGGATGCTACGTGGGAGAGCGAGGATATTCTGCAGCATCCGGAGTTGAGATTGCTTGGGGACAAGCAATTTCAGGAGGGGCGGACTGTCATGTCCCCTTCCAGTTGACATCTCTCAGAGCTTATGATTAGCCTATTATGCGACCCTCATAGGCTGATAGGATGGATAGAGGGTCTTGATTGGAGCTTGGCTTGGCTTCGGTCGTCAGACATTACCAATTGGCTTTCATTCGGGGTCATTCGGACACCATTTGCCTGACCTGCTATTTTTAGCAGTAATAGTCACTCAGCGGAGCACCCCTGCTATTTTTAGTAGTATGGTTTGGTCATGTGCGAAATCAATCACTTATTCACCAGCTTCAGACGGTTCGTGAATCAGACACTTTTTTAAGGAGATATTAATATTTTAATTGTCAAATTAAATATTAATTATCGGGAGCTTATAATATAAAGTTATAATATTATTTAATATTATAACTTAAGTGATATTGAAGGGGTCGACCAGCATTATAATTAAAAGTGCGTTGAAGACTATTGAAATTAAAAGGGGAAAAGTTCGAATTAATTTAAATGAAGCCTAATTGAGGAAAATCAAACTTGGGATGGATATAAGGGTTTTCATTGGGATGGGAGCTCATTATGTTTTGAAATCAAATTTTTGCTAAGTCTTTCTTCTAAGAACAGAGCCAAGGTTTCCATTTTGCATTTGGCATTGGAGAACGAGCCATCTTCAGTGTTGCAGTTTAGATGCTGTGAAATACCAACTGATTTATTGCTTTTAGAGAGGTAGCTTCATTCAGAGGTTATCACAGAACTACATCAAAGATTGCATCGTTCAAGATTTTCAGTTGGGAATTTATCCGGAAGAGTTTCTTCTTTTGAGGCGCCTATTCCCTGAGTCTCTGACACATCAAATAGACGCGTACTTTTATTGGCTGGCTGCTGTCATAGAGCCGTACTTCCGTACAGCAGGGTTGTACCTTCAAAAAAAGGGCGTATTTTTTATCCTGGGCAAATCGCCTAATTCTTTGGCTTTATGTCTCCACTTCTTGTGGCACCTACACCTTGGGATCACTTTCCAAGCATCAGACGGAGGGAGAAGTAGATTGATGATGAAGCTGTACCGTTTCATGTACTCTTTCAGCTGGCTGCAATAACCAGGTTTTCATCAAAATATTGTTGCTTTTGATTTGCATGTTACCAGATATTAGTTGTAATTGTCATAGAAGATCAATAAATCGATTGACAATAATTAAATTCATTAGATTCTATCATTTCCGGTGTTGCATTATTTTATTTGAATTTATTCAGCAATTCATCAAAGAATCGCCACTTTCATATGTTCTTGCAAAAACACAAAAAAACCAAAAACATCCAAAAACAAGAAAAAAGACAAGCAGTTTCAAAGAAAGTGAGAACAGGGGTTTTTACATCCCCAGGCATATCATCACAAGAAATTACTTTAAACTTCCATAATAGTACAAATCTGTTGAAGACTTAATTTGCAACAAGTAATGATCTATCTACGCAAGCCTGTATTCAGTATTTTAAAAGGAATCGTCAAAGACACTAAATTTCTTGCTAGTTAAAATGATTAAGGACTTATCTTGAAGAAACAGAGTATATGAAGTGACCTAAAATCTCATTGGCATGGAAGTATTCACCTTGTATTATCCTCTGGAAAAAAAATAACACCTTTTTCCTTCAAGGCTTCACAAATCTCTACTGCACCAAGGGCTGAATCTGAAGTAATATCGATAAAGACCTGCTTGTTGAAATCAAAAACTAGATTTCCATTAGAAACAGTTGTACAAAACCTTGTAGCCTATGCCATGGATTAACAGTAATATCTAGAACTTGGACTAAAAAATCTTAGAAAAATTCAAGTACATTAGTTATATCAGAATTAAGGATACTTACCATATTTGTTTCAACAGCATCCAGTTCCACATGGAGTCCATCAATTGCATTTAAACCTTCTGCAAAGAGGAAAAGCAAGCAGGTTTATAAGAAAATTCTTGAATGGTATAGAGCTACGAATCAAGAGAGAAAAATTAATGTTAATTCTTTTACTTCCAATGATCCATGATCCACATAGAACTGTCATCATCTTCATAAGGGTTCTGCTTCCAAAACAGTGGGCAAGAAAAAAAGTACAACTCAACAAGCTAAAGCCAACAAAGGACAAAAGATGAAAGAAATTCATGAATTTGATAGGTCCATCTGGAGATCCAAGTGCTTCAGGTTCCCTATCAGAATGAGTACTGCAGCATGTCTGTTATGAAAATAGGCACTTCTACTTCAAAAATGTTATAATTAAAAAAATAAAAAGAGCAGCATAAACTAACAGTCATTTTGAAGTAGTTATAACAAAGTGTTGGGCATCTGCACACTTAAAGTGACAGAAGGGACCTGCAATTTGTAATTATGGAGGAAACGTCTACAAGGGAATTTTTATTAATGAGACTATGACATTCATATATAAGATTAGGGAAACCCAACAGTTATGCAGTATGAAACCTAGCTTGGATCTCAAGTTACTATTATTGGGGTATTAGGGACCATATTTATCTTAACTAATCATGGTTAAGCTAATCACACATAATTCTCTATAGAATTTGCAATTCTCCATATGACCCATCCAACAAAAGGTGGCCCTTCAGGAGCTATACACCATCTTTATCAATGCCCTGCTAGTTCCCTCGATTGGGGTCCTACTGAAGCCTTCTTCCCATAAGTTTCCTTGAATAGGATCTAACCTATTCCTCTTCTTTTAAGTTACCTAGATTGGGATCTTAACTCATCGTCTCAGCATAAATTACTTCAAATGGTATCTTAACCAATAATCTTCCCACAAAGTATCTTCAATGGGATCTAACCAAATCCTTCTTACTCCGAGTTATCTTAACTAGGATTTCAAATCCAAAACGAAGAACAGATGCATTTATAACATAGCAACCAATATATATGATAGTTAACTAATACCATAGCACTACAAGTCAAAACAGCATTTATATCAACTTTCCTTCGAGTTAGAGAACAATTACAACAATTAACAGAAAATCAACTATCAACTTCTAGGCATTAGATTACACGGACCATGAACATTAGACACTATGCGTTGGGTGCAGGAGGAAGGCACCGCCAATATTTGATTGAAGCACTCTTTTGAGATGACAGATCTCAGGTTACTACATTACTTTCTTGGGATTCAGGTATTGCAGCTGGATCAGGGGATCTTCATTTCACAGCCGAAGTATGCACATGATTTTTTAAAGAAATATGTTAATAGTGTAAAACCAATCTTGTCAGGTCCCTTTGTTATTGATGCTTGTGTTATTCCATTCAGTTATGTATGGGCTAATGCATAACTTACGCTTTTATATGTGTTGGGGATAGTGCCTTTTATGGGTTGGCTTACCCTTATGTAACTTATTGATAGGTGTATAAATAGGGTAATGTATCCCCCCTATTCAAGTAATTCGATTCATTGTATTGCAATTTATATGGAGTGAATTCTTCTTTGGGTGTCTTTTGACATCATACATATATGTGTTCCATTCTTTATTTGTGGAGTTTTATATCTATTCAATTATGGACCTATGTCATTAATCTCATGTGGTATCAAAGCTTAGGGTTGTTATCATGTAAAAATCCCTAGGTTTGGGTTCTTTGTTGATGTTAGGGTGCATGGAGAACTAGCGCTATCGCGCAAGGTGTTTAGTCACAACTTGTTTCCTCTATAAAGGGTCATTTTTTTAAAGAAAAAGATAGATTCAGCAAGATCATGGGTAAAGGACATATTCTAATCTCAAATCTGAATTCCTTAAGAGATTTGAAAGCAATGGGAACTTGTTTGAAGAGATTTGGGTTCGTGGAGCTCTCTTGCCGTAACTTTGTCTAACTAGGGTTTCTAAAGTAAGTCCTCTTTAGGTGCCACATTTTTCGGATTTGATTGCATTGTTGAAATCCTCCCAAAAACTTAGTATGCATCCATTTTTAGTTTGTCTTTTTTAGCCCTACAAATTCACAATTGAAGCATGGAGTTCTTTGATGCCTAGGTGCTAGGGAGTGCTCATATTGGTGATCATTGCTAAGGAGCAAGGGACTGTTTGGAGCACAAGTGCATGGTCGCGTAGCAATGATTGGCAAGTAACCATGGGCGCACAGAGGCAAGCAATGAAAGGATTTGGAGTTGGGCTTTAATAAAACCTAATCACACCTAATATAGAATGCGAGTGTCCAATCTGCCTAGCCGGCTAGCAAATGACACATAGATCGCACAGGGGGCAGAGTTCAAGGATTCAACCCTAGCCAAGCCCTTATTTTGTACTTTTGTTGTGATAGCTAGGCAGGGGTGGTTGTGGCTTATGTGGCGGTCTGGTGACTTGGAATCATGCATGGCAAGTAGTGTGTTGACTTGGCATATTTGATATTTGGGTTGACGAGGGTCGTTGTGTACTCTTCATTTAGATGAATGTGTGATGTCAATTCAGGCAGTGTCCAACAATAGTCAGTAGTAAGGTATGCCAAATGATGATTAACAACTATCTCTTTAGGGTGTTTTGGTGATCATTTTCTTATAAGTTTTAATCTACTTGCTTGAATTGAAATCTAATCCATAACATGTGAAAGCAAACACACTGACTGAATTGAAAGTACTTAGAAGGGAAACACTTTTACTGGGATTGGAATTGCATGAAAGTAAAACACAGTCTTTAATCTATTTGCAATAATGTAAATTGCATGAAATGAAAACACACGGTTAATCTATTTGCTTGGAAAAGGAAATGCTTTGAAATGAAGATTCGGTGGAAGGGAAATGTTGGAAGTAAACTTGCTTGAAACACACACATTAACACACAATCTTGCAAGTGAAAATACAGATCACGACACTTTGCATAAGAGAATGGATGACAACTTTAAAAAACACAATAGAATGAAATAAACATATAAATACCAAAATAGATCCTGCTTTTTCAAATGAGTGGGGCCCTTGCTCTTCCTCATAATAGAATTTAGAACGCTCTTAGACTTATGAAAACTTCATGAAATCAAATTCTCGTTACTTCTGAAAAAATGCTTAAAACGTTTAAAGTAGTGATACTCAAACTATCCAATTCTTAATACTCTATCTGTATCCCTCCCTATCATTAAAAGGATGTGTCTATATATTACCATGTCTTACAAAAAATGTCTTAAGATAGCGAAACAAAATAACAAGATCATATTCTGACTAAAATATTGTCTTATTCCAAACAATAACATAACAACATCATTTACATGTTTAAAGGAAAACCGGTGGAAGGTGTTGAATTTAGTGCCTTGCATGATTTCAGATTTGTTGTCGCTTGCAACTTCCTTGTCAGTTATAGCCATCTGGCTCAGTCAACTCGTTGATCAAAACATAGTACTTACAGTTGCTCATAGGAAAACTTCTATAAATACCATGGCTAAAAATAGATACTACTATTTTTTGAAAGTTTATATATGAACGTTAAATTGTTCTCAAAAATATATAAATTTGCTTCTTTTCAAGCATGTATGTCTTGCATCAATGCCCAACCCTCAGCTGTTCTTTGTCAAGCTTTCTGGAATTCTCTAGAACCGGTCTGGTGAAATGTCCCTTTTAGGGCAGAATTAGAACAATTTGGGTTTTCCAACGAACCCTAACATAAACACAAGCAATTTCTAAATTTCTAATTCAAACCCTAAGCAAATAAAATTCAGAATTATGTAAATGCCAATTTTAGGGCACAAATACAATATTTCATTCACCAAAATACTTGCCAAAAATTATAAATATTACAGCTGAATATAGTACCTTCAAATCTTATTTTTCTGAATTAAATATAGGATTGAAAATTGCAAATAAACACCCGTTGAATATAGGAATGTTCAGTTTTCACAAACCCTCAACAAATCTGTCCACAATATTAAATTTAATCCATCCAAGAGGGTTGTTGCCCTAGG
The DNA here is from genome assembly GCA_037957365.1 of Torreya grandis. Classification (NCBI taxonomy): domain Eukaryota; kingdom Viridiplantae; phylum Streptophyta; class Pinopsida; order Cupressales; family Taxaceae; genus Torreya; species Torreya grandis. Next base: position 2,247,288 of record JARHVA010000341.1, read on the forward strand.
AAAGGTCTCCAATGGTGTTTGTTGCCTTATCAATCTGCAAGTGGTTTGCCGCCCTAAAAAAGGGCCTTCAATAGCTGCGTCCCATTCATAATGCCCTCCAAATGCCACACTCGACACCCAAACTGCCCTAATAATCTGAGCGTGCCAATTTCTGCTCAATGTAACCCTTGAAATAGAGTGTTATCCCGCTGAAAGTTAAGGGTTTTCATCCTTACTTCAATCTTCCAATGAAGGGTTTTGTCTCCAATTGATGCAAGTCAAACAAAATGTGCTCAAACTTATAATTTCAATCGATAAAAATAACTTGCCCCTAAAATGAACCCCTCCCCTTTCCCTTTTCTATCCTTTCCCTCCAAATTCATTCCAAAACAAGGAGTGCTCCAAGTGAGAAAGGAATTCAAATATTAAAAAGGGTAATTCCTTATGATTTTTACTTAAGGGTTAACTTGGTCATGACAAAAAGGTCTCCTTTTAAGTCAAAGTTAGAAAAGTTGCCGACATAAGTTACTTTTTGACAACTTAGATACTGTTATTATTTTTACTTTTAAGTATTTAGAAATAACTTTTATTTTAATAATAATATCATTCTAATCTTGAAAAGGGGGACATTACATCTGGGCATCTTCAAAGCCAGACTAATGATCTTTGGAGTTGGTTTGGTGATCTTCGGAGTTGGTCATCAAAAGTCTTTTGCTGCCAAAAAAACACTATCTTCGACTATGGTACATTCTTATGACTTGTACATACAAAACTGGTGTCTTTCCCATGCAAATGTTAGAACAAAATGGATTTAACAAGTAACAATAACTTACACAAAATAACTATAAGGTAAAATATTCATACTCATTTTCTACTTTGGATTAGTAATGAGTTTTATTATGTGCATCTAAATCCACTTTAAAGGAAGACTATTAGGGGAAGAATGAGATAATTAATTGGATATAATGAGTTATTTTATGGGCTCGTCATTTCCCCAACACTTAACTCCTTACATGTCCTCTTGCAAGCTAAGGTCTCATTTGTTCCCTGCTAGACAATATTTCCTAGTTTCTTGCCAAGGTCATAAGTGACATAATATGTATCCCGATGCAATTGTGTTGGATTGATGTAACCTTTGTATGCCCTGACTTGGGTCTTCCATCTTTCAAAATGTTCCTTTGCCTAAGTTGTTGTATTCTACCATGAGGGCATAGGGCTGAGAAACAATGGTGGCCTATACCTCATGTCAATCCATTCTTGCCCATATGTTTGCCCAAACTATTGTATCAGTTCTATGCTAGCTCTAGCTCTCCCGAAACACCATTTGAGATTGTTGGGAGAAATGACCTTCCTTCTTTTCAAAGGAATACTCAATGTATTCCACCTCTAATCAAAAGCAACAAAGGGTTGTACTAAAATGACTTTGAACATACTCCTCAAAATTAGAGATGCATTTCCTCATGATAGTTGGATGTTGAAACTTCATCATGGGAATAAATTAAAATATTTTAGAAAGCTTTGGTTAGCTTATTCGGATTAGAGAATCTAGGCCTCATGTAAAGTCCAACAGTTTTGACATGCACAAAATATTCCTTTGTCCTATCCCTCCAGGCAATCTGATTTTGCAATGTAGAAGTGAAAGCATTATGCTGAGCTTCACCCACCAACAAATTAATCAGAAACAAGAAAATTTGTCCTAGGAGAAAGTTACACAAATAGTATTCAGACAAAAGATTTGTTGCACAAGTGTGCTACTCTGATCGGCATCTATAAATTCTGTCATTTTATAAGTCATGCAAAAACCCACATGAAATTCTCAACAACCGCCAACTATAGAACTATTCTTGTCGAAAGAGACCATACCCAGAGGTAGGTCTTCTACAAGCAAGAAGTTTCTCTCCTAGTTCACAGCCTGTCTACAGTAAGGATTTTGCTTTTTCTTTTTGTTTCCTCTTTTCTTCAATCACTTAGCTTCTTATTTTTTGCCCTCACCTCCCTTAGGGTTTGATAGTTTTTTTCCCAAGTAGCCATGATGCCATCGTAAGACAATTGGGTCTGCACAACATGGTCTACTCGGTCTATGGGTACTAGTATTTTTTCTTTCAACTAAGCTATTTCGCTATCCTTACTAAGGGTACAAGTTATAGTTTCTTATAACTCCTTTTGTAAAGATAAAATAGCTTATTCCTTACCTTGTCGTTTTTCTTTGAGGAATATTATTTCCTCTACTTCTTGTCTCATGGTTGCTTCTGCTCTTGACAATGCCATGGTTTGATGCATCTGCCCTTCCTCACCCTGATTAGAAGGTTGTTGGATGAAAATTGAGGACCTTGGTCTGAAACTATTGTTCTTGGTGGCTCAAAACGTTGCAGAATCTTATAGTAAGAGAAATCAGCAACTTTTTTTTCACGAACAAATAATAAGGCCTCAACTTCTACCCATTTAGTAACATAATCAATACATACCAAGATGTACTCCTTTCTTTGAGATGACAGATCAATGGGACCAATGAAATCTAACCCCCATTTCTTAAAGGGTCCTAAACCACTTAAGGTTTGAGGCTCATTTCATTAGACAATGTAGGTTTCCCCATCCTTTGACAAGGATCACATTGCCAAGCATAATTTTTCATATTCCTGTGAAGTGAAGGCCAATAGCATTCAACCCCAAGGATCTTGTGAACGGTCTTTTTAGTTGAATAATGACCTCCTAGTTCATCATGACACGCTCTCCGGATGTCATATATCTCATCTTCTCATACACACCTGAGAAGTACCAAATCAGGGCCACATTTGAATAATGCACCATTAAACCATTTATAGTTAGCATTGTTTTTGATCTAACGTTTTCTTTGTTTGGGAGTGAAATCACAAGGAAACTTCCCTATGGCTAGATAATTATCCATATCAACAAGCCATGGAGAGTGAGTTGAGACTGTGAACAACTGTTCATCTAGAAAATTATCTTTCACTAGCTCATCCTCACTCGAAACATTTAATCTTGACAAAAAGTCAACAACTACATTAACTTTTCCTAGTTTATCAATGATTGTTATACCAGATTCCTACAATAGTAGTAGCCATCTAATAATCCTACCTCTTACCACTAGTTTGTTCATCAAATATCTTATGTTGTATGATCTGTATAAATGAATATTTTGTATTTGGTGATGTAGTGACAAAACTTGTTCATAAGCATAAATGACAAGAAGGAACTCTTTTTCAATAGTTGTGTAATTCCTTTCAATGGGAGTTAAATTATTACTTATGTAATAGATAGCATACATCTTACCTTCTTCGTCTTTTTGTCCTAAGACTTCTCCCAAGCATTGTTAGAGGTATATGTGTATGTGAAAGGTTTGCTCCCAATTTGGACCTCTCAAGGCTGGAAAAGACAAAAGGGTTGCTTACGATTCGCGTTTTCCAGAAGTCATGAAGATTCACGAGAGAAAGGAACCATTGTTGCAGTCGCATTAGGGCACAGGTGTCACGATTTGGAGACATGAGCAAACCGGAAGAACTCGAGCAGACAAAGAAAAAGCAAACAAGCAGATCAAAGGACAAAATACAATCAACGAGGTCGAGATCTTTCAGAAACGAAGGAAAACATATTTGCAGTGAGTTTCATGATTAGAGGACGTGATTGCCAACAACAAAGACTGTAGACAATTTGTAGAACGTGATATTTTAAAGATATAATTGCTTTATCCAAATGGGGAAGGGGATAAAGTGCAGAAAGATGAAATTCGCAATGTTCGTGAATCCTAGTCTACAATGGCAATGAGAGATGATTTACATCATCCCTTAACTCAAACCTATCAACGCAAGTCTGCAGACAACGGGAATAACACCATCTAGGATATGATCGATAGGATACAGTGTATTGAAAATATTAATCAAGCTCTCAGGCCGTAAATTTGCGACCTCACAACCAAGGTAACAGCCATTGAATCAAAGAATAAATCGTTGAAGTAAATGATCAAGGCCAACAAGGCACAAGTCCTTCCTCCTAGTGGCAATTTATATACAGAAATCCTCGATATCAAAAATAAGGAAGAGATCAGATCCCAACAGGACTCCTTTAAACAAGAAACTAAAACACATTCAGTGGTGGGCATAGGTAGTTAGGGGCACAAATAGAGCTCCCCCCCTTTGGCAGCAATCGAGGAGATTGTCCAGGCTAAGCTCACTGAAGAACTTACTAGGCGTGCTAGAGAGTTGAACCTCAAAGTGAGGAGGCTTCCCCTACCTCTTTCCTCCTTAGACCCCATGATTGTGTGGACTGCATTCCTCAGAGACAATCTGCATATCCCTGATTTAACTCTTGACAGAGCTTCACTGGGGTACGACTCCACTTTTTTATCAAGTTCAACTCTGTCATTGACTGGCTTAGAGCCCTTAAAGCTAGACGATTGTGGTTCTCTCTTCCTAGCAAGATCTTCCTTGATGAAGATCTCACCAAATCACAGGTCACAGAGCTCAAATGCTCTAGAGAGCTGGTTATGATAGCACGTCAGGAAAGGAAATGGGCAGTCATCAGGAAACTCAAAGCAGTGATCAGGGACTCCTTTTCCCCAGGATGGGAACCCATATCCGAGACTGTTAAATGATGGGCCCAATGGGGGAGGAGACAGGGTACAAATATATCTATCAGCTATTGGAATGATAATGGCTCTTTTTGGTCATCACTAGGTATATTGTATGATGCTCTCAGGTCGTCAGACCTCCTCTTCATTACTGAGACCCACGAGAGCCTTGTACGGCCTCTCCCTGGTATCACAAGTTATCACTAGTTGTCAACTTGCAGATAGGAGACTAGGTGCTCTAGTGGTGTCAGAGATTTAGGTGGAGTGGCTTGTCTAACTAGAGATACTCTCTGGTGCAGGGTCTCAATAGTTGCCTCTGACGAGATTGTCAAATTCATGTGGGTCCAGATTAGGGGGGTTGCCCCCTCCCTTGGGACATCTACATTGTAGTTTGCTACTTCCGTCCATCTTCATCCCCGTATGCTATCCACAATGATCTTGAAGTGAACCCTTTTATAGATTTGTATATCGGTATCACTCACTATCCTGCGGTTGGCAAAGTTATTCTTCTAGATGACTTCAACGCTCATACCAGAGCTTCTCAGACCCCCGCTTCATGACCATTCTGCAAATGTGTTCTACACCCAAGAGATTGATCCAGAGTCAATTGGGCTTCACAGGATGATAGATAATGTTCTAGGACCTTTCATGGCATATGGTAGGCACCTCCTACAGCTAGGAGAGTCTTATGGCTTGTTGATCCTGAACAGGGTTGCATGCTTTCTAGATTCTCACTTTTTCACTTGTAGGTCTCATGGTGGGGGTGCGAGTGTGGTGGATTATGTCTTATCTAGCCAGAACCTACTTCCATCAATCACTTTTTTGTTTACCTCATCCCACTCGTAGACCACGCCCTTCTTTCTTTCTCTATCCAGATTAGTACCCCCCACACTCCCTCTCCTAATACGGTCCCTTCTCTAGCCTACCTCATACCACCTTCTACTTCGATGATGGGGACTCTGACATTTTCTCTTCCCACATCCACTAGTTTCTCCCACCTGAGTCCCAATTCTTCCCCCTTGAGTGTGTTGCCACCAAATATACATGTCTTTCTTCCATCATTCGAGAAGCTGCTCTTAAGTCCTTTCCTAGCTCCACCAGGCCCACTTCCCCTTCACATCATCTTAATAATTCCAGCTCACATAATCCTTGTCCCATGAACAAGTGGTACGATGACTACAACAAAACTCTCCACCACCTGCTTCGTCGTGCTTTCATCCATGACCACCACTCCTACCCCACACTGAAATCCTCATATCGTTGTCTCCTCTGCCGCAAAAAATCGTCTCTTTATATCTCAGAGGAGACGGAGCTTACAGGGTTCCTTCATCTACACTTCCAAACAGTTCTGGCATTTCATCCTCCCCCGCCATTCTCCCCTCCCTCTTGAGCTTTACCCTAGATCGATGATCTCCCACACATCCACTCTCTATGATATTCTAGGGAAACCTCTGATTTGTGTTTCATCCCCACCCTCTTCTTCTCACTTACATGCGGGAACATCAGAGAAGCTGTCAAAGTGATGAACAAGAGCAGCGCAACTGAGAAGAGGGTTTTCAAGCAGAATTCTTCAAACACAGATTTGAGGTCCTGGGTAGATAACTGGTTGATCTCTTCAACTATGTGGTCCGTTCAGGTTTTCCACCATCTTGGTAACATCACATCATTCATCCGATACACAAATCAGGTCCTAGCTCAGATCCCAACAACTACAGGACAATCATGGTGGGTCACATATTCTCAAAACTATATGCTACAATTCTCCACATGCGACTTTCGAGAGAGTTAGAGCAAAGACACCTTAGAGCTAGGGGCAGGCTGGATTCCGTCCATCTCATCAGACCATAGAACATATATTTACTCTCTGAGCCATCATCGAGGAAGCATGTCATTGCTCATCGAAAGTTTACTACTGCTTTGTATACTTTCGAAAAGCTTTTGACTCTATACTACGGGAGGCTCTATTCCGGAGGCTCAGAGACATTGGTATTTCCTAGACCCTTCTAACAGCCATTGTGCACCTCTACGAGACGGTCCTCGATCGTCTCCGCACTACCCATGGGTTTTCAAACTTTATCAGGAGTAGCATCGGGGTTAAACAGGGTTGCCCCCTATCCCCCACTCTCTTTGGAATATACATTGATGAGCTAGAGAACTTCCTTCATGAGCATATACAAGACGGTGATGGTTGTCTTCTCCACCAGGTTTTGATATCTATCCTTTTGTTTGCGGATGATGTGGTCCTCATGGCCTCCTCCCCTAAGGGGTTGCAGCAACAGTTGGATGCCCTAGATCTTTTATGTGATCTTCAACAGTTGACAGTCAACCTGGGCAAAACCAAGGTTATGGTCTTCAACGGGTTGAAGACCTCACACCTCCATTTCTTCTTCAGAGGGGAGGAGATTGAGATCGCCAACTCCTATATTTACTTGGGGGTGCATTTTTCTAAACCCCATTTTACCCTAAGATAGGCCCTCCAGCGTCGTATCAACAAGGGTTATGGTTCTATAGCCCTCCTTGAGAGACAGTGTTTTCGACACCATTTTCAGGACATCTCTTCCAAGATGTCCCTCATGGACACCCTTATTAGGCCCAATGTTCTCGATGGGTCTATGGTTTGGGGACCCTCTTTGCTTGAGTTAATTGGGCATCGGCTAAGAGAGTCCAAACACTTCTTATCTGCCACATTATCAGGTGCAAATAGACTATTCCCCAGCACATCATCCTTGCAGAATTTGGGCCCCGTCCCTTCAAACTAAAGACTATATTTGATATGATCTCTTTCTTACATCGCATCTAGAGCTTTGCTGACTCAGTGAAGGGGCATGACAGATACCTGTACTTAGCTTATTGTTTTTCAAAGGCTATTGCCCATTCCGGCCCTCCTGGCCAAGCTCGTTGTTGGTACACTGGGGTCTCGAATCTCTTAGGATCGATCTGTGGGGATTAGGATGGACCGTCTCCCTCCATTTCAGTATTCCTTGGATGCTCCGAGCCACCTTCTACCTATCAGACAGGTGATGAACAAGATTATCAAAGAGGAGATTTACAAACAGTTTATTCATACCACTTGGGTTAACCCCTGTGGGGGGTTACGCCCAAAGATGGCTTTTTATGCAAAGCACTTCTTGGAACTGAGGGATGGGTTTATTGTCCGTCCTCGGTACACTTTCCACCATTGGATGCATGCTCTTTGTATTCCCCTTGGATAGTTCCGAGTGGGATCCCATAGGCTTCAGATTAAGACAGATCACCAAATGGATTGAGTAGACAGGATTTGTCACCTATGCAGCCTTCAGGAGGCCGAGACGGAAGAACACTTCATCTTCTGTTGCCCCATTTACTACGAGATCAAAGGGAAGTTCCACTGCCTTTTCAAGAAGACCCAGACTCTCTCCGTCTTCTTCAGATATGAAGACCAAAGATGTCTGGCTCTATATATGCAGGGGACCCTCAGGCTTCATGACCTCATGATTCAGGGCCCCACTAGACCACAATCTATTCAACGGATTACTTCCTTCTTTACAGTGCTACCTTTGGGGAGAGGCACAAGCACCAGACCAACATCAGCACAACTTCACAATCCAGATCAATATAGATCCGAGGGACCATTCACAACTCCCCAGAATCCCATTGGCATAACCATTCCAACCCCAAAGCTAGGAATCAGACTAGATCCACTAGATCATCGCGGTGAACTACTCCCACTAGACAGTATTGCACAGGATAGACAAGACACTCCACCTCCTCCTCCACTAGTTATCCATCTATTATGAGCTTCTTTTCGACAGCCTCGGATGTTAAGAGAGTTGGATCCACTCCTTGATGGACCTTTCTCATTACTTTTGGTTCTTCTCTCATATTGTACTTTCCCACCTCCCCGTTTGGCTGCAGTCGTTTCCAACAGGTTGTTCTTCACCTCTTTCCTTCTTGCTTGCTTCCACTCTTTGTTGTATTGTTTCTCTTTCTGCTTTGTGTTCTACATGGGAACCCATTTAGTTTTCCCACTTTGCTCTGACACCTTTTGTACTCTGCAATCCCTTTGACCTACTTTTATGGTCATTTGTCGAACATTAATATATTTATCTTATCTTTTATTATCTCAAAAACCTATTGACATTTTTCAGTCCATACAAATTCACTATTCTTGGTGAGCAAGGAAAACATAGGTGCATCAATCTTACTGAAATCCTAAAAAAAACCCCTCTAATACCCTACATGACCTAGAAAGCTTTTGATATATGTTGGATTTTTGGGTGCAAGCAACTATGAAATGTGAAATGACTTCAATCTTTTTAGGATCAACCTATATTTCTTGGGATGAGATATGATGACCTAAGACGATTCCTTGGTCTACTATCATCAAACGTTTCTCATGACTTAAAGACAACTGATGTTGTTCACACTTGCTCAGCATTTTATCTAAATTGGTTAAGGCTTCATCAAAAGAGTCCCCATGTACTGTAAAATCATCCATGTATACCTCAACACAATCATTGGTAAGATCAACGAATATAACAAGGTCTACTCTTTAAAATGGTGGTTGGTGCATTGCATAAGCTAGAAGGTAAAACTCTATATGCAAATGTCCACTACAGAAATGTGAAAGTGGTTTTATCCTAGTCTTCAGGAGCTACTCTTATTTGATTATACCCATTAAATCCATCCAAGGAAAAATACTTCTTTCCGATAGATTGTCTAAGAATTGGTCTATGAAGGGCAAGGGAAAATAGTCTTTCATAGTGGCTTTGTTAAATTCCTTGTAATCTATACATATTCTCAATTTGTCATGTTTTTTAGGTACTACTACTAATGTTGAGACCCATTGACTATCTGAGATTGGATATATGAATCCTACCTGTAATAGTTTTTTTATTTCAATTTTGACCATGTCCCTTAGTGCTGGATTTATCCTTATTTGGAGTTGTCTAACTAGTTTAACATTTTCAGTGTAGATGTGATGGGTGCATACAACTGGATGGATACCTTTCATGTCACTATATTCCCGAGCAAAAGCTTTAGTGTGACTCTTAAGTACATCAAATACTTTGATCTCTTGTTCATCTTTTAACCAACTATTTATGTTTAACATTTAGCCTAGTTATATTTCAATTTGTTTTGTGCTTAGATAAATGGAATTGACTTGTCTAAATTCACTCATGAGAGAGTTCAAGGGGCTAGGATGAGGTTGCAACATGTGGAAGGTGGTTATGTCCTTGAAGAATAACTCTCCTAAAATCAAACCTGCTAATGGGCAACAAAACGCTGATAAAAAAAATTTGTTGACTATTATGTGCTCAGTTAACAACACACTACTAGAGAGGTGTGATTATAGATTTCATCACAAGTGTCCCCAAGGAGGTTTTGATCATTTTCTACTGATGTTTTGACAGTTTTTGGATCCAATCTGGGGATCTACGAAGCCGGGCTAGTCATCTCCGAAGCCAAAATGTATTTTTCCATATAACTTGTTAACTCTTCTTTTAACTCATTTGCATGTTTGTTAACTGCCACCATTGCCAAAGAGGAAAGACTATTGCCATTTTGATCTAGTTCATCTATCCATAAGTAATTTGCGGAATTTGGAGATGGTTTTGCAATTGCATATAAGGAGATTTTATTTGTTTTTAATCGATTAGAGATTGTCATATCTCCCGCCCTGTAATCTATGAGTGTTGCAACTATAGCCAGCCATGGTCTCCCTAGGATCAATAGATAACCCAATTTCTAACTCTTTGGTTGAAGTATCATGAAATCTACAGGGTATTCTTAGGACTATCATTACTAAAACGTCTTCGATAACCCCCTCTGGTTTGGCAATGGATTGGTCAGTCATTTGTAGGATTGTAGTGCTTTCAATGTGTCTAATGTCATAACATTGATAGTAGCTCCTAAGTCCACTAATACGTTGAGTATTTCCTTCTTCCCTATAACCACGATAATGATTGAACTTCCAAGGTTTCCATACTTTGATAGAAGCAACTTCTCTGCTAAGAGGTCAACAAACTTACCATCTACTTGTATGGTTTTGGGATATTGTATTCTTCTCCCTGGAGTTTTAACACAATCCTTTGATGATTCTATTAAGTTGAGGGATGTCTCTGATGGCCTGCAATAGTGGCATCTCTATACTTAATTTTCTTAGTTCTTGGACCAAGTCAGATTCATTTTTGTTTGTTGTTTCTTTAAGTCTCTTTGGATATGGAATTGGTGATGGCGTAGTAGGAACAGTAGTTTTGTAAAGTTTTTCTCTCTCCTGAATGTCTTCTTTTTCCTTGACTTGCTCATTAGGAATATTTGCACTTTTATTTTTATTAGGAATTTCTATGATGGTGAGTGGAGGACTAGTCAACGTTTTCCTTGAGCATAACTGAACATCACTACAATCTATGGCATTTACTCCCATAGTTCCTTCTTGTTATGTTTCATAAACAGGGGTTGTTTGTTTATTCTTCGGATTTGCTAGCGATTGTGTAGGGAATTGAGGTTGATTTACTTGTTTAGTTTATTGGGGTTGGCTAGTAGGAGCTGACATCAACCCCTGTTGAGGTGGAAACCTCTCTTGTTGATTGAATGTTTGTTTGGGTACCCATTGTTGATTTGTTTGTAGAATCCAAGGTTGTTGGGTTTCTTGTGCTACCCATGGTTAGAGTGATGTCCATTCTTTGGAAGACCAAGTTGGTATTTACCCATGTTTGTGGAGGTGTTGGTTCAAACCATGGCATCATCCATGGATTGGAAGGAGCTTTGAGAACAAAGTGGTTCAGATTTTGATTATAAGAAAAATTGTTTCCTTGCCTTTGTATATAATTGAGCTCTTTTGTTGGTTGGGTAACTTGTTTCAATTGATTCCTAAGAACTGGAAGGAGGATACAATTCTTTTTGTCATGGGTATTTGCATCACAAATACCACAAACATATGTCTTGTCAAGAGTGCAGTCTCGAAGAACATGTTTCAACCTATATTTTAAACAATATATGGCTAAAGGTTCAATGGTGGCATTAGTTTTTGTTTGCAATCCATCCAATGTGGCATTCAATTGAACCAAAATGTTTGTTTTAGGATTTGAAAGCTCCTCCATGAGCTGTCCTACATCATTGCTTTCTTTCCCTGTTTTCAGCTTCTTCATACTAGCCCTTGTTCTTGAGTAATTTTTACATAATTCAACATTATTATTGAGACCAAGCTTATTTATATCTCATTTTTCCATCAGGTTCAAGGATTCACGAGCATCATCATCCAATCCTTTCAAATAAACTATGTTTCTCGGTTCCTCATCTAACTCATATCCACACCTTCTAAGGACAAAAAGGAAACAGTCAAGATAGTCTTTCATGTTTTCATCTTCTTTTTGTTTTATATGAAAGAATTCTTATTTTGTATCTCATACCCTACAGTAATGCTAGTATTTGTCCAAGAATCCATTTTCCATTTCATCCCATATGCGAATGAATTCTAGCTGTAATCCCATAAACCACCTCATAGTTGAATCCTTGAGTGTTGAGGGAAACAGTTTCAACTTTTGATTGTCTGACTTAAGGTCATAGGTTTGACATAAAACCTTGAATTCAAACAAGAAATGATCAAAAACTTTTGTTGACATTCCCCTGAAAGTATGTAATACTAATGGGGGTATATTTTTCATTGCAACATTTTCATTTGGATCTAGGACAATAGGATAGATGAAGGTTCTCCTTGTTGGTTGAGCTCTACCTGCCCCAACACTAATCTATGGATTTACTATGTTTCCCATGTTGTCTCTCATTCCATCCCAATAGATGTTGTAGAGAGTCCTCCTAGGAGGTGGTGAATCGTTAAAAGTGGCTAGAAAGCTACTTGGTTGAGATTCAATACTTTGGTTTACAATATTTTTCAGCCTATATTACTTTTTTTGGAAGGATGCATCTATCTCTTGAGAATGTTCCCAAAGTTCAAGTGAGGCTTGTTGACCATTTTTGGTCCCGTGGGCAGAAAATCGGTCTGCGTTTTCTTTTTTTAAAATTTTTACGCCCAGACATGAAGGATAATGCAGAAATATGCTTTTGCAACTTGTTTTTTCCTCTTGGCATGCAAAAGGCTCAACTTCAAGCATTTGGTACGGAGAGTACAACAGGGTTGGAAGGAGTGATCATGCTGGAATTTGCAAAAGAGCAAGTAAAACTGCTTCAAAAGGCTTTTTTACCAGCAAAATAAACCAAGTTCAAAGGGCCAAAAGATCGCTTTCAAAAGCTCGAAGGGTAGGTGCCCTTGCCGGGGGCACCCAGACAACAACTAGGGCCTTTGTAACTCTTCCGAAAGGCAATGTTGGAGACCAAGCAGCCCTTGCGAAGGGCGGAAAACACTTAAAGAGGGACCAAAGAAAGAAGGCCGAAAAAGGGCAGAGTTTTCCTTCAGAGAAAGACAAGGCAAAAGATAGAAGATTCCTTCGGACTTTTGTCCGAAGGAAATCCAAGGAGAAAACAAAGGTTGAATTCCTTCGGACAAAATGCCCGAAGGAATTCACAAGGCAAGGAGCCAAACGGAAGATTACCCTTCGGAAAGAAATCCACGGCAAAATGGCAAAGGCAAAGTCCTTCGAACATTTTGTCCGAAGGAATTTGTCCGAAGGAAAAGATCGACCGAAAGAAAGAAAGGGGCCAAGGCATGAAGAAGGGTTTCCTTTGGGCAAAATGTCCGAAGGAATTGAGAAGCCAAGGCAGCCCGAAGGAGCCCGAAGGGCAAGGCCCTTGCGGGGGACTATCAACTGCCAAAAGGGGGGCCTTTTCCAAGCTTCGAAGGGAAGGTAGGGTTCAACGACAAAAGGCCAATGGAATTGCGAAAAAGCCGAAGGAATTACCAAAGGAGTGACCGGGCCCGAATACGTCAAATTCAACATCGCGAACTAGCCGTTGGAATTCAAACACCCAGCGACGTCCCTGCGGACATCAAATTCAGGACAATGAAATAGCCGTTAGCTTTCAAATGATGACGGGCGCGCGAGCGTCAACTTTACGACAATGAAATAACCATTGATCTTTAAATGCTTGAGCGCGAACCCGAAGGAATTCAAAGGCCTTAAGGCCAAAAGGAAGAGATCGCCGAGAAAGGAGCCCAAAGAGCCAAGGATTGACAGAAGATAGCCCCGAGGGCTCAAAGAGCCAGGAAAAGACAAAAGCTGGGAAAAGACAAAGGCCAAGAGTGAACTCAGCGATCCGCCGAGAAAGGAGCCCGAGGAGCCAAGCACAGACACGGACAAAACAGCGCAGGTGGCAAAGGAAGCGTCGACAAAAGAGTTATTATAGCGGTTGGAACAGTCCCTATGAAATGGTCATCAAGGAGCGCAAACAGTGAACGACACGGCTTGTTTTTCCTCATTTTGCATTAATGAGCAGACAACCGCGTGAATCTATTTAAGAAGCAGTCTTGTTTGCAGACAAAGGGGCACGGCCCATGCTTTCACAATGATGTTTAATATAATTTAAACGCCAAAGTCAAGACTGGCAACTGCCACAGCATGTTTCTTTCAGCGACTTCCTCTTCCCAATGTATTCAACACAGCATGGGCCACTTGTGGAAAAGGGCGCCATTGCTTTCTCTCCTCTATATATTGTAAACTCTCATTTGAGAAGGGGGGATCTCTCATTTTTGTACGGTGAAGCCCTGCCAAAATTTCGCCTTGAATCAATAAAATGCATTTTTACCTCTATTTGACTGGTTATATCTCTGAGTGTGTCTGCGTATTAACCTTGTGTTTAGTCATTTTAGCTTGATGCTTTCACAAGTTGACACCAACACCCCTGGGGTAGCTGGAGGACCAGTTCTGCAGGTTAACAGGAAGTGCTGCATCTGGGGCGCATAGACAGAAGAGGGTTATCAGATAGTGTGTTTTCCTACAGCGCCTATGGTAAGTTCATTTTTTGTGTCTTCATTAAGCCTCCCTACAGTCTAGTCTTTTCATCAGATAAATTGTATGTATGTCATCTTCTGGTCTGAAGTGAGAGTGTATGAGTAGATCAAACTTTTTTGGTGCATCACCGTATTAGTTTAGTTTCTGTTTTCAGTAATCCTTCTCTCTTTTCAACCCCCCAACACTATATATATTAGCAGTAGTAGTGAAATAACTCAGAGATGCATCAAAGAGAGCTAGCCCTTATCTAGAGATTCTCCCCTCAATTTTGCCAGACCCATAGGCAAGAGAGGAGTCTCCATTGTGCCGCGTGTAAGACAGAAGCTCAGCCTTCTGTCAAGGATGCAATCCACAGCGTCAACAAGGCTAACAGTGGTTCCTCCTCAACATCTAAAATTAATTTCCTAGGTCTTTTAATATACTTTCTTGTGACCTACTAATACTTGTGTTTTGTTGAGGATTCTTAGGAATATATCTTCATTTGAATCTTTATCTATTCATAAATTCCTTTGATTTATGAGAAGTGTTTCTTAATCAACTATCAATTTAAGATTTTATACCCTACTGACACCTAAAAAATTCATGGCAACGATGACAAAAATGATGAAGGTCGTTGTGTCCTCTTCATTTAAATGAATGTGTCATGTCAATCGGGGTGGTGTTCTAACGTCGATCAGCAATAAGGTATGTCCAATGATAACTAACAATAATTTGTTTGGGGCATTTTGGTGATCATTTATTTCTAAGTTCTAATCTACTTGCTTGAATTGAAAGCTTGAATTGAAATCTAATCTATAACTTGTGAAAGCAAACACACTGACTAAATTGAAAGTAAAATGGAAACACTCTTGTTGGAATTGGAATTGCATGAAGGAAAACACACTCTTTATTTTATTTGTAGTAATGTGAATTGTACAAAATGAAAACACACAATTAATCTATTTGCTTGGAAAATGAAATGTCTAAGAGAAATGTTGGAAGTAAGCTTGCTTGAAACACGCAATAACACACAATCTTCAAGGTGAAAACACAGATCACAACACTTTGCATAAGGGAATGGATGACAACTTTAAAACACACAATAAAATGAAATAAACATATAAATACCAAAATCGATCCTACTTTCTAAAATGAGTTGGCCCTCGCTCTTCCTTAGAATAGAATTTAGAACACTCTTAGACTTAGGAAAACTTCATGAAATCAAATTCCAATTACTTCTGAAAAAATGCTTAAAACGTTGAAAGTAGTGATACTCAAACTATCCAATTCTTAATACTCTATCTATATCCCTCCCTATCATTAAAAGGACATGTATATATATTACTACGTCTTACAACAAATGTCTTAAGATAGAGAAACAAACAAGATCATATTCTAACTAAAATCTTGGCTTCTTACAAACAATAACAACATTATTTCCACATTTATAGGAAAACCAGTGGAAAGCGTTGGATTTAGTTCCTTGCAGGATTCCAAATTTGTTGTCACTTGCAACTTCATTGTTAGTTATAGCCATCTGGTCTCAGTCAACTACCTAATCAAAACATGGTACCTATAGTTGCTCATACGAAAACATCTATAAATACTATGGCTAAAAATAGTAACTTTTTTTCTGGAAAGTCTATATATGGACGTTAGAATTGTTCCCAAAAATATAAAAAATTACTTCTTTTCAAGGATGTATGTCTTGCATCAATGCCCAGCCCTTACGTGTTCTTTGTCAAGCTTTCTAGAATTCTTTGAAACCGGTCTGGGCATCTTCGGAGCTAGACTGGGCATCTTTGAAGCCAGACTGAGCATCTTCGAAGCCAGACTAATGATCTTCAGAGCTGGTCCTCAAGAGTCTTCTGTTACCAAAAAACACTATTTTTGACTATAGTACATTCTAATGACCTGTACATACAAAACCGGTGTCTTTCCCATGCAAATGTTAGAACAAATTGGATTTAACAGGTAACAATAACTTACACAAAATAACTAAGGTAAAATACTCATTTTCAACTTTGGATTAGTAATGAGTTCTATTATGCATATCTAAATCCACTTAAAAGGAAGACTATTAGGGAAAGAATGAGATAATTACTTGGATATAATGAGTCATTGTATGGGTTCATCATGGGTCGTACCACTGTAGTGGAAGATTTTCAAATTTTTCCAAATATTCTTGAATATTTGAGTTGAGTGGCTAACACGTCTGAGTGTCATCAGGGTAATGCTTCCCAATTAGATTTTCCACCAAAACAAACAATGTCAAGTGGTGGTGCAACATCAATGGAGTAGTATAATTGGCATATAGTGGCGCACAAACAAGGAGGGATTTGCATAGTCAATAGATATGAAGTGACAAGTGGCATGATCAAGTGATTTCCTGCCAATTCAACTTCAAATTTTTTGTGAATTTTTAAATTCACATTTTGTATGTTTTTGGCAAATTTGGTACTTGAAATTCAAACAACCATAACTTTTTTCATACATACTTCATTTGAGCCCATTTTCGAACCATTGGAAATCATTTTCTGCACTCTTCACAATGGTATTGTTCTTATATGCATTTTCAAGCTTCTTTAGTGGGGTTTTAAAATATGTGAAGATGTAGAGGATTTTGGGTGTCCTACTATTTTCGTGGCACAATTTGCATGCATGGGAGTCATCCATTGAGATTGCATTAAGGACCAAGATTTTTTGGTGGATCTAATGAGGATGAAAAATACCTTGTACCAAGGAGAAGTGGGATGCATTTTACAATCGAGAATATCAAACGATTTGGATTCTTTTGAATTATATTCACCATATATTCATTTTCATGTGAATCAGTGGAAGAATTTGAAAGAGATGATGGATATCTTTAGCAAGTTGTTTGGTAAAGTTGATGAGCCAAGGGTTTACAAGTTAAACCCTGAGCTAGCAGCACTTGATCAATTGGCATTTGACAGGATTGAGAACCATCTATCTAGCATGAAGGATTTTATGTTTCAATTGGAGGAGTGGAATAAGAAGTATATGAAGGATGATGAAAGCAGCGAGATTGTCTTGAGAACTTGAGGATGCCACATGGTATATTTCTCTCCACATTTTTCTCTCAAAGGGCTGCATTGAAGGAGGAAGGAAACACTGTGTCTTTTGCTAGTGTATGATGCTTATTGATTGTTGAACAAGAGAAGCTCAAAAAGTTTGGTGTAATTGGTTTGACACAACTACTCATGTGATAAGGGGAAGCTGAAACAGAAATCCAGGCTAAGCCAAGATAAAAGATTTGCATCAGAGTGAAGACCAAGGAAGCAGTAGAGATGGGGAGAAGAAGAGTTCTCATGAGGGTGATCTCAAGCATGGTCACAAAGGCAAGTAGAAGAAGCCCAAGGAAGTACCTACTGTGGCAAGCCAAGACATGTTGAGAAGACATAAAAGGATCTTGAGAAGGTGGTCAAGAATCTCAAGGAGTGCCGAGTATCTCAAATCACATTCTTGTTGCACATACTTCTCAAGCTTTTCATACCTCTACTTCCAAGTGTGAATTCACCATGAATTTTGGATGTACTCATCATAATATGGCCAAGGATGGTAGTTTGTTCCATAAGCTTGGAAAAGCTAAAGATGAGAAAGTTTACATAGAGGATAATTCAGTGCTTTCTTTTGTTGATAATGGTGATGTTGTGCTAGAAGATGGCATGAATAGAGATGTTTACCATGTACTTGATTTGAGTGTGAATCTGTTTTTTGTTTGCCAAGTCAGTAAGGCAAGTAAATTGAAATTTGGCCTTGTAGATTTTATTTATTTTTTTAAAGATCACTTTATATTAGAAGGAAATCAAAAGATGAATATTCTATCATGCCAGGGCTGAAAACTGTTGGTCCAAGCCTGGGCAGTATACAAAAAAGGAAACATATTAGTACTCATTATCATAAGTCTAAAGAAATGATGTCTGTCATATCTTTTTGTATATTGGTCGACCACCATGGAAGGGGCAAGCCATAACAGAGAGCGTTGTGGTTATCCCAAGCCCAATTGGCCAACCCATCCGCCACTTTATTTGACTCTCTAGGAGTATGAATGAATTGCACTTCTTGAGACCCTTGCTTCAACTTGTTGATATTATCCATCTCTCTAGCAATCCTCCAATTATTGCTTGTAATCCGCCTCAATTTGAATCGTTTGCCATCCAACTTTTAAAGCCTCTTGCATCCCTTTCTTTATCGCCTTAATCTCTGCTAAATTATTAGTGGCACATCCCAAATTTTCAGCAAACAGAAAAGCTATCTCTCTGTTCGGAGTTCTACCAATACCTCCAATGGATGCTAATCCCAGATTACCTCTGGATGCACCATCTGTATTTATTTTACCATACCCCATTGGAGGAGGTTTCCAAAGTCCATCTATTTGATGTTTGATTTTATGCCAGAAACCCAACATAGTAGAATTATGAGGTTGCAGAGGAAGTTTTTTGCAAAGATTCTCCCATTCACGAGTGTGAGGAGTGGGAAGAGAAATCTTGTGTTTGATAGTTTCAGCAATATTGATTTTGATTTTCTCCCAAACATAATTGATATCTCTACTAACCTGTCAAAAAATTCTATTGTTTCTTCCTTCCGTGTATTCCAAAGGAGAAGGGAAATACCGGACCACAAGTTTGACATGAAGTTTTGAGCTTTCGGAGTATGGCATTTCCATTCTCACATAGCTGCTCCAAAGGCCAAAAACTTATCCAACAAAGGTTAAACAAATTAGACAGCCGATGCAATAAAGAGACCACCCAAGAACATTGAAAAAACAAATGAGAAAGGGATTCCTCATCTTCCAAACATAGTACATCTAAATGGACCATAAAAGCCAAACTTCTTAAGTCTATCACGAGTTAGGATTCCCCTGAGTAATAGCAACCACACAAAGAAGCTCACTCTAGGCCACATAGCAGGCTGCCAGATATTTTTAAAAATGTCCTAAAAGGGGTGAGGAGTCCTCCACAGTAAAAAGGCATATCCAAAAGCCATTGTATAAACTCCCCTAGAATTTGCGCCCCTTGCTAAGGTGTCAACCTGAGGACAACAAGAAATGGGACAAACCAAGAGAATATTATCTATCAGAGTACACTCCCTCTGACCAATATTCACAAGCCATTCCTTGCTAGGAATCCAACATTTTCCAGTTCCCCATATCTGAGTAGCCAGCTTGCAATAATTTGGCCTTATAGATTTGTTGTTAAGGATTTTAACAACAATTTTTACATTGTTGCTAATGGCTTGCTTGACAAGAAAGCCAAGGCCTATAAGTTTACCAGATTTGGTGATATTACAAGACATCATGACGGAGATGTTATCCTTGATAGGGCGACTCCCGTTTCTTCTAGTTATATCTGAATTCTTAATGTAGATCAGCATGAGACACCTAGTTCCAACATGGAGGTTCCTTTAGTTTTAACTTGTGACTTCTGAGGATATTTCAAAGGATGATGAGATTGTTTCAAATGATGTTGCATTAGTTGAGGCTTCAATTGAGAAAACTTTGGGTGATGACCCCACCATGTTGGAGCAATAAAGAAAATCCAACACACTAGGTTCCTTCTTGTAAGGGGGATGTTAGATGTTATGAATGGGCTTCTACGACCCTTGATAAAGTTAAGGGGGATAGTGGAGAAGTCCATTAAGGACCCGTAGTTAGAAGCAACATGCCAATTATGCTTTCATTTATAGGGTGGTGGATGTTTGTGATTCACAATCTGATAAGGATGTGAATGACAAAGACATGGAGGAAGATTTCAATTCTTTGATGAAGATTCAGGAAACAATGTTGGACTTCAAATTTGTAAGAAATGATGATCAATTTAATAGGTTGCGGGAATTTTCAGAGCTTATAGAAGTTGTCATTAGGGGGGATGTTATGGCCTCCACTTCTTCTAGAAATTTGGGTTGTTAAAGCCAACATTTTTTACCCTCCAAGTTATGTTTTAGTAAGGATGTTAAGAGTCTGAAACCCATCTTGTTGGATCCATTTGAGTTACCAATACTTGTCGTTTACCATTGGGTTATGTGTAAGTTACACATTATTTAATCTATAAATTACACTTTTATATGTATTAGGATTAGTGATTTATTATGGGTTGGACTACCCTTATTTCATTTGACTGATAAATTTATAAATAAAGATTGTCTACAACCTAATCAAGTAATTCGATTAATTGTATTCCATTTTATATTGAGTAAATTCTTGTTTTGGTATCTTTTGAAACCACCACATATTTGTATTCGATATTTCGCTGGTGTAGTTTTATATTTATTCAATTATGGAACTATGTCATTATATTCAAAAATTATATAAAACATAAACATTAGACACAATGTCATGGGTGCATGAGGAACACATCGTCAACATTTGATTGTTTAATTATCTCATTTTTTTGTTTGATATAGCATTTTCTTCCCATTCATGTAACGAGATTAACTGCAATTAGCATTCATTGGAAACCCCACACGAGCAAGAGCTCATCCCCACTAATTTGTCAGTTTAAATATAAATTTGGATCTTGGTATGGTCCGCCAACACGCTCCCACCCCCTTCCACAAGGTCTAGATAGGTTTGACTCAAAATCGACGCTATTAAATATGGGAGCATATGAATTAATGTAGTTGACCTTCGTTTGACTAAAGATGGTACTAGATGACTCATAAATATTGTTATCATTCATAAGTACTATTGTACATTTCTGATTAGTTATATCCTAGTCAAGTTCCCTATAGCAGCCATATTATTGGGTATTTGAAGGCTGCCTCACGAGGATACAAATTTGGTTATATCTAAGACAAGGTAACGTGTGGGAACATGATTTAGTTAGACCTCACTAGAGTTAACTCGTGGAAGGAATATCCTAGTTGTTGTGACTCATGGAAACATGTTCAGTTAGATATTAGTGGAAATAAATTGTACAAATAATGATTTCGAAGATCCTAGTCAAGGTGACTACCAGGGAAGAAACCCCCGATTAATGAGATTAGTAAAAACATTAATTAAAAAAAGGATCAAAAGTTTTAGGCTACACAATGTTTTGGCTTTTTTATTGTGTGCTTCTAGGATCTTATGCGGTGATCCCAAAAGCATCCAATCAAAAATAAAAATGGTCCTCAAAATAAAAATGGTCCTAAATATAGGTGACGTGAAACCAATAAAAAAATTCCTATCTCAAGCCCAAAAAGAAAAAATGTAAATAAAATTTATTAGGTCTGATCTTCAGGTTTTCATTTGAAGAATAAATGAAGTCTAATTTATTGCAACTTTGTAAAGGACATGCCTCTCTTTCTATTTTGTCATCATGCTTTTTGGCACATTTCTGGAATATCCCTTAAAAGATGCGTCTCTTCAACAAAATTTATGTAACAAGGTTCAGCAAACTCCAAGGAAACAAAACAAAATCTAAAGGGCACTTGCCATAACAAGGTTTCAATGTGTTGCAGAGCAATTTCAAAGTAGCATGCACCATAACAAGGTTTCAATGTGATGTAGAACAATTTTGAAGTAGCATGCAGTAGGGGGTTATTTCCTAGCACATTGTGGATAACATTATCCAGCCTTTTTGGCTAAGCTTATATCCATGCTCTCCTCTCCATAGTGGGACGACTCGCCATCTGCTCTTCTCTATCATAGTAGCTACTAAAGCATAATAGTGGCTCAGTGAGATTGCAATTTCAGTCCAATCACAACGCCTTTACTTTAGGCAAACATAATTGATTTTCATCATAAATTGAACTGGACCCTTAGTATTAAAAAAAGAATACATGCATGTTGGCAAGCCTATTATAGTTTAGAAAAACCTGTAAAAATGCAGAGCTTAGGAATTGGAATAAAAAGAAATCCTTATCCTATAGCTTGGTAACATGGGTTATTTTTTGTATTTGCCAAGTATGGGTGGAACCATATCTCGAGAAACATGGAATAAATTTGATAAAATATAGAAATAATATGTCATTCACAACTTCAAAATTAAAAGTAATACACCTTACCCTATTCCCCTCATAGGGGCAAGTATGTTACCCATAGTTACTAGGAGATGAGGGGGTACGGGTGTTGGTACATGGACGAATATGCCATTCAAATCAGGTACATGAGTAAATGAATAAGGGTACGGCTATATTTTATATTAATCTTGTTATCAAAAAATGTGGGTATGGGGATGGGTACGTGGTCCTTGTCCCTATATCGAAGTTTCTTGGTAGCTATGGTACCCATTGAAAGTGAAGCTTTAAAATGTCTTTTGCTATAAAAAACATAAGTTTGCCAAGCTTGGACAGGATACGTTCGCTGACATTGCAAATGATCCAGAAGGATCTACTCCTCTACCCTTGTGCTAACATCAACAAATTTTGCATCAAGTTGAGCACCCCTGTGCTAAAGCACAAATTCTACGCATCTTTTGTATGACTGACAACTCTTGTAGTTCAACACTACAAACCTCACAGAGTAGTTAGGAGGCCTTTGGAGTGTTTATGGGGCTCTGCACACCTCCCTACACATATTTTGTTGTGTAAACCTCTAGATAACGAGACAAGCTTTCCAAAAAGGTATTATGGTCCACAATCGGAGCATACCCAGAAAAGTTAGGTTACACCATGCGATTTAGCTTACTCCGAAATCTTTAGAATCTTCTTGTGCATTGTTTAGTTTGTCTAGCTCATCCCAAGTTGGCACAAGGCACTAAGGAAAGATTGTGCACATCACACAATTCCACACATGCTCATGCAACCCGTGTAGTCTATGCATCTCTGTGTCACTCGTAGAGACTCTCTGCACTATTGTTTGTTTTTGCAACACCAAGAGAAATCACTGTGGTAATATGCGGCACTTGTGCAACCTCTATAGTATCCTTGTGCGCTTCCATAGCGTTGAGATGAACACTGCACAACACTCCAATCCTGCGCAAGACTTAACACCTTCGCAGCATCTCGCACCAAGTATACAGACGTGCAACACCCTTGCATGCTTCCACAACCCCTTGTAACATACCACACATTAGTCTAACTCAGCGCATGACTTAGCATCCACATACCATAACTCTTTTACCACGTGGCATGCCAGCTAGTATTCCTCAGGTCTATGCTATGTCAAGGATCGTGTCCGCAACACAACACTAATGGAAGTGTAACCATCATACCTACAAGGAAGTCGAACTATCACACGGGTAGAACATGAACCATTCTTGTAACTATCTACTTTTGTAACCACCTGTTGTAACTGCTTCCTTGTAATGATATATATTGTTAAGACATCGAACACGGTGAGAGACATATAGGAGACTCACATAGTGGCCAAGTGAGCGGCCATTGCCCTCTTTCCTAATCATCCATGTCTATAGCATCCTAAATACTTGCATGCCTCAGGAATTTTGTATTGGATGATCCCTTCCCAAACTAGGTAAATCAATTAGTATGTTCATCCTTCTCTGATCATGGAACTTGCTTTCCCTGCTTTGTCTGATGACATCATAGTCTAGACATATTAGAATAGATGTTTATCCTTTTCTAATCAGAATAACTTGCATTCCTATTCTTATTGCACATTGTATGCATATGTAATTTTACCTATTCTTTATAATGAATAGAAGTGGCACCCTTCTACCAATCTCCATATGTTGAATGTGTAATGGTTGTTTCCACATCTGTTTCTTAGATTCCGTTACATGTTTTGCAATTCTACAACTCTATTTGAATTCCCTTCCGAATATAACCGCCTTAAATCCATTTAAGTAGGTTTTCCACTGAGTCTCCTCCTAGGCCCTAGATCAGCAAATCAGTCATGTTTAACCCATATACGACTAAAAATAGATTGGTATAAGGATGCTCGGATAAATGGTTGAAGCATTGAGGCATCCATGAAAACCTACACTGACAATTTTGGACAAATTAAAATCAAACATCCAAACTAAAATCATTACTAGTCTTGTAACAGAAAAACAAAATTGAAGACAAGAAGAAACTTTGGTACCATTAGAATACCATCAACACCAAACTAATCCCACCTACCTGCATAAGGTAACCAGCCTTATTAAAAAATCATGATTGCAAAATTAAGAACCAACTCGCATGATCCACAAAGTGAAGCAGCTAGATGGATCCACCCAAACACACCTTGGGAACACACCGTCTTAAGGTGTGCTACCATGATGAAGTAGAAAATGGAACACATTTCTATTCAACCCTTCCTCTATACGAATTATATTTGGCAAAATTACAATTTTATTTATAATCATTACCTTGTCAATCAATTCTTAAGCCAAGACAATCAAACAAAACTTCTGGAGATTATTCCAAAACTAGACACCCATAGAAACAATCTTCTAAACATGTAAAAATAATTTGATGGATCCTACAAACCAAATTGGCCTAAAGGAAGTTGAAATTCATTTCATCTCATCATTTATGATTAAGTCAGGAAAGTTCTATTTTTTAGGTGTAAAATACTTATTTACTGAAATTTAATCATATTAACTTAGTTAAATTTAAAACCTTTAATGATAGTAGTAAAAAGGATTATAAACTTAGGTCATAAGCTTTTAAGCTATACATTTTGTTAAATAAAAGTCCTTATAAATTTCATATCTTTATCTATTATATAATCAGCTTTTTATCATAAATAACTAAAAATGTTAGCTAATATAAAGCAATAATGTTTTAGTTTGCTTTATTTATAACTAAAAGTAGTAATTTTTTATATTATAATTCTTACTTAATTATAGAATTATATTAAAAAAATTGATGCAAGAGCATCCTTGACCGAACAAGCATCCCTCATCATGCAAAAAAATATTTGCATTTTCTAGCTAAATAAACTAACTTCTTTTGTTTTATGACTTCCTAACTTGCAGGCTTGTTCATGTTTTATCCAAGCTAAAATGGTGCATGAATTTGTAATTTGAGTTAAAAAATCTCAAAGCCTGCATAACTAAGTGCTTTTCAGACTCACTCCTAGCTGCTTTTGCAACTCCAAGCTACATATGCAAGCATACACCTGCAGCCTGCGAAGTGGCACATAGTCTGCTCTTTCCCAGCTAGACAAATACCTAGCAGACTCAGCTAAGCCCGAATCACTACTAAACTCCTCCTCAGCCAAAGCTTGCTTACAGCTAGACACAGTTAAGCCTCTTGTTTACATTAGCTGAAAGTGAGCATTAGCTGTAGGGTTGGGCATTCATCTATAGAGAGCTCTTGAAGCTCAGAGCAGAGATCAGCTCGAAAAGGATAGCAGAGAGGCTATTAAGCGAGAATAACAGAGCATTCAATCAGAGAGAGCTATTAATGCTCAGAGCAGAGAATATTCACATTGAGGAAGCATTCAATTAGAATGCTTAGGTTTAAGCTTTACTTGGAAAGCCTTGATAGGTAGTTGTAATAGTTAGGAGATAAAGTATTCTAGCTAAGAAGCATTGTAAGTGTTGAGAGCTCATACTTTAGCTGTAATTTATATATATATATATATAAATTACAGCTAAAGTATGAGCTCTCAACACTTACAATATATATATATATATATAGCAATTCATTATCAGCCTAGCATTAAAACACACACACATGGTGTGTTTTAATGCTGAGCTGATAATGAATTGATTGTAGCCTGTAATTGCATCTATCAGCCGTTAGATTCTTGCTTACATTAGCTGAAAGTGAGCATTAGTTGTAGGGTTGGGCATTCATTCATTTGGAACCCTTATCCTGACCTGCACCAATTTTAATGTGTGAAGTTATTAGAAAAATGAAGTTTTGTTTTTATTTAGAAATGTAAATCAATAATAGTATTCATGTTTTTAAACCTATTTTTCACTAAATGTTGTTTTTCGAATTTTATCCTTGTCAGCACTAACACAAATTCAAACTTTGCAACTTAAAACACAATCAATAAACGCCTAGTTCATGTGCTGGAGTTTTGGGACCCCAATCTTCGGTCTTTTGACTGGCCTCAGATTGAGAGAGTATAGACTATCATACTTCAGCATCTGATCTATTCTAAATGGAGGGTTCCATAATGTATTGTAGAAGAAAAAAAATTCTTCGCATCCTCTTCAACTCGAGAATATCTTCAAGCCCATTTTCTATCTTCACAAACTTAAGTCTTTGGGTGACTCGACCTCAATTCAGGAGAGATATCCACAATGGGCCCTTTTTCTTCAAAGAATATTGCATCCAAGGCTTTCTTTGGATGATAACAATGATGATAATCCACGACCACTTTCCTTCTCCAATCTATTGGCATCTCCATAGAACAATTTCCTCCACCCAGATACTCCTTGAATGCGTGTTCTCAGCTTCTTCCTACATGGATGGCATCAATAGAACTATTAGCTAGGACATTTATCAAAGATAAATTGAGATCATTTGGACCTCTCTCTCATACCCTCTTAGCCCCAAGACAACTAGACAATCCTAGGAGAAAGCAAGGTACTCCACTTACAAACTATCCAAACATCCATGTCTGATGCTCCTCTAAAAGTAGAGAAAAAACTACTAATGTAAGATTCTTCCCTGAGCCTATCCTATAGGTGAGAGGAACTAGTTAGCCCTTATGTCGGAAAGAAAGAAAGAAAGGAATTATATTAATGTCCACAAATGACCAAAAGTAGGTCAATGGGACTGAAAGATACAACCAAAAGCACCCTGGTGGCATCTCGCGAAGAGGGATGTCCTCTCATTGACCTATCTACATCTATGTGTGAATTTGCAGTATCCAGAGGCCACTTAATGAGGATTCTCCTATGGACATCAACAAATCTTGCAATGGCCCTTTCAATGGTGATTAATGATGAGGTTGTAGGCCCTTCTTCTGATCCAGACTTTGACACAAATTACAACCAAATTTGATCTCCATCATCGGTCTTCATCACCTCCTTTCACGTGGTTTCATTGTGTGGTCTTCCTTTCACACAGTTATTTGTATTTGTAATATATCAGTATATGTTTTCAACTTGTCTAAGGTTTACATGCTATGGGCTTCCCCCTTAAGATAGGATCTCTCAATGTTATGGTGTTGGTTACATTTTTAGCTTTTATAAATTTTTAAAAAATCCTACTTGCTGTTGTAACTTTCTGTACTTTTGAGTCCCATCAACCTACTTTTGTCATTAGTGGACACTAATATATTTATTTATTATTTCCTTTTGAATAATGACATGACCATTGAAAAAATGTCTAGTTATAGATTTACTATAATAAAGACTTCTTCATTTAATAGTTTTTTCTCCGGATCAAAAAGAGTGCCGTCAAGATGGCAGATCTCCTTGGCAATGTGGAAGCTGAAATAGTTATGCATATAACCATTACTTAAGGTGCAGATATGAAAGGGATCAACAGTAATAAGTATGACATGATGCAGGCACTTGTTGAGGAGGAAATGTGAGAACGGTTGAATTGGATATAGAAGTTTCTCTAACACACTATGTAACCTCACGGCATTGAGGTGAACAAATCGGACATGGCTGCATACAGGAAACCAAAGTTTGTACATGATGTTGTTGATGACAAACTTCCTTCCATAAGAACCAGAGTTTGCCATCAACGAAACAATCATATTTTGTTTTATAAGGTTATTGTCCTAACATGGAAGGAAGCTTTTAGAGTAAAAATAGATTGGAGGAATTGCTGATCACATAAGGAGTAGTTGGAAGCAATCTAAAGCCAGCATTGCAACAAGAGATTGGTCAACACAAAAGGGTTAGAATTTGACCAATAAGCTTGTCATGTACAATGGAAATAATGAATAAATGGAAATTTTGTCATCAATTTACAAAGGAAGGCAATGGTGAATAAATCTTGCTACAAGATATGAATAACACTAGCAAGAGGGATCAGAATCAGCACATAATTTAACAGCATATTATAACTAACTGCAAGGATATTCAACCAGTATAAAGAAGTAATAATAACAATAGTTCTTATAAATGGCTTCATATTGACTACATACAGACAGGAAAGGGGCGAGGGGAGAGAAAGGAAGAAGGGAAACAAGGGGCCACTTCCAACTATATGAAGGGAGGAGATATTAAGGAGATGTGGCTAGTCAACATGTTAGAATACAAACAATGAGAAGACAATATTCAGTGGATATACCATAAAGTTTATTGTTAATTAAACCTCATAATAGTTATAAGGGCCTGATAAACAAACAAGAGTTTCTGGTGTAATCGCGTAAGGCATGAAGTGAGGTACAATGTGGAGATAATTAGCTTGCCTACAAAAAAATTCAAGGACAATGGATAAGGAGGGGTATTTATTCTAAATCCCTCTCCCCTAATCTTGACAAGCACCAAACAATTCTGATCAAAATTGAATATGTAATTTATTTTCAAAAAATTCAAAAAGGGTCACTGCTCTATGTTATATGACAATGAATAACATCTCAAAGCATTCCAAAGAAATATCCAGATCATTACTGATGCAAAACTTTAATCCATGAAGGTTAGATTACCAGCTAAAATTCGACAGTTTCTATGGTCTCCTTGAAGCCGGCCAACTATATCATCCAATGCAACAAGACCTGCAGCACATAATACTCCAATCTGTCTCATCCCCCCACCTAAAGTCTTTCTAATCCTCTTTGCCTGCAGGGAAGCGTGTGAAAGTTAAAGTTGCAAGTTGAAGTTGGAAAATTTTGCAATGATTCAAATTAACAGTTCAGTTCTTCACAAATAAAGGCATAAAATCAAGTTTCATTCAAATAAACCCTTACAAACAAGCAAATACAACATATTCCATAGCTGTATTATTTGCCAATATGTCAGAAAACATAACTGCAAACCTTTGTGATGAATTCTTGCGAACCAACAATGACACTTCCAACTGGAGCTCCCAAACCCTTTGACAAGCACACCTGCATTCACATATGAAGAAGAATATTGTTGAAGAATCTCGAACAAGACAAATGTACTAAATAAGTATCTAAGCATTAGCATAATATTAAAGATAGAAATTAATATTTTTATGCTAAAAAACTTCCAAAGAATGACACCAATTTATTGGGATAAGCACACAGAATTTATTCAGAAAAAAGAATGCAGAAAGCTGTTAAAAACATAAGACCAAGAATATTATATAAACAAAGTATACCGAAACAGAATCAGCAGCCCGAACAAGCCTATCCACAGGAACACCCAATGCCTGAACAAAAAATCAAATGCATTAGGACCAAGATATGGAAAAGACACAGTTTTACATACTTGAATAACCATTGCATTACCCCAGCTGATCCAATATATCAAACAATCAAAATACATAAGTTCTACTTATGATTGCATGATTTGAAATTATAATAAGAAAAACCTACAGTATAATTTCGATAATGACATACGAATTAAACATTGTCCAATATCCAATGCCAGTGACAGAAAAACTATGTTTAGCCTACAAGCTTAGACTTGCTTGTTAGAATATGTTAAAAACTACAACCTAAGAGCTAGACACCCACCAATAAAAGATTCCAAATGACTAAGGTGGTGAACTCAAAACAAGTTAACTGTGAAAATGTCAGATAAGACAGTGCAAGAGGAAGACCTGTTGCCAAAGAATATAATGCTGATGGAGACCAAGTCTGGTGGCTAATGATGGCCTTAATCTGTAATGAATGTAGAAGACAAAGGATAGACATCCTCATACACCACCACGAAGGAGGCAATACAAGATCTAATAATGTCCATAGGGAAATTGCCTGGACTAAGTGGGTCTGGATGCACAAATCTTGGGCAGGTGCAAATTAAATCTCTTGGAAACCTTCCTAACATCCATGGTCAATGATCTTCCAGAAGTAAATAGGAAGCTAGTAGAGTCTCCTAAAATGTGGATAATAAGTACCTGACACTCTCTGCTGAAAAACAACGAATCCATCACATCTAGAGAAAGAAAAGGAGGATGGATATGCTCTAGCAGATGCTCGTGGAAGGAGACAAAGTCTTACCGACCTATCACCATTTGTGTGGGTATCTCTAACATCCAAAGAGAGGATTAAAGAGAAACCCTGAAGTTTGTTGTTGAGTGAGACATACTCTTCATTTTCGGTTACGCAACTTGATATTTTTGAATATAGAAGGAATGTATCTCTCTGTACGTTGAGAATAAAAACTCTCTGTGAACTCACATGAAAAAGCCACAAAGCTGATATTGAGAGAATGCAGTCCAGTATATATGGAATGGTTTTTGTATAGTTAAAGGCAAGTTGTGGGGTCTTTGGCATATGTTTGTGGAAGATAGTGTCTTTCAAGTTTGACCATCAGCAGTCAATACGCAGCTCCATAGCTTGTCTTTCCTCTCTAATACCTCATGTAAGAGAAAACGAAAGGAAAAACAAGGCTGAAGAAAAGGAGTAGGTGGGAAAGTCGTGAACACAGCTGAATGAATCAGTATGAAGCAGAATGGGCAGTATATAGCAAGCTGGATGAGATAAGGGCAAGTGCAATTAAAAAAAAATATATCTTCCTAAGAAAAACAATCTCCATCGCTTTCATGAATTTATCCCTACAATCTGAAAGGTGACTGATTGAGATTTTCATGGAGTCTTGGGCTAAACTGAAATGCTTCAAATATGTAGACTCCATGGATAGGTTGGGTCAGAGATTAAAAGTTTTGATCTTTTACAAGGTACAAGCTGCAAATTGATTTAATTGCTTTAGTGAGATATTTGAAGTTCACATCCTACATTCATTTCCAAATCAGTTATATGGTGGCAATAAGGTGGTTGTGAAGCCAAAACGTGCTAGTGTTCTTTAGCTCATGGATAAAAGGTACAGGTGGAATCCTTGTAGCATACTTGCATTCATAATAGGTACCCACACACCCAAGAGAAGGATTGACCCTTCCTCCCTGCCTCCCTATAAAGTGAACCTTGGTGAAATGATAAATGTATGAACGCTCAATAAGATTGTAAAAGAACTCCTGGGAAAATGTACAATTATAGGTAAATCACCGGATTTGCATTTCAGTGTCCACATAAACATAGATGGAGCAAGATTGTGTGTGTGTATTCCTGCAAAAGATAATGATACATTAACAAAAATATTTTTCTTCCTCCAATTTCATGGTGTTTTGTTCTAATGCTTTCATATTTATTTTATGAATTTTATATGCTGCTCCTAAAAAATACTAATATTGCTAGCTAACACTGCATTTTGATTGGAGAATTGATAAAACTACTTACTATGGAAGCATTGAATATACGAGCTCCGTCCACATGCAGTTTCGCTTCATAGCGCTTGGCTAACTCTCCTATCTTATCTGTGTACTCTGCAGTAATACATCTGCCACCGCAACTGCATAATTTTGAATTATATAAATAATCACTTTAAATGCCTCACCGGAAGATGATACTTGTATAGTCTTAAAGTGCAATTTTTCAAATTGTCCTCAAAGACCATAATAGTCATTTCAAATCTACTCAATTCAAGAAATACTAATTTTAAGGGTAAATAAACTTTGTCATCCCTATATATAGTCTTGATGTGTAGATCATCAATCCAAATCTTGCCAATCTTCTCACCAAAATCAAACCTCAAAAGCTAAGAGGTTGTTTTCGTGGTGCTGAATGATTGGTAGAGGTTAATGGAATCTGCTACATAAAAGATACCAGAAACCCCTACCAATCAAAGGTTCATCCTTGGCCATCATCCTATTGTGAGTGGTGGATAAAACACAAGAGGGGAATAATACTTAAGATTCTCCTAATAAATAGTTTAGATTCAAAAGAAGAAAGGAAGAAATTATATTAATGTTCATAGATGAACGAAATAGGTCAATGGGACTTAAAAGTATAGCCAGTAGAAACACCATGAAAGAGTGAAATGAAGCACTGCTGAAACTAAACTAAACGCATGCTAGTAAAGGAGCCTAGGTAACAAAACAGATAAATGTAATCATGGGTTAAAGACTACAGTCAAGCTCCCTCTGTCACAAGGTGTTCTATGTTAAAGCTTCTATCATTGAAGCAGCAATGTTTTATTTCCAAAAATGATCTTATAATAAGTAAAAACATAAAAAATATGCTTCACTGGTCCTCCATTTATTACATACAGAATTCTTAACTACCAATACAAGAATGCTTATGTTCAGAATAATAAAATGCGAGTTAAAGTAACAATTATTTCAATTTATATATGAACAAGGACTATGATTTTTGTTTTCTATGTCATTCGCTAGCATTCTTTTCAACTGAGTGTACATTTTCTCAAAAGCATTTCTTGTTTGGAATAAAAAACATGGAGCTTCTTCCCTTGTCCTGTTCATATAGTTGAAAATAATTTTCCCACATGGGGTTTATCAACTAAGTTAAACTGTTCTAATCAAATTCATGGAGACAAGCATCTATCCGCATGCAGTTTCTTCTAAACAATATTAACATATCTAAAATTGTAAAAACAGCACAAATATACCTTAGGCAGGATAGAAACTTACTTTGCTTGTGTGTTTTCTATACATATAAGGCGAGTTGTAGGGTAATACACATGTTCGCCCAAAGGTCGGATTGCAGCTTCAACTTTTTGCAGGTCCATTGTACCATCCTTTTTGTTCTCAACTAAACGAGGATGGACACCACCAAGTGAAGAAATTCCACCATTTTCATACACGTGTATGTGGCTGTTTGAACCAAGTATTACTTCACTACCACGCACCTATCACAAGGCCATAACAACATGGTGAGTTTTCAATTACTAAAATCATAAGCTCCAAACTAAAAGATAAAGACGATTATTCATATTTCTTGTTAAAAAAAATTCAAAGACAACCGAAAACAGCGACCTCACATTGAAAAAACATTACTTCAATAACAGAATTTAAATCAAATGAGTTTAAGAAAAGTATCAATCATTACGGCCACAATGGCCCAAATTCAAAACATGGCAGGCTCATGCTCCCTGCAATAATGTGGCTATGTAACCAAAGTGATAATAATAGTAGGAATGAAATCACTGAAACAGACCACAAAAAGAGAAGTGTACAAATGCCCTTGCCTTAGCATTACACCATGTACCTTTTGTATCATGGTCTAGCAAGTAAGCAACAACCAACTTGAAACCATATTATTGCATGGTTGAACAAGGGCAATTCCTTACAGCTCATGTGCAATTTACTGAATTAGAGTTGAATACCCTTCAACGTTATAAATAAAAGGGTTTTTCAATCATTTCTACACCAATAACACAACCAAGTAAACTCATAAACTCGGATATAAAAATTTGGCCAACAGATGGCATTTGCAGTATTTTGTATCCATGGCAATGCCCTTAGACACGTCGGACCCCTTAACTGAGACCTTTAGGTTCCTCTTTGAACCCTTTGGCCTCTTCTTAACATATAAAACAAAATTGGGAGGTCTGGATGAAGTTCCGTTCAGACTTCTCAGTACATCCAAATCAGAATGGTTCAAAACTTTCAGTCCATCTGAACCAGTTTGATTTGGTATAGGCCAATATCTTTTTTCTCAATTTTGAGAAATATAATTGTTTATTATAATGCAGTAAAATTCAAACTTGAAAGGTTACAGGCCCAGGATGCAGCGGTAACACACTGCCCCAATAAAATTGATGCCCTTGGTTCGATCCCCACAGGTACCCCCTCAAGCCCAGAATGTGGGGAAAATGGAGGGAGCAGTCGATATAGTGCAAGCCAGCAGCGGAAGTGGAAAGATTTTCAAATGTAATGGAAAAGCGGATAAAAAAGCATTTGCCTAGGGAAAAAAAGAAACATTATATTTTACAGAAGTAACTAAAAAATAAATGCCAAAAGAAATCTATACTTCATTAGTTATATCATATATGTACATTTTACATTATTTAATGAAAAAACACACGGATTCAATGAGTATTTCCCATATTCTTTTGCAAATCGTGATATTTTTTATGAGACAGAATTGTAAGTACAATTTAGATTATTTATATTTATTTGGAAATAACCTAATTTTTTTTATAACCCTGAACACTACGTGAAGTTCATACTGAAATTCTCAGAACTATGCTTTAGGGCCCTTCTTGAGAACTTCAGACTCCTTGGAAAGACAACATAGGAGAAAATTTACATGACATCCTTATGGTAACTGCAAACATTTAAGAATGGATTAGCATGGTTGATAATCGTGCACATTTTCCCATGGATAGTCCCTATCTGCATTTACAAACCAACCTTCTCACTCTTTCAACTCTGTTCCCGCAGTACCATCTAAGGGTCTACTGTTGACCTCCCTCTTCCCCCCAATGTAATTGTATCATTACAATCTTTCCATGGACTACTCAAATTTAAATCAAATACCTTGGAATTAAAAATCAGCATATTTTTGTTCAATAGATGAGCTTAGTGATGAATCATAGGAACTTTCATACTGAAGCTGAAGTTCAAATTTCTAATAGACATGTTATATATTGAAACGTCAAGCTCAGGTTTAAATCCAATGAGATATGCAAGTGTGTAAATTGGATCCTCTACCAGGACATCCCGGGAATTTTTAAAACATCAAGCAAAAACCAGCTGACACTCCTTGCACTGCAAAGAATGAATGAAGAAGATGAAGCAGCAGCAATGCATACCCACCCATACTTCACCATCTATCATAATGGATGAACTTGGATCTGCTGATCCTCTCTATAGTACAGTTAATATTAAGTATTATGTAATCTTTTGCACTTGCTTACTTAGTCTGTAGTGCACAGTGATTTTCTCTCTGTATAGGGCAGTTGTTTAGGCTACAGCTTCGTTTGTATCAGCATCCTTCAACATTTTCCTACTGATTATGTAAATTTATATCTTTCAATATAAGTGTTTTTATTTGAATCAAAAATAGATTACCATATCCGATGATGACTTTTAACATCCTTCATGCTAAATTGATTTGAAAACTATCAAAGCGTATCTTACTTAGGGTGAAGCTTTGGTTATATCAGTCTCTTTCAGCATCACCCTGCTGATTATGTATATTTATTTCTTTGAATATAAGCATTTTTATTTTAACCAAAAGCAAATTACAATCTAAGATGATGACTTTTAATCTCCTTCAAGATAAATTTGCTCTAAGGCCTATCAAAGTGCATCTAGTAAGACAGAAGATTGTTTTTATGACAACTCCGTAAATATTGTTTCTATGATTGTTAACTTTAGGGAGTTTGATTGTCTTGAATGCAAATGTCTTTATAATTAAATGTAATATTGTTATAGTCGCACTCAAGCTAAACTGGTTGTAAAACACTCATCAGGCAGTGTGGATGCTTTTTGATATCGATGGCCTCACTTTTGATATTTCCACCATTTATGCTTCTAATAATACCCTAGAGTGGGCAGTATTTTGGCAGTGGCTTGTTGACTCATTCCCTGACACATACTGGATCCTATGCGGCGACTTCAATATGGTAGAGTTCATGGAGGACAAAGAAGGGTTGCTTCCTATGCGTTGGTGTGCAGGCCAAAGAAAGGCCTAATATTACATGCACCACAAGCTTGGGCTATCGGACCCTAACCACCACCAGCGTCGTGCCTCCAACTCAACTTGGTTATCTGGTCCAACCAGTGGGAAGGCATCGATAGGGTTTTAAATAGATTAGATCGAGTGTTGTTGGTCGAGCAAAACCTTTTCTCTTTTGCCAACATCTCTGATCACTAAGTTAGTGTGATTGCGAAGGTAGTTCTTCCTAGTCATCTCCCCAATTAGTTTGGTATCAAATGATCTACACCCCGAGTGAAAAGGGTTAAAACCCAATTTTATTTCAACATTGTGCATCTAACCCATGAGAAATGCTTAACCACATTAAGCGAATTTGGGACCTAATGCCAAAACCTTATAGGAAGATTGGTTGGCTCAGTTGATGGTTGGATGCTATCTCTTGAACCACTACCTTCCTCAAAGTTTATGGAAAAGAAGATATTGTTTTCAGACAATGACCTCACGAGCCTTCAAACTATGAATTCCTTAGAACTTCACAAGATCTTGACCTATCCCCTTTTAATGAGAACCTTCAATTACAAGCAGCTAAATGGAGACATAAGCTCAAAGTTGAAAAAATCATACAAAGATTGTGGTGATCAGCTCAAGGCCTGTATGCATTGGTTGAAAGTTGGAGATCAGATTACCAAAGCGTTTTTCACTCTCATTCGATATCGAGAGGCGGTGGACAAGGTCTGAGCTATCCATGAGACCAATCAATGGCTCACTAGACTTCTTGGCATCATGAAGGCCTTTGCAGCTCATTATCATGGTGTCCCCATCACTCAACCCTCCTCTCTAGCCCATGAGAATGCCCTCAATCAATGCCTTCAGGTGGTGCCTTGCAAGTTGTTTGATGTGCAAAGGTCCAAGCCATCAGTGAGACCAATCAATGGCTCACTATTTGAGGCCTTTGTGGCTCATCATCATGGCATCTTCATCGCTCAAACCTCCTCTTAGGCCCATGAGAATGCCCTCAAGCAATGCCTTAAGGTGCTGCCTTGCAAGTTGTCTAATGTGCAAAGGCTTGTGTGTGACACCACCTCCTCTCTCTTGAGGACCTCCATGAGGTGGTCTCACAAACGACGATTGATAAGGCTCCCGACATTTATGGGTTCCCTTTTGAGTTTTATCAAACCCTATGGGATACTATGGGTTTTGAATTACACCAGGTTTAACTCAAAGAAATTAAAACCAACTCTTTAGGCACTATTATTTATCAATGCAACATTAAATTTATTCTAAAGTCTGGTGATCCGGAGTTGATTGCCAATTGGTGTTTGATCATGCTCTTAAATATGTCTTATAAGATCATCCCGAGACCCTTCCTTTGTGTTTGAGGTATTCGTTGCCTCTCGTTGTTCAGCCTGCGAAAACATGTTTCACTCATAATAGATACATTCTAGACAATATCATTATTGTCTAGAAAGGTATAGAGTGAGCTCAAACATCTCAATAGAAAGCCCTCTTTGTCAAAATTGATTTTAAGAAATTATATGGCAAAATAGACTAGCCTTTCATTATTGATATGCTTCAAACACTTTGCTTTGGCCCCAAGATTGTCCAAACAGTTAACATACTCTTCCAAGACGCATGTGCTTATATGAACGTTAACGATGTTCAATATGATAAATTTTGGATTTTTAGGTCTGTCACACAAAGTTGTTTGTTAGCACCTTCTCTTTAAGTTCTAGTGGCAGAAGGTTTCAGCTATCTATTGGCTAACTAAACTTCTAGAGGTTTGACTTTCGTTAAAGGCATATCCCTCCCTCTACTCATCGATTGGTCAAATGGACGCGTTGCAGATGACTCCTTCCTCACCCTTTTAGAAGAAGAAACATTTGTGATTTATATTATAGAATGCCTTGAGATCTTTTGCCTTGCTTCAAGCTCGTCAATTCAATGGGAAAAAACCAATGCTCTAGTCAATCTAATATACTCATTTTCCTTTCAAGCCTCCCCCTCTATCCTATGGAACTATGTGGTGCAGAGAGTTGAGAAAAAATTCATTTTAGGTTACCAAGCCTCTCACCCTGGCAAGTTCTAGGTAATTTCTAAACCTCTCTCACTAGAGCTACCAAAGAGAACATCTACAAACAGTATATCTAGGCCACCTGGATCTCCCCCTTTGAACTACTCAACCCAAAGCTTGCTTTCTATGCCAAGAATTTCTTCCAAATAGTGGATGGTATTATTTATTGCCCTCACTATCTCCAACACCATTGGTCCCATGGCTTGAGGTTCCCCTTTGGCCAAATGAGAGTGTGTTCTCACCAATTATAAATTGAAACAAACCACCACAATCTCTGTCTAGATCGGATATGTCATTTTTGCTCCCTCTAGGAGGTAGAGACTGAGGAACACTTCATTTTTCAGATGCCCCATTTCCCATGAGAATCGAGGAAGATATCACTACCTCTACAAGGACTCAACCAACACCTTGTCTATTTTTTTTTATATCCAGACCAAGGGTCCTTGGATCTTTATCTTCGCGAGATAATGACCCTCTGTACAAATCCCTACAAGGGGATCCTAGAGGCTCTAGAGCCCCTGTATTGATCACCTCTTTCTTCCATCCCAGCCAAGCACTAAGCACCCTTTAGACACCGGTGCATCACACATCAAAGCTAATAGATCAGTTAGGCGGCACTTCTCCCAACATATCATTACCACTCAGATTCCTCAAATCCCCTAGCTTGCTCTCCTTCAACACCATGGCTCTGCTTCTTCCCACCAACATGGCTCCGCTCCTTTCCAACAACATGGATCTACTACTTACCGGCCGCCCCAAACCGTATGGGCAAACTAACATTACTAGTTTCTTTTGTACTATGGAAAGTCAATCGACCTTGGATGTTAGGGGAGGTTCTGGAGGAAGTGATTTGCTTCCCCCTAGGATCTCCCAACCTAGCCCCTTCGACATTAAACACTCCCTGATGGAAACTATCAAATATTTTCACAATGATTGATGATGGGTCAAACGGCTCCTCCACTTCAGGCACAAACAATTTTTTTATGAGGTCTTTCAGTCTTCATCGACACATGCTTTGAGGGGCTCTTGTTCACCCTCAATTTTTATTTGTATTGGTTCCATTACCACTTTTGTTAAAGGCACAATGCTTTACTTTGTTTTTTGTACTTTGACTTATTGGATTCTCTTTTCTTGAGCTTTATATTGTTAGCGGTTGTATCCTCGAGACCCACTAACCTACTTTTGGTCATCCATGGACATTAATATAATTTACTTCTTTGTAAAGTGCTCCCAACTACCCTTGTTTATTACTCTTCTTGTTGAGCACCTTCTGAGTTTTATTACTCAAAGTTGGAATGCCTACTTAGAGATTTTCTTTAGGCCAGTTTTAAAAGCTCTAAAGGTTTCCATAGAGCTTTTTAAGATATTTGTTACTGGCCTAAAGAGGTTGGAGGTCTAGGCGTACTTGACATCGAACTCCAAGGATCGATCCTCTGCATCAAATGGATTATTAGATCTCTTGAAGGAGATGAGGCATGGAAGGTTCTTCTTTGCCATTAAATCTCTCAAGGCACTCCCTTTGGGTGAAAAATAAAAGCCTTGTACAGGCCTAGGTTGTACTCTATTCTCATTACACTTGTGCCAAGTAAGATTGTTGGTACCTTTTTTGCTAGAAATATTTTGAAGGCTTAGGACCTACTTAAACCTAAGCTCATTTGGGACGAAGATAGTTTTAAATTTGGCCTCTCAATTAACACTCACTCCCTATAGCGGTCCCCAGTTCTTAACTACTATGGTGCCACTTTTGCTTTAGTATCATGAATCAAGAGTATTAGACTTTTCAAAAAAAGGAGTTAAATACATTTCTGACATATTTTGCAAGCATTCTAGGAATTGGCTCCCTCAGCCTACCCTCAAAGATCAATTTCAGCTTGGTGGTGGAGATTTTAAACTATTAGTGAAATTTTGAAGGCCATACCTAAAGAACACCTACACAAGACTGGGGTGCAATCACCATCTACATGGTGGAAGGACTAGAAGTGGCCTAGTGAGACTCCTTCTGCCAGTACAAACTCTGGCTTCATTGTCAACTTTTATTCCCTCGGTGCATTTCATTTGGAACCTTGAATACTCGCTAGAGGTTGCATTCCTCTAAAGCTACATAGAATAGGATACTTTTTATTTTTAACCTTTGGAAAGCCACCATTGAGCCTAAGAAAGCTCATTTATTTTGGTGCATTATTTATCAAGGCTTGCATGTAGGAGATTGACTTTTAAGCATGGTGACTCCCCACTTTAAGTCCCGCTTAACATCAACATGGGACATTCATACACCTCTTTTGGTTTTGTCCTCATGCTCAGTCAACTTGCAGATCGATTCACACCCTCTTTCAACCATTTATTCCATATTAAGTAAATGAAAAATGGTTCTTCTTAAGTATTTAGCCATGCTACCTACACAATACAATCAGATTTGGCATATTTTTTGCTCTAAAATATTATTTCAACTATAGAAAGAAAGAAACCATGCAATTTTTTACCATGTTTCTATTGATAGTTATTTTTCATTTGCTAACAAAGTGTTAGTTATTTATAATGTCATGCTTCATATTCAAATTCATGCTGAAAAAGTTAGACTGGAGGTGAAGCATTTGTAAACCCTATTGGTCATTAGGAAAGTGCTTTGTATGTTGTGAGCCGAAAGACTCCTATGGCCCCCACCCATGGTCACCTTCTCAAGGATGTGGTCATGGGGGGCATGGAAGATGTCGCTCTTGTAGCCAATGAATGTTCGTACTGCATTCTCAACGGCCATCGCCTAGTCATAGCACCGGAGGTGAAAGTTTACGACACATGGTTCCTGATCCAAGTGGGTGGGCAATGCTGCTGCAAGGAAAGTTTCCTCTGCTAGGCCTTTCTATTTCTCCAACTAGACAGAATAAGCAAGAAGAAGGGAAAAAAAAATCCAAACAACAATAACAGGTCGGAGTTGGTCCCTGATTTGGTAAATCCTTGTGCTGGCGGTGCCTAGGGTAATAAGATAGATGATCCTCCACCACCTCCGACTACAAGGATTGCTCCTATTGCTTAATAGTCCTTTGTGCTATGTTTTTGATGCCCAAGGGGATTTTATATGTTGTTCTTGATACTTTGCTATAACTTTTTTTTATTGAAAAGTTTTTATTAAGAAATATTATGTTAAGTTACTTTTATTAGTGTAATTATAATAGTGTTAATTAGAATGATGGTTCATTAAGGCTCCTTTGGAACTCCTTTTTCAATCCGTAGGATCAATGTGATGTCTTCTCTCGAGGTGTGACTCCATTCCACCTGGCTTTTTGTATGATTAGCAATGTATTCTATGCATAATTAATAGAAGGCACTTTTCAATCAAAACTGGTTGTAAGACATATCAAAGTGTATTCTATGCATAATTAATAGAAGGCACTTTTCAATCAACACGGGTTGTAAGACATATCAAAGTGTATCTATATAAATAAAAGACCATCTCTATGATTGTTAATCTTTAAGATAAGTTCCTTGAATTTTGTTTAATTGTTTTAATTAAAGGTTTCATGTACTACTTAATGATTGCAGGCATTTTACCTAATATTGTTAAAAAATCGACAAGTTAATAGAATTAGAGTAGTCAAGCTTCCACAGTCCATGTCAATTAGAAGAATATTTCTGAAAAACCTATGTAATTTTTTTTTTGTTGTATTGACATTTCAAATTTTTCTATGCGATTCATAATCAAGATCAAAGTCAATCCCATAAAAACAATTATACAAATTTTCCAGAAAGATTCAATTAATAAAAATTGCATACCCTAAAAAGAAATTATTCTCATTCAGTCTTTGGGTGACTCCATCTGCGACTTTCTCAAAGTGTTTATGTGAATTGGTTCCTAACTTTAACAGAAGATGTCATGTGCCAATTTTAGAGTGTGTTTACTTGAATTCGTGAATTGAATCCTAGTGTCTTTCTTGAAAAAGTTCCTAAATTTGACAGAAAAGACACCTCTTTTTCATGGCATCTAGAAATCAAAGTTACTAAACAATTGAAATATATCTATTTAAGAGATTGGAAAAAATCTATTTTAAGACCGATAATATTGAATGTTAATTTACAGTATATCTCATATACCTTACTATTCTTAGACAACCCCAAGAGTTCACCAGTAAAATATATTTACATAAATTTTCAGCTCAGTCGCTATTGCTAGCCCAAAAAAACGGAAAAAGCGATTACCTCGCAATGAACAAGAACGCTAATGAGGTTCCCCATGGTACCCGAGGGCACGAACAAAGCAGCCTCCTTGCCCATTATTTTGGCAATTCGGCTCTGCAATTTGTCCGCCGTGGGATCTGAACCCAGCACATCATCATCCACGTCAGCTGCCGCCATTGCTGCCCGCATGGCATCCGTCGGCTTAGTCACGGTGTCCGAACGAAGATCAACAACCCTGCTTGCAAATTTCTGGCCCTGAACGCCGCCATTTGCTAAAACCCCCTCACTCGAAGTTACATCCATGGCTTTTGTTAAAATTGCAAGCAACAAGAAAAAAGCTGAGAGAAATTATGTGCCAAGAGATGTGGTGTAGTGGTAAGAGCGTAACCCAGGTTCAAATCTTCTTTCTATTCAATAAACTAAAGCATCATATGGTGCTAGCAGACGTGCCGCCAGAGCTGAAATGGGGTCCACACATTATGTGGAGGTGATGTGTGAAGTAGGAAGTAAAGGTTGAATGAAATTGGGATTCGAACCCTTGACGTACAAGGTCAAATGATTGACAAGGAGAACACCACAAACGGCTGGGGCGGAGAATCTTAGCGAATGGAATGTGACGGCATTTGGCGTCTTGTCGGGAGAAAAACCTGTCAAATTGATATTTTGATATTGTGTATTTTTGAACTATGCATGAAAGTTGCAGACGGCACGTCACAACAGTCGCAGGTGAAAGGCCCGAGAAGCTGAGGATGCATCCAAATTAAGATGTATGACAGGTACAAGGCGTTGATATAATAAATATTATTGAAAAAATATATCCTGTGCAGACAATATTTTTATCAATAAGAAATTCTCTAATTAATAAAAAAGAATACATCTAAACTCTTTTATTTTCATTTTATAAATTTAAATAATAATATTAAAATAATTATTTAATTAAATAAATAAAATCATTATACTTAAATAAATTAAATATGAAATCATACAACAATCATTAATGCTAATTTTTAATGCAAGTTGTTAGACATTTTCTCATGTTTGTCACGCCTTACATATTATTGACAAATTTAGAATTGCTGAAATCGATAAATTAAATTAGGAGTTGCTTCGAATGTAAAATTTTGTTTTTATAAAATAGGTTTCTAAAATGAGGAGGTATAATTTGGTATGATTGTTGACCGTGTATTAGCTTTTGTATACGAAATGTTAAGCAACAATACTTTTATATTTTGGGGGGAGTCGATGGTGCAAAATGAGATTATGTGTTCTTTCATACGGCGTGACAATATATTGTACGGGATGATACATTGTGTTTCACGATAAGTTTCAATAACAACGAGGTATTTGGGAAGGGGAAAAACATACACAATGTGCAAGTGGTAAAAGATTTTAAGGTGATGATGGTGAGGGACAATGATTAGATAGTTTTGGTGGTATTGTACACCGGAGTGCCCATATAATACACTAGACCTGAATTCAAGGCAATTAGTAGATGTATGTCCTTCACCTATTGCAAATGGGTTCGTAACGTACACAAAGTCAACATCTTTGATTGATCATTTTCTATTATCAAGGGTGGACAAAAACATTGCGAGCTCTAATTTAATTACAACAGGTATCCACATCTGATGTGCAACTTGAATCATCACTATAATGTCGTTGACGTGGAAGCAAAACATTGAAATTTTGAAATGTGTGTGTGTGTGTGTGTGTGTTATTGTAATATATATTATATTATATAATTATAAATATAAAATCAAATTTGACATATTTTTTGCTCTAAAATATTATTTCAACTATATAAAGAAAGAAATCATGCAATTTTTTACCATGTTTCTATTGATAGTTATTGTTTCACTGAATTTGGGAAACTATAGGGTTTAATTTCCTAAATAGTAAAGGGGTATGGATTGAGGAAAAAATCAATAAATAAATGTGCCTTAATTAACCTACTGATTTATTGAATCTAGAAGTGCTTAATTGATTTCTAAAAATAGCAAATAGGGGGATAGAGAGTAAAACTTAGTTGACTCTGGGCTAAGACAAAGTAGACAAAGGCTGCAAATTGCTAATCTGACTG
This sequence comes from Torreya grandis, assembly GCA_037957365.1. NCBI lineage: Eukaryota > Viridiplantae > Streptophyta > Pinopsida > Cupressales > Taxaceae > Torreya > Torreya grandis. The sequence goes on from JARHVA010000341.1 coordinate 2,291,436, forward strand.
GGCAAACTGTCAAAAAAATATCTAGAAGTCTATTTTCAATCTAGACAGGAGCATCGAAAATAGGACACCTAGAGGTCCAGTGTTGTAGTCCAAGTATTGGCGTTGCAATCCTTAGTGTCTGAGCTTTATGGATTATGTTTATTTGCTCTGAGAGACCTTGTGCCTGAAATATCGAGTCTTGGTTGTTCACGAAGCTCCGTGTGCAATTGATTTTGTCTTCAAGGATCCCAGTTCCTCTCCATGCTTGATAGGTGATCTCAAATCCAACTGAAAAAATGGGTTAGTGTGTAATATGTATTGAACGTGCAATCACACCCATGTGTGGGCACGTTGCCTACATACCAATACTCCGAAGAGGGATCAAGGCCAATGTAGTTCTCTTAATTTAAATGTGTATTGTGCAATCATGTGTATGCGAATTTGGGCAAGTTTGAGATGACTCGTGACTGGTGCAGAAGCTTAGATAGGCTGGAAATAATAGTAGTTGGTTGTCTACAGAGAATAAGAAGATTTGTTTGAGTTTGCTTTCATATATTTCTAGCTTGTGCCTTTGAATGATTGCCAACCCTTCTTAATGACCTTTGAATTAGCTTTTATAGGGAAACTAGTGATCCTAGATTAGATGAACTCGCATTAGGCCGACAAGAGAAATGATAAGGATTTGAGAAAATATGACCGTATGAGGCTATTGTGGACTTGGACATCAGCGCTAGAAAGTGGACACCTTGGGTCTCAATGTTGTAGTCCAACTTATGGCATTGTTTGTCTAAGGGGAAAGGGACCCTGTGGGATAGATTTGTGCCTAAGAGAGGAGTCTAGAACAATAGGCGTTGAATATAAAAGGCTTCAAATGATTGGAAAGCAGTGAAAACATGCCTAAGTGGGTTGTGTAAGCAAGTAGGAGAGACCTATGGTTTGGGGATCACAAGTCATGCTCAATTTGTACAAATTGCATTTTAGTATGACTACATTTGCCCCCCCCCTTTATTCTAAGTACGCAACAAAGTGAAATACTAGGATAAAGGAGAAAAAGAGAAGCATACCTGAACTTACTTGTGAGGCTAAGTCCAAGAAGTTGTGTGATGCTAGATTATGCGTAGTGAGAGCACATTGTACTGTGTAAGTCTGCAAAAAGGAAAACAAACGTAAATTAATTCTTACTAGATACGCTATATCTAAAATAAGAATGTACAATGCTGGGTAAAGAGATAGAAAGGAAGAGAAAAGAATAAATACACCTCACCAAATACACAAACCAATACAAAACATGCTATGTTGTTGGGTTGTGTTGAGTGATGCTGGAAGTATGCTTGAGCCAGGAGTTATATCGATGAATGAGATGAGTGCTCAATTTCTTGGAAGTTGGCTCGAATGAAAAATGCAGGCCCTTTGGCTTCATCATTTCCAACTGTGTGAAGTTAACAAATCATGCATGTGTTAATCGATGTCTGGACCATGTGTCCAATCCGTTTGAATAGGTGGCACAAGAATACAAAGGTTAGCTAATCCTTTGGATCCATCGTTGCCCAGTGATGTAACACTGAATGAGAAAATATCGGTATAGATGAATGTCATATAAGATGGCTCATGGAGCCCCTGAATGTGTTGTGATCTAAAAATGTTGGCATGGATAGTTGGATGTAAACTGAAAACCAGACCATTGTTGACCACTTCAAAAGTTGGAGATTGGACTTGTATAGAAGTCCCTCCTAAAAATGGAATCAAGGCTTAGGAAGCCACTCAGTTACGTAGAAAGCAAACTTGTATGCAAGTTTACTTAAATGTGATGTCAACCATCTGCAGATAGAGTAAGGCATGCAACTACTAAAAATGTGCAAGAAAATGGAATAAACTCAAAAATAGAGAAGGTCCATGTGTCGCGCACATTGCCTCAAATAACTAGTGTCTGGAACATAGATTTTGAACTGAAAGTTGTATCAACTACCATGTCTGAACTAAAAATGGAAACCCTCATGTCGCACATGATGCCCTCTATATCTAGATTCTCTAAGCAAAATAAGTGCTAAAAACTACTTATTTTTGGACTGAACTATAATGACAAAACTATGACTGAACTCACCTCTCTGGCTGATTTTGGAAAAAACTAAATATTCTGTTGTTTAGACAACAGTGCCAAAAATTGGATTGGGATCCAATGTTGTAGTCCTATTTTTGGCACTATTGCCTAGAGCCAAAACTGATGACTGATCTGGATTCTTTGTTATCTACCTGTTTTGGTTTCCCTGTGTTGAGTTCTGGATTCTGGACTGTATTATTCTGAAACTATTTTTTTGACCGTTAGGAGCTCTAATCTCTGTGACAAAATCCATGTTTGTTGCCCCCTCATCTAGGGGTAGGAATGAAGACCCTGCAATGATTGTCCTCTGAAGAAGCCATGCAAGTGTGTTAAGCTACGAAAACATTTGATAAAGCATTGATATACATTATCTCAAGATATAGTAAAAGTTGTAGATATAGATTGTTAGATCCACAGGGGTATGCCTAGATAGATATAACAATGTAATAGCATGTGCATAAGACTTAATTGGAATTTGAAATGTTAGTTATTAGTTGTTAGTTGTTAGCGGCATGGAGGGATGGAGCATGATGCCTATCATGGCATCCAAGAAGCAAGGTAAATGCATGATTGGAATCATGACATTGCATACAAAGACAAGCAATCAAGCAACAAGCATAAAAAACAAGAAGCAATAAACACTCAAGGGTACCCAAGGGGCCAAATAAGCACATAAAACATACAAGGCATGTTCAAATATCGCATACATACATATTGAGAACAAGCAAAGATTGGTACAAGGGCCTCAAGCACATGAAAGGCACACACAAAGGACATTGGCAAGTGTCCAAAGGCACATACATATAGCCAGCAACAAAGGACATTGGCAAATGTCATAAAACACAAGCAGGAAGCAAACAAGAACTGGAAAATGCAAACACATCTAGCTAATCAAAGCAAAGACTGGAAACATGCAAAGCAATGGAAATATAAACATGCATCTAACTATGAAAATCAAGAAGCAAGAGTATACAATATATGTAATACAAGACTAATGTATATGCTATGAAATACATAAGTGTGACATATGCTAATAGATGTCGATATAATATCTATGTAAGCAAGTAAGGAACGTACTACAACAAGATGTCTAGAGTGTATAGTGTAAGAATGACATAACTTGGATGGTGTAGTCATGTAGAGTATGCCCCTAGTGAGTATATGTATCGATATGTAGTTGGAATGTAGAAGTAAGATGCCCCCTCGATGGGTGGAGTGAAGTAATCAAGGATTTAGATGCACTGCACACACTCAAAGAAGATCAAGCGAAGCTTGGTAATATAGATAAATCGACAAACAATATTATAAAACAACATAATGTAAGTCTAGCATAATGGTTAGAAATGTAAAACATAGATGATTCATACAATTGACAGGTTTCTGTATTTTTGAAATATTATATTGTTTTTGTATTTTGAAATGTTTGAGTTATGTATAATCAACCAGAGGAAACTATGTACAATCAATATTGGAAGGAATGATACTAACCGAGGAGTCTCATGTGAGACTCGCTATCATGGTGTCTTGTATCATGTAATGTCCCCTTCTCAAACCTGATCTTTCGAGTGACCGTTGGCCTTTTTCTGGAAAGGTACAAATTAAGGTTTCCTAGTTTTTAGGATGTCCTTGCTCGGAGTTTTGATGGCAGATTCTTTTTGGGTTTTCAAAGAGCTTCGCAGTGGTATGTTCATTTCGGCATTCGAAGCACTTTCAAGAATTTACTATTTTTAGTAAGTTCGAGATTGGCACCGGAACGAGATTTTGAGAGTGGGGTTGGATTCGTCTTGTCAAGACCTTTCCAACGAGCTATAGATCATTGGTTTTCGACATCATCTTGACCTCCGTTTTAAAGTCAGTAAATTAAACATTATTATTTAATTTTGGACCTTGGTGCCTAGGCTCAACAACTTAATGTTGAGGTTGAAAAATAAAAGAATTAAAGAGGATTATATTATTTTCCCTCTCATGTTTTATCCCAAATACAAGAGAATTTTAGAGACTCCCGGTTGGAAAAGTATAAAAGGAGGAGGAGTGATCTCATTTCATTATCTTAGTCTACTACATGGTTATGCTGCGGTTTTGACTCTGGAATTGCTTCAGGGAATGAAGGCCTCCTAGCTAGGGCATCGCTTCATGCTTGCAAGACAGCATCTAGTGGTGATTCAGTCTTTGATATTTGTTTTTAGTTGTGTATTGATCCCAGTTATTTCATTGTTAGTTTATTTGGTATATTAGTGTTTTCAGTTATTATATTATGTATAAGACAGATCTATGTTTTCATTCACAAATCAAAAAATACAAAAAATAGGTTATGGGTATTAGTTCAATATTTTGGCTAGGCTTAGGCGCCCCTATTCTCAAATTTATAGAATTTTTAAAGCTTGCAATTAATTTCTAAAGCAAATCGCCCTATTCATCTGGGACGCCCCTTTTGGGTTGCATTGGAATCCGTGTAACAATTCTTGGATGCAGATTGGGTCTGATTTTTTATGCTAACTTGGGCACCATCTTAAGGAAGAGACTTTGCAACAGAAATCAGGAAGATTGAACAAGTTTTGGGTGAGTTATGAACATCTGAAGAATTTAATAGGTTGCTGGTTTTTTCTTCTTTCTAAGAGCAAAATTGTATTCAAAACTGAAATTATTATATTGCTCTTGAATCTTTCATTGTTGGGCATGACTATCCATGATATGGATAATCTTCTATGATGTAATGCTAATTTTTCTACTTTTGACGACATTGGCATACAGATCCTTCTTATTTTGTAAAGCTGACAGCAGTACTGGTAGCCATTCTTTACTTGTTCAAATCTGATTACAAAAGTTTAGTTTATAATAAAGTTATTGTATTAGTTTATAGCTCCGCCCTATGGTAGCTACTTTCCCTATTGGGGTTAGCAAGCACATTCTGGGTGTAGAACTCCGCCCTATGGTAGCTACTTTCCCTTCTGGGGTTAGCAAGCACATGTTGGGTGTGGAGTAGTTTCATTCTTCAGTATTTCCCATTAAAGCATTGTTAGTAATTTCACTCCGTCATATGGTCGCCCCTTACTCCGCTTTGGATTGGGAAGCACATACTTGACGTAGAGTTCCTTTGTTTTGTAATTTACTCCGTCTTATGGTCGCCCCTTACTCCGCCTTGGATTGGGTATCACATACTGGACGTCGAGTTCCATTTCTAGCATTTAGAGTTGTTTCTGTATGTTTGGGTTTATCTTCTAACCTTAACGGTATTTACCTGTAATGTTGAAATCCAATAACTAAAAATTTCAAAAAAAAATTGGCTCGGGATATTTCAATGGTATCAGAGCAAGATCCTGCCATCTTGTGCCCATCAAAATTCACTTGATAGAAAAAACAGATTCTACATCAGAGGTCAGAGCTGAGTTCAGTATTAGCTTTCAGAAGTTTCAAAGAAGTTGCATTTTCTAAGGCCTATGGGTCGTGAGAAGTCAGATTTAACTATGGCATCTGAGGAAGGAAAGGTTAGTGATGTCATGAGGGACTTCATTGAATATGCCAAACAGTTTAAAAGACAATGTGAAGATGAAGTTGTCAGACTCCGTGAACAATATCAAAACATGCCAAATGATTATAGGTACGATGTTTCATTTGATTCCCATTTGAAGTGTGTGGCGTCACTGGAGCCCGAAAAGTTGAAGATGGTGGACCACATTAGGAAAATGATAAAAAGGGAAGCAAAACAAGCTTTGTTCGAAGAATCAAAGAGGGAAGGAGATGAAGTGCCTAGTTGTGAATTGCAGCCGACAAATATGCAAGTTGAAGAGAAAAATCAGTCATCTAGCATTGAAGATGGCACAAACAAGGTGCACATATCACATCAAAATGAACGTGAGCTTGATGAAGATACCTTGGCAAGTGAAGAGTTAAGGGTAGAGCCTCATAATACGCCCCTTGACTTGCATGTGATAGCAAGTGAATAAGAGCAAGTTGAAGGAAATACTATTGGTGTATTTGAATCAGCTTATGACCGTTACCAAAGTGATGATGTTGGTAATGATTTTGATGTGTTTGTACCTCCTCTTGTTGAAGATTTAGTGATGGATAGTTTTCCTCTTGTTGCTATTCAAACTCCTCGAGTTTTCACAAGATGAAGTTATGACAAGTGATCAAGAAGACCTTTTTGGCATACATATGACAATTCATGATGAGATCAGAAAAATACCTATAGATGATGGGTTCATTGAAGATATAGATGATAAGGTTTCCCAAACAGCTAGCACTAAAGATTCTTTACTTCATTTTAGTGACAGTGTCAAGGGTGGTTTTGGGTTTGATCTTCAAACCAAGCCATTGAATGGAGGTATGTATGAAGATATCAGTTTAAGTGAGTTGGGTGGTGACCTGTTCAAAGAGTCAACCCTCCAAGAGAAGCACAAAGAGCACTTTCCTTTTGATCAAAACAATCAATCCTCTAGCATTTGGGATCCAGGAGTGAAGTCATTTAGTGATGACAAAGAAATTGTGTGGGATGAGTTTCCCTTTGATCCTGATGAAGTTCAAAATTTTGATTGCTTTGCAAGCTATGAGGGGGCTGCCATAAACTTTGATCATGAAGACAGTGAAGTGGAAGTGGAGCTTGAAGATCATATGGCTCTTGACGATGGAAAGTTTGATGGAGTTCCTAAACACAAATCCAATTTATCAATGATTGAAGCTAGTTGTAAGCATTGAGTTGAAGAAACTGTGAAGTATGTCCCTCTCCATGACACTGAACATTCTCCGTTAGTTGAGGATGAAAGACAAGAAGGTTGGAGCAGCTCTGAGGACAACGATGTCACAAAACAAAGTTCTGATTTTGAAGAGCAACCAACCAGCAATTCACCATCTTCGCATTCTGATGAGTGGGAGGGTCAATTCAAGGTATTCATTGACAAGGAAGTGCAAGCCCTATCCCTGTTTGACTAATCACATAGCTTGGTTGAAGAGCTTTCCTGGAAGGCTCAGCTTGAAGAGAGACGTAGAGGAGTGACCGATGAAGTTACTCTTCCTAATATGCAACTTATCAGAAATTCCTTGGAGACCTTGAAGTCCGAGTACATACACTCTATTGGAGAACGGGATCATGTCATTGAAGTTGCAAAGAAGGCCATATGTGCTTTTCATAAAAAAGAGGGTACGATTGATGAGCTCACTCTGGAGCTTAAATCAATAAAGGACGAGTTGAAAGAAACTCAGTTGGGTCTAACAGCGGTTGAAGACCAGTTTGCAGATTTCAAACTTTTCAAGGAGCAAGAGGATGCACAAAAAGCTGAAAAAATTCATGAAGTGATTGGAGATCTTGACTGTCTTCAAGAGGAGTTTGATCTTGAAAGCATTTCAAGAAAGTCAAAAGTTGCATGTGCAGATTTGGGACAGCGAAGGGAAAGGAATGGCTTCCAAGTCTTTGACAATCCCTTCTTTGAAGTGGGTGCTGAAGCAACTTATGACAATCCCCTCTTTGCTTTGAAAAATGAGTCAAGTAGTGAAGTGACCAAGCATGAGATCAAGCATGAACTCCAATCTAAGGATGCTTTGATCTCACTCCATGTGTATGTGCCACGTTTGTTGATCAGTAATGAATGCATCAGTGGGTTTGAGGATGAAGGTTCTACATGGGAGGTGACGAAGCAAGGAAATTTCAACATCTATGACATCAAGGTGTTGATGAGACAAGTATTGGTAGCTGTTGGTGACTTCATTACAGCAGCAACGAGTGAAGATTTCAGACCTACTACTCAGGAGGAATGGGAAAAAGGTGAACTAGACTTTGGTGGGTTCACTCTTGACAATCCATCCCTTGGGTGGAATGATGTTTGGAATCATATCGATCAGTTTTGGAAGCTGAATTTGAAGCCACTCTATGTTTCATACTCCCTTAAGGTGGAAGCTTTCATGGTTAAGCTTTAAGGATTTACTAAATGGGGCATCAGTTTCGTGAGAAGGCACATGGTTCTCACTAGCACTTGGGAATGTGTAGAGATTTCTTTGCAGTATGTAGAAAATCACTTTCAGTTGGGTATCCATGCTTGAGATTCTCAACTTGGGTTGTTAGAGTTTATTACTTGTGGAAAAGACTTTTGGAGGGATAAGGAACAAATTTCCAGATTTGTTGATGTTGTTCCCTTCATTTCCAGCTACTTGATGGTTCCGTTTGTTCATCAACAAATGGATTGGAGAGAAATCTTGAATATGGGTTGGAGAGATCCACGATCGGTGGTTCTTGGAAGTGACTTTCAGCTCAGACAAGGGCAGATTTTCAGACACGATCTTGCTAGCTGGAGGCAGACTAGCCACCTTACTTATGGAGTTACTTTCATTCAAGAGAGTTGGTTCCTCACTCCTGATCAAAGAAGTGGTAGTTTTCTGGTGGAGATGGCTTTAGTGTGTTTTTCAGCCACTTTGGAGGTTTGTGATGCAAACTCTGATGGTTTATTTTCATTATTGGTTCATGACAACAAGCTACCCCATGCTTTGATTCTATATTTTGAGACTCTTGGGGTTGGAATTGTGGAAAAATTCTTCAGACTTCATAGTTGTGCCATAATAATTCAGTTGAGGCATAGGAAATTCATGTGGAGTCATGAGTTTGAATTTGTTGAGCTCTTGCAAAGGATTGCCTTCCTTTTTGCAAGAAGATTTGCAGATGTCACATTTGCAGTCATGGTTCCGTTTGTTACCATGTGGAGGTATGCGGAGGAGTTCGATTTTGATTTGAGTAGGCTATCTTTCCTATTGCTTAGAATTGTGATTGACAGTAGTATGGTTGATACTGTTAATTCGGAGCATTATGGACATGAGAGGTTGCATGATTTTGATCTCCCTCCTTTAAGATCTTTCAGTTTGAGTATCATGGATGGTAACACGTTGGGTTTACAAGGAAGGTTAGTACATCACAGGCATGATGATTTCAAAGATGTGATCAGAGTGGTGCAGCATCGGCATGGTGGGTCCTTCCTACGATGGGTTTGGGAACCAGGGATCATACTGGTTTGCGTATGGATTAGTTCTAAAATTTTGGGAGTTATGGTGGTATTGCTTGAAGACAAGCAATTTTGGGAAGGGCGGATTGTAATGTCCCATTCTCAAACCTGATCTTTCGAGTGATCGTTGGCCTTTTTCTGGAAAGGTACAAATTAAGGTTTCCTAGTTTTTAGGATGTCCTTGCTCAGAGTTTTGATGGCGGATTCTTTCTGGGTTTTCAGAAAGCTTCGCAGTGGTATGTTCATTTCGGCATTCAGAGCACTTTCAGGAATTTACTATTTTTAGTAAGTTCGAGATTGGCACTGGAACGGGATTTTGAGAGTGGGGTTGGATTCGTCTTGTCAAGACCTTTCCAATGAGCTATAGATCATTGGTTTCCGACATCATCTTGGCCTCTGTTTTAAAGTCTGTAAATTAAACATTATTATTTAATTTTGGACCTTGGTGCCTAGGCTCAACGACTTAATGTTGAGGTTGAAAAATAAAAGAATTAAAGAGGATTATATTATTTTCCCTCTCATGTTTTATCCCATATGCAAGAGGATTTTAGAGACTCTCGGTTGGAAAAGTATAAAAGGAGGAGTGCTCTCATTTCATTATCTTAGTCTACTACATGGTTATGCTGCCGTTTTGGCTCTAGAATTGCTTCGGAGAATGAAGGCCTCCTAGCTAGGGCATCGCTTCATGCTTGCAAGATAGCATCTAGTGGTGATTCAGTCTTTGATATTTGTTTTTAGTTGTGTATTGATCCCAGTTATTTCATTGTTAGTTTATTTGGTATATTAGTGTTTTCAGTTATTGTATTCTGTATAAGACAGATCTATGTTTCATTCACAAATCAAAAAATACAAAAAAAAAGGTTCTGGGTATTAGTTCAATATTTTGGCTAGGCTTAGGCACCCCTATTCTCAAATTTATAGAATTTTTAAAGCTTGCAATTAATTTCTAAAGCAAATCGCCCTATTCAGCTGGGACGCCCCTTTTGGGCTGCATTGGAATCCGTGTAACAATTCTTGGATGCAGATTGGGTCTGATTTTTGATGCTAACTTGGGCACCATCTTAAGGAAGAGACTTTGCAACAGAAATCAGGAAGATTGAACAAGTTTTGGGTGAGTTATGAACATCTGAAGAATTTAATAGGTTGCTGGTTTTTTCTTCTTTCTAAGAGCAAAATTGTATTCAAAACTGAAATTATTATATTGCTCTTGAATCTTTCATTGTTGGGCATGACTATCCATGATATGGATAATCTTCTATGATGTAATGCTAATTTTTCTACTTTTGACGACATTGGCATACAGATCCTTCTTATTTTGTAACGCTGACAGTAGTACTGGCAGCCATTCTTTACTTGTTCAAATCTGATTACAAAAGTTCAGTTTCTAATAAAGTTATTGTATTAGTTTATAGATGCACCCTACGGTAGCTACTTTCCCTATTGGGGTTAGCAAGCACATTCTGGGTGTAGAGCTCCGCCCTATGGTAGCTACTTTCCCTTTTGGGGTTAGCAAGCACATGTTGGGTGTGGAGTAGTTTCATTCTTCAGTATTTCCCATTAAAGCATTGTTAGTAATTTCACTCCATCATATGGTCGCCCCTTACTCCGATTTGGATTGGGAAGCACATACTTGACGTAGAGTTCCTTTGTTTTGTAATTTACTCCATCTTATGGTAGCTCCTTACTCCGCCTTGGATTGGGTAGCACATACTGAACGTCAAGTTCCATTTCTAGCATTTAGAGTTGTTTCTGTACGTTTGGGTTTATCTTCTAACCTTAACGGTATTTACTTGTAATGTTGAAATCCAATAACTAAAAATTTCAAAAAAAAATTGGCTCGAGATATTTCATATCAATGAGTGGAATCATGTGTGATCGTGAAGCACGATGGAAACGCTGAGACTATGGCTCTAAAAGCTATATATGTTGTAAATGCTCTGAAATCTCTGAAGTAAAAAATGATTGTGAGGACCCTCTCTAATTTTGAGAAGTGGATGCATCTGTAGTGCTCTTAGGGACCCATCAAGAAGTAGAAGAAACTCTATGAACATGTGCTCTATGTGTAGATGCATGAGATCTCAATGAAACTACTCTGGGTGTGAATATTGTAGCTAAAAGCTGTCTAGAATCTTGAAGTTGTGGAGGTGTATGAACCCTCTGTACTGGTGATGGATATTGTATGTGTGTCTGATGTTGAATTGAAAAAAAATTGGTGACGGAGCTAGAACTGATAATGGAACTAAAAATGGCTCTGAAACTGAAACTGGGTTTGAAATTGAAACTAGCTTTAAAACTGGGAATGGCAACTCGTATGAAACTCTAGTAACTATGATAACCTAATTAGTGTGAATGAATTTCATGTATTGATGTACTATAGATGGAACTACTCAGAGTTTTTGTATCTAAAGTCTGCCAAGTAACATGTCAAAAACTCTCACGCTAGGAACTATAGTAAATGAGGTGGTCATGTGTCTAAAACCAACCTGTTGAGGAACGAGGATCTCACCCAATGTAGTCTGACTATGTCCACTGAAACCATTATAATTGTATTTTTAGAGTAACATCTTGCTCTATATAACCCAAGTGTTGTAGTAGTGTCATAGTACACATGTTAACGCTGGATCTATTATTAATTAGAAAATTGTGAATGGGATGACCATGAATAAAAGCTCTAATGAAGAATGCGTGATAATCTGTGTCATCCTCAATAATCACCTGCTCATAAAAGGAGATGGAAGGTTGAACTGGAATGTTAGAATGAAAAATACCAATCATGTGGCTCAATGGATGTTAATCGACTACTAGTGCCCTATATGTAATTGGTGGAAGATGTGCCTGATATGCATGATGTACACCCGATGTGCCTTGTATCTCTGACTTGTCATGTTGTGGAAATGGATATGAAAAAAATTTGAGTGACTTATCCTGCATTGGTTTGGTCGAAGGAGGCTCAGTTGAAGTGTCTAGATCATTTTGATTGCTATCAATTAAATCATGTATCTTATGCCTGAGACTAATGCATCTGTTTGTAGTATGCCTTGGTGCCCTATGATAGTCACAAAATGCATTCTGGGCATATATCAATTTCTCTGATAGGAGGAAGAAACATGATGTTATATTCTAATAACTATTGTAGAACTCTAGCTAAAGGAACTGATACATTTGCAAAAGGTCGTCGAGGAGGTGCTGATAAAGTGACTCTCTATGAGGGCTCTGAAGTTGCATTAATTGTTTGTTGAGTCGTCCTTTATTATCATTGAATTTGACCTTATATGGGGTTTTTTTGTTACTCTTATTATTTGTATCTAGTGCACTTGTGTACTTAAGTTTGTCCATTAAAATGAGTTTGATTTCTCTTTCTTTTAAAGTGTGACACAATTTAGTGAAAGAAGAGAAACATTTGAACATGATTGTCTCGTGCAAAATCGGTAGAAGACTCTATTTGAAGAGGTCCTATAACTCCTGATTTGCCATAGGGCTAGTCATCTTAGCCAATATGGTCTTGTATCTAAGAACATACTCGATGAGAGGCTCATTTGATTTCTGTTTTTGTTGTGCAATTTGGGCATATGAAACCTTGTCACCGATATTGATACTAAAATGTGCTAGGAACATGTCGCTAAGAGGATTTGATGCATTAATCGAATGATTCAGTAGACTATAAAACCATTGTAATGCATAATCCTTGAGGCTCCTAAAAAACAATTTAGTTAATAGCCAGTCATATGGTACATACTCTAAACATGTTGCGTGAAAGGCTCTCAAATGTGTCTCCGGATCACCCTTTCCATCGTAAAGAGTGAGTTTAAGTTGTACAAATCTAGGTGGCAAGGGTGTAGTAGCTATATGCCGTGTCAAAGGTGTATGTAATAGAGTGAAGGAGTCCAATCCCTTAGTAGATCTAGTCGTACCTTGCTCAAGATGTTGCACCTTGGATTGAAGAGATCGAATCTCTTTCACAAGGGTTGCCACATCAGGAGATAGGGATGTACTAGCTATAGATGGTGGCATAGAAGAAGGTTGGGCTGCTATAGGGGGTTGTTGTGACATAGTTGCCCCCGTAATGTAATGTGAAACTGGTGGCTCTGTGGTTTAAGAAGATTGATCATTGTTGCTCCTCTTGTAGGATTCTAATCATGTCATCTTGCATATTCGGGTGTTTGGTTAAGAGTTCTTGAAGATCTCTTTTATCAGTTTCATCAAAGTTGATATATTAGGCCATTGTTAAAGTAGGAAAACAATTTGAAATGTGTTTGAATATTTTGTAATAAGTTGTAATAGGTAATGTGTTAAAACTGGAAAGTATTGGATATAACAAACACAAAATTCTAAAATAGTAGTTTAGAATTTGTGCAAAAAAGGATACAAAGCTGCCAAACATGTAAAGTAGGAACTGGTATATGCAATTAGGGATTTTTCAGAAATATTATTTGCAAAATACTATGAACTTTTAAATTTCAAATTGATTTTTTGAGCTAAGTATGCAAGATAAAATTTGAGAAATTATGAGAAATTACTTGCTTTAATGGGACCTAGTAGATGCAAATAGGGTTTTGAGACATTAATTTTCTGGAATTACTATGAATTTTTTAAATTTGAAGTGATTTTCTGATTTTAATATTCAATCAAAATTTTAAGGAAATAAGTGGAATATTACTTAAAAATTACTGGGATTTAGTTGATGCAACTAGGGCTTTGAAATGATTATTTTCAAAATTAATGTAATAATTTAAAAAATTTACTACAAAATTTTCAAATTGAGCTTGAAAAATTTAGGAAAAATCTGAAAATATTTTTAAAATTAGCAATAATTTTTCCCAATGGTTTGAAAGTGTTTGTATGCAAATAGGACCTAATATGTGCAAACTAGGGTTTAATTGAATTATTGAAAATATTTCAATTAATTTGTAGTTTTCTGATTTTTAAATTCAGAAAAAATCAGGGAAATATTGTAAAAAAAAAAAAAAAAACTAGCTCTAGGGTTTCTAGGGTTTTTATGCAAAAAATTGAAGTAAGTTGGGTTCACCAGATGTTTTACTGAATTTGAGAAACTATAAGGTTTAATTTCTTAAATAGTAAAGGGATATGGATTAAGGGAAAAACTAGTAAATAAATGTGCCTTAATTAACCTATTGAGTTATTGAATCGGGAAGTGCTTAATTGATTTTTAAAAATAGCAAACAAGGGGATAAAGAGTAAAACTTCGCTGATTTTGGGCTGAGACAAAGGAGACAGAGGTTGCAAATTATTGATTTGGCTAGGCAGACCTTCAGAAATAGGATCCAGAAGTCTATTTTTTGCCTAGACAAGAGCATCAAAAATGGGAAACCTAAAGGTCCAACACTGCAATCCAAGTTTTGGTGCTATAGTCCTTAGTGTCTGAGCCTTTTGGGTTCTATTTATCTGCTCCAGGAGACCCTATGCCTGAAATATCAAGTTCTTGTTATTCATGAAGCTCTGTGTGCAATTGATTTTGTCTTCAAGGATCCTAGTTCCTCTTCATGATTTATAGGTGATCTCAAATCCAACTATAAAAAGCGGTTAGTGTGTAATATGCACTAAACGTGCGATCACACCCCGTGTGTGGGCATGATGTCTACATACCAATACTCCAAAGAAGGATCAAAGCCAATATAGTTCTCCCAATTTGAATGTGTATTGTGCAATCTTGTGTATGCAATGCAAGTATATGCAAATTTGGGCAAGCTTGAGATGACTTGTGACTGGTGCGAGAGCTTGGATAGGATAGAAATAACATTGGTTGGCTGCATACAGAGATTATAAAGATTTGCTTGAGTGTGCTTTCATATATTTATAGCTTGTGCCTTTGAATGATTTCCAACCCTTATGAATGACCTTTGAATGGGCTTTTATAAGGAAATTAGTGATCTTGTGTTAGATGAACTTGTATTAGATCGACAAGCAAAAAGATAAAGATTTGAGAAAATTTAACCATTTGAGGCTATTGTGGACTTGGATATAAGCGCTAGAAAGTGGACAATTGGGTCCCAACACTGTAGTCCAACTTATGGCGCTATTGTGTAGGGGGAAAGGGACCCTGGGGGATATATCTTTGCCTACGAGAGGAGTCCAAGACAACAAGGGTTGAATCTAGAAGGCATAGAATGACTAGAAAAAAGTGAAAACATGC
Organism: Torreya grandis; assembly: GCA_037957365.1. Classification (NCBI taxonomy): domain Eukaryota; kingdom Viridiplantae; phylum Streptophyta; class Pinopsida; order Cupressales; family Taxaceae; genus Torreya; species Torreya grandis. Next base: position 2,306,647 of record JARHVA010000341.1, read on the forward strand.
CTAAGTGGGTCGTGTGAGTAGGAGATACCTATGGTTTGGGTGTCATAAGTCATGTTCAAGTTTTAGAAATTGCATTTTAGTATGACTACAATTATTTTTCATTTGCAAAGAAAGTGTTAGTTATTTCTAATGTCATGCTTCATATTCAGGGTCATGCTGAATATACTAGACCCAAATTGAAGGCAACTAGTGGATTTATGTCCTTCACCTATTGAAAATGGGTCCGTAATGTACATAGAGTCAACATCTTTGATTGGTCATTTTCTATTGTTAAGGGTGGACAAAGACATTTTGAGCTCTAATTTAATTGCAATAGGTATCCACATCCGATGTGCAACTTGAATCATCACTATAATATCGTTGACATGGAAGCAAAACATTGAAATTTTGAAATATATATATGATCAAATTTGACATATTTTTTTACTCTAAAATATTATTTCAACTATAAGAAGAAAGAAACCATGCAAATTTTTACCATGTTTATATTGATAGTTATTTTTCATTTACTAAGAAAGTGTTAGTTATTTCTAATGCCATTCTTCATATTCAGGCTCACGCTGAAAAAGTTAGACTGGAGGTGAAGCATTTGTAAACCCTATTAGTCAATGGGGAAGTGCTTTGACTCCCTAGCCCCCACCCATGGTCACCTTCTCAAGGATGTGGTCATGGGAGGCATGGAAGTTGTTGCTCTTATAGCCAAAAAAATTATTACTGTGTTCTTGTTGGTGTTCTAGATTCACACCCTAACAGAGGAGGGGATTGTTCAGATCTTCCTACTCAAATCTAGTCCAACATGAGAATGATCCTAGGCTATGGGTATCCTAATAATGGATCAGACCTCAGAAGGTCGGCTTTCTTCTGGATCTATCACCTATACTAAACCTAAACTAGTACTTGCTTGGAAAAAGGAAAGAGATTTTGACAATAACCTATAAATGCATGTAAAAGAGGTTATGCACCAATGATTTAATCACTCAAACTTACATAATACACACTAGGAGACACTTTCAAGACCAAATAATATCAATCTCACATAAATATTTCAAAATAAGGCATTAACCAACTATCAAATTAGTAAGAGAGGGCAAATATCCACTTTCAGGGTAGACAATAAACTATAAATTTCACTTATAATGACTTATAAGAACTAGTAAGCACTCCTTGAAGGTGAGAAAACTCATATATAATCAAGGACCATACATTCACTTAACTTCAATACATGAATTCATGAAACACACTTCAATCTAGCTTAGAAAAGGATGGAATTCGATCTTTATTGCATCAAAAAGGTGTCACAATACAAATTTTGGTAGAGTCTAGTGATACCAAAAAGAAAGATAGAGGGATACATTTTAAGGCTTTGAAGCTTGTATTTATAGAAGAGAGAGATAAAGAGAGAGAGTTGTGCATTGAAAAAGGCCGAACCACTTTCGATGGATTAACATTCTCAAGGATGCTAAGTCGAGATCTTATCAAGAATGAACAAATTTTGTAAAAGAATTGAATGTTCATTGTCCTTATCCATCCACTTGGTGTCTTTTTGGAACTCCATAATATCATCTAATGATCTGCTGACAAGGATCATGTCTTGGAATTGGTAGAATTATGCCACATCTGCTTTAAGTGGCTAACTGTATCTGCTCATTAAAAAGTGACTCTGATGATAGGCAAGACATGTCTTCCTATGATCACATTTACATCTGTATTTATTCCAATTCAAAATTTGGTCTATTTTATAGATGAAAAACCAATCTCAGATCATTGGTTTTCACACAGTCAACATTCATGAAAACCTACAAACTACTTGACCTTGCTTCGCAATCACTGGTCTTTCTATTAGGTCCAAATGACCTATTTTATCTATATTGAGCTCTACTGGAAATGTTTGGTCCCACTGGTTCCATCTGGTCATATCCAAGCTCTGGTTCTTTAACATTTATATGCCTGAGTTGAAAACTACTCCATTAACTTCCATAAAAAATGAATGGATTCGCCTTTGTTTGATTAGCCATCGAAAACTAACTCAACCCATTTCATTATGCCCAACTCATTATTCTTATTGGTCCTACAAATTTTGCTAACTCTTTTGACCCATCTTGTTCCATCGATCACCTTTCTATGATTAAATGCATGCCATTAATCTACTTGGGCCCATTAACCTGTCAATCACTACTCATCGTTGGATCTTCTATAAAATCGAATGTGGATCATTGATTTAGTTCAGACCCATCCATTTGTTAGTGAATGCACACTATTGGATCTCGACTTGATGAAGCTACACCGTAGGATCTTGTCCAACTTGTAACTCTTTAAGGGCTTTAACTCGGGGACATTTTGACCTATTTGACTCTAGCACGGGCCGTTACATCTCATGTGTCAATATGAGGGCTTCTGCAGACTGTTAGATCTTGACCAACTTCAAACCTTTTAAGGACCTTTTGAATCCAAATGGTTACTTGTCATGACCTGAATTTGAAAATTGCGTGAACATCTTATTAACTTATGGACTTTACGTGTGTCGCTAAATCTTTATTTGCATTGAATCAGATCATTGATATCGAACCCATTTGAATACAAATAGATATTTGTCATGGCTTGAACTTTGACATCTGTGTGAACGTATTTGACATCCATATGACCGTTACTACATATTTGAAAATGAATGGTCATCTTCTATACTTGAATTTGATAGTTGTGAGGCAGTACTGGACTTTTTGAATTCAAATGGCTATTTCCTGTAGCTTGAAATTGACGTTTGCATAACTATCTGGATCACAAATTATGTGAGTTATTTCTTTCAGACCTTTTGATAGACATTTTGTTTTGGGCACCTTCCCTTGAAAAAGAACCTTTAGAACCTTTAAAATGGACCATTTCCCTGAGAAATGACCCTTCAAAAAAATTGCATAGGGCACTTTGTCAAGAGAATAACGCTTCAGGACTTTATCTGCGACACTTCCCTAAAATAATGGCCCTATAGTATTTTTGTTCAGTCCACCTTGTTGAAGACTTACCCTACGTAAGTTCTATTTGGTTCACTTTCCCAAGAAAAGACCCTTTGGAAAAATTGTTTTGGACACTTTGCTTGAAAAATATATCCTTCGAAAAAAAGTATTTGGAACAGTTTGATTGACAAAATACACTTCAATATTTCTACATTGGATCACTTTCTTATGGAATGACCCTTCAAGAAAATTATTGCAGAATAATTTCCCTGAAATAAATTTGTCTTCGTCTTTTGCTTCGAACATTTTGTTTGAAATAATTCATGACTTCAAAAACTTTGTCTCAAACAAATTATCCGAATGAATTCAACACTTAGCCAAAAAAATTCTCGAAAGAATTAACACTTAGTCAAATAAAAGGTCCAAAAGAATTCGAGTGAAGACTTGGCCCAAAAAGAGTGTTGTACTTAGCGTTTCCAAGGCCTATATATTCTTTTGGAATCATGCTTGATCCTTGAAGGCCTAAATGAACTATGAATATTTGAAGTTTGTGCGTACCTGTTCCATGACCTTGAGTTGCTTGGTTTCACCATGAAGCTTGCTCATATTGAATCATTGGGTCATTCTTCAATTAGGATCTCGCTATTTCACTGAACTCTTGGACTAAGCACATTTTTGTTATGTAAACCAAATTTGGTCATCTTTGGCAACTTGGCTGGACAATATGCCTACTATGCTCGAACTCATACCATATACATGACTCTTGACTCATAACAGATAATACATGGACCATTACATGACTGCAAGATTATCTTTTGACTTGCAAAGACAAAAGAATTCCACCAAACAAGGAAAGAAACAAACTAAAAGGGAAACTAACCTAATAAAACAAAGGCAACTAAACTACTGAACAACTGTGCAATAAAAACACTTATTTTAGACAAAAGAAAGGAAACTAATGTGTTAGAAAAATACTTAGAGAAAAAAAAAAAACCTATGTATAGCGGACTTAGCTTCCTTAGTAGCAGTGTTTTACATGTATCCCAGTCACTGAAAGAGGAATTTTTTCACCATTCATCCTTGTGAGTTAGAAATCATTATGGGACTTGCAGCTAGAGACTATATATGGACCACTCTAGAGAGAATTAAATTTTGTGTGCTTTCCTGGATTGGCTCTATCTTCATCCGACTTGAGGACCAAATCTCCTTCTTGAAAAGCTCTTGAAGAAATTCCTTTGTCAAATGATCTATTTGTCATTCCTTGATGGGCTTCCATAGCCAACATTGATTGATGCCTTGTCTCTTCTAGCTCCATGAGCTAAGCATATCATATTTCCATTGGTTCATTCTCCAAAAGCTCAAGCTGATGCATTAATTCCAAAGTAGGAAATTTAATAGAAATAGGTATTCTTGCTTCTTTACCATATACTAGCTTATATGGAGAATTGGCTATGGACATTTTATAAGGGATCCTATCAGCCCATAATGCTGACTTCAATTTGAGATGTCATGATCTCTGATTGTATTCAACAGTCCTCTTGATGATCTTCAATAAATTATTGTTAGTGGATTCAACAAGGCCATTGCCTTGTGGGTAATAATTTGACGAGATACTAAGGAAAACACTATGTTGAACCGTCCACTAACTAATCTTAGATCCTAAAAAATCCATAGCATTATAAAAAATTATAGTTGAAGAGACCCCAAATCTGGAAAGCAAACCTTCATAGAAGTCCAAAACATTTGTTTCATTGGCTTCTTTTAATGATATTGCATTTGTCCATTTGGTAAAATAATTAGTGGCAATTAAGATTCACTTGTGTCTTGATCTTGAAGGGGGATTAATAACACCAATAAATTCCAATCCCCACTGGACAAAGGGTTCATTTACTAAAATTGGTTAGAGAGGTAATGCTGCAAGATTCACATTTCCAACAAATATGGCACATTGTCTGCATTTCTTAGTCCATGCATGACAATCACCAAATAAACTTGGTCAATAATACTGACCTCTCATTATCTTGTGGATTGTGATCCTGACTGAATAATGTCCAACATGTCCATAATGGAATTGCTCAAGCAACCTCTGTGTTTGGCCTGGTTCTATGCATCTTAGAAGTATGCCATTGATATCTTTTTTAACAATACATTATCAATAAGAAGAAAAGGAATCAACTACAATCTAAAATATCTCATCCTTGAATAAGTAATATGAAAATCATAAACAACATCCTGTAGATATCTTACCATATCTTGGAACTAGCTAGAAGATGAGATCTGGTCACTTGAAATTTCTTCATCATTTGACAACATAACCATTTAATTGAACTCCTGCAAGTCTTGGGCTAGATGTTCACAAATTCCTTTGCCTTTATCCAGCTTTGTGACTTTGATCTCAACATCATATTCCATGACCTTAGTTATCCAACTAGCTCTCTTATCATTATATCTTTATTCAGAAGAAAATCTTTGACACTTGAATGTGCAACCATCAAATGTATCTTATTGTTGGATAGCAAGTACCTAAACATTTTAAGAGACCTTATAATTGAAAGAATGTGCTTCTCAACAAAATAATACCTTGTTTCATATTCTTCTAAGCCTTGACTGAAGAAAGTTATTGGCTTCTCTAAAGTCTCTTTTCTGCTACATGATAATACTTGAAATTGTGTCAATGTTAGCATAATTGTATAAGAAGAAATCTTTTGTAAAATCAGGATTCGGGAGTGTAGGAGCACTGGCTATAGCTTTATTGATCTCTTCAAAACTTTTTACGCTTTTAAACTAACTGAAACTCTTACCCTTATTAGCATGGTTATGAGTGTCCTAGCTAAAGTGGCAAAATTTAAAATGTATCTCCTTATGAAGTTGATCTTGCCTAAAAAGCTTTGCAAGGCTTTTTTATGCTCAGGCAATGAAAGTGCAAGAATTGATTCTATCATATTAGGATCTATGCTTGTACCATTTTTTGAAATGACATGTGTAAAAATCCTACCTTCATGAACAAAGAAAACATTTTTTTTTGGGTTTAAAGACACTCCAAATTCCCTGCATCTTTCAAACACTTGTTTGAAATGAATCATATCTTCATTTGTACTGTTAGAAAATATTGTTGTCATCTAGATAAACAAGAATAAACTTGTTGAGGAGACCTTGAAATGCCATGTTCATAGCCTTATAAAATGTGGCTCCAACATTAATTAAACCAAAACGCATCTTTCTATATACAAATGTCCCCCACTTTGTGGTGAAGGTTGTTTTGAACTGGTCTTCTTCTTTGACCAAAATCTAGTTATATCCATTGTAGCCATCCAATAAAGAAAATCTTTTTGAACCTTCAAGTAGCTATAAACTTGATTTCATTGATGTCAATGGTAGTGATGTTTAAGAGAGGCCTTGTTCAAGTCACGAAAGTCAACACATAGCCTTATTTCATCATTCTTCTTCTGTACTAGAACAAGCTTTGCCACCCAAGTTGAGTGCTAAATTGGAAATATTATAGCTAACTCAATGAGCTTATGCAGTTTAGCTCTCATCAGAGGTTCAAGATTTGAATTAATTGATTTTCGCCTTTGTCTGAATGGCCTAGTCTCGTCTTCTAATTCAATGATATGTTGAGCTAGACTTGGATCAAAACCTTTTAGGTCATTGTACTGCCATGTAAAGACATCTACAAAACTTGAACATAACTTAATAAAAGCTTCATCTGAATATGTGCAAACATTGCCTAGTTTTAAACTCTTGCCAATTGCAATATCCATATTTGTATAGTGCTCTTATTTGGTTGACAAAGCAAACTTTTCTTTTCCTTGATTCATCATCTTTACTAAATATGTTTTTAAGGGTGACCAGCGCTTTAGGCAACTTGTTTGTCTTCAATTGCACAATCTGATCATCATACTCTTGTAAATGTTTCTCTTGGTTCTTTGAGGAGAATTCAAATTCCTCTTGTAATAATCTGACAATCTGACTATCATCTTCAAATACTTTCCAATTGTCATGTTTGTTTGGGATAGAAGGCCTCACAACTACCTTGATGTGTGATTAAAATTTTTCATTTTTTATGTCATCTAGGATATTGAATTGTGACCCAATAGTAGCCAGCTTGTCTACATCCTTGTTCCTATTTCTTGATATGGCCTAAATATTGAAGGCTTGAAAGTCTTCAACTAGGTCCCATACTCTATGCTTATAGGACCCAAGTAGTGGTTTCTTGCATATATTAAGTCCCCTTGGTGAACTACCAGTTCACTATCTCCAAAGACTTGTAAGGAATTGACCTTCATCTTTCTTGCCCATTGCAAATCATGTATTAGTGTTTCACATTCAATAACATTATTGAAACAACCAAACTAAAACTTAAGAGGAGAAATACCTTTAATTGGATGGATAAATTAACATCATTCCAGCTCCAGTGCCATGTTTGTTCCTAGATCCATCAAAATATAGATGCCTCAGTTCATCACTAGGCTGATCATCTTTCATCAATGTTGGAATTGGTGCATCATTTTCATGAATACAATAGACACCGACTCCTTATTCAATTAACTTGTAGGGATCATGTCTATGCAATTTAGAGGCCCATTCATCAAAGAAAATATCTACGACTCCATCTAGAGGTGATTCAGAATTCACCTCACTATTTCATAGTACTTTATCTGAGATAACACAATTAGTGTTCACGATACTTGGCATATATGGCTCCAAATGAAATTTTGCAATAGGTTTAGAATGTATTTTTATTTTAGTACCATACCTGGTTTTGAACATTAAATAGGTCCAATTAATTGACAGATATCCTCCAATATTTGAAGTAAAGTCTCTTGATACTTACATGGCAAAATAGGGAGGCAAGTCCACTGTAACTACATCTTGTTGAATAACAACATTGGGGCAAGCATGTAATGTTAGTTTTAGGCCTTTGATTATGTTTATAGTCTTTTTTGGTGAGCCATCTAATTGCAATACTCTTTTGGTATTTGCTAATATACAAGACCAAGCTTGTCTATAATTTGTTTGGGTATGACAGTGCTACTATCTCCACTATCTACCATACAATTATGGACTAAACAATCACCTACTATCAAAGAGAGATAAAAGGGGGTGTTTTATTTGATTTGACATTGGTTTTGTCCACCTTTGTCATGTTATGTATCTATTAATCAAGTTGCTTGATTTGCTGGTCTGAATTGGCCAAGATAGTTCTTTGTTTCTCTATTGGTTTTTTAGATAGCTTAAGATCTGAAAGTTTTTGAATAAACATGTCTTTTTGACCTGGAATGACAAGGGAATCCCACATGCTAATGCTAACATTTGATTTCTTTATTTGATCAATTATGTTAAAAGATGTTACACTAACCTTTAGCTGAAACGTTTAAGTCACTGATTGTTCTTTATTTAGGGGCATTTGGGGAACTTTCATTATCTCTATATTATGAATCTTATGTGCCTATTTTATTATTTTTTTAATATTGGAGTTTTATTCCTAATTAAATAAACATATCTAACTAATGTAAATTAGTGAACAATATGCTTTAATTAACCTAATGATTTGTATAAATCGATAGCATTTTTTGTCTTTTCTAAATATAGCAAGAAGTGAAAGAAAATAAAACTTAGCTTATTCTGACAGATCCAGACTAAGAAAGGGTCTAATACTAGAAGAATAAGACAAAAAAATAGGCTAGAACAAGTTCTTAAACTTCATTTTTGGGTTGGACAAGAGCGCCAAAATTGGACACCCTGTTGTCTGACGTTGTAGTCCTATTACAGCGTTGTTGTCTTGAGACTGAAAGCTTTTTGGATTCTATTCGGTAGGCCTGTCTTACCCTATCTATGAAATATCAAATCCTAGAGATTTTTGGAGCTCGTTGTTCATCTGATTTAGTCCTAAAAACCCTTAAGAGATCTTTGTGTTTGAACTTGAATATAAATTTTGGAAAGAGAGAGAAGGGGTTAGTGTGTAAAAGATAACTTGGATGCACTTGCACGCTACCTAAATACCAATACTCTGAAGAGGGATCAAGATAATGTAGTTAACCCATTGAAGTGCTTGGTACAATTTGTGTTTGATGTGTGCAACTAGATTCAAAATTGGATGTATTTTGGATGACTAGGGACTAATATGAATGCTTGAATAGGCTTGAAATGCTCTTGGAAGGCTATATGTAGAAAACAGGGAAGAGTACTTGAATGCACTTGCTTGTATTCTTACTTCTTTCTTGTGAATGAATGCCAACCCTTCTAAATGGACTTTGAATGGTCTTTTATAGGGTAATTAATGATCATGGGTTAAATGAACTTGTATTAGGTCAACAAAAAAAAAGATAAACATTCAAGAAAATCTGATTGTTAGAGGTAAAATGCATTTGGATAACATAAAAAATAGGACACCCTGAGTTCCAATGCTCCTTTCCAATTTGGGCATTGTTGTCCTAAGGGGATGAGACATGGGGGCATAGATCTGGGCATGAAAGGGCTACCTGGATCTGAAAGAGCTAAGTCTGAAATGCTACAGATGGTTGAGAATTAATGAAAAAATAGCTTGGAAGGGTTGTGTGAGCACTAGAAAGGACCTATGGATTAGGTGTCATTAGGCATGCCTAAGTCATTTAATTTCACATTTTATATGACTACATTCCCCCCCCTTTATTATAGTGATGCAACAAAGTGAAGTACTAAGATAAATGAAAGTAAAAAGCATACCTAAACTTACCTATGAGGGAGAAGCTCATGAAGCTGTGTGATGCTGGATGTGCATAGAGAGAACACGTTTGTGATATGTGAATCTATAATGAAAACATAAAAGTAGATCAGTTATTACTAGATGCGCTATATCTAAAATAAGAGTGTACAAAATTTGAGTAAGAGGAAGAAAAAGGAATGAATACACCTCATCAGATACGTGAACCAATACAAAACTTGTGATGTTGAATTGAGCTAAGTATGTGTTGAATCTAGAGTAATATCATGAATAGTGCTGAGTGTTCAATTCTCTGAAAAGTGGCTCAAGAATGCAAAGGCTGGCCCTTTGGCTCCATCGTCTTCTATTGAGTGAAACTAATGAATCATGCATGTGATAATTGATGTCTAGACTATGTGTCCAATCCCTCTGAATAAGTGGCTCAAGAATACAAATGATGGCCCTTTGGCTCCATCATTACCTACTGAAGTGAATTTATAAAGTGATACTGGTATTATAATAGATGTCATATGAAATGGCTCATGAAACCTACAGATGTACTGGAAATCTTACAATATTGCATGGATAGCCTGAATGTATGATAGAAACTAGGCCACATTTGACCATTTCAAAAGATGGAGGTTAGGCTTGTATGAAAAACCACTTCAAAACTTATGTACTAGGCTTATATGAAAGTCAACTTGGTGTTAGGTTGTGGAGCTAAAAGCTTCACTGATGTAGACATGGAGGAGGTTGCTGAGAGGTTGTTGAGTTGCAGAGAAATCGACGTCGGTCTGATCAGCCGACATCGGTCATATACAGTGAGAAGAGCAACCGACGTCGGTCATGATCGGCTGGCGTCGATCACCTCTAGGCAGACAGGGATCAACGTCGGTCACCTGTGCGGTTCCAAAACTGCCAGTTTACAGACAGTTAGTTAATGAACCAGTTGTTTGCATGTAGAAGGCCAATTTTAGACTTGAAGCTATGGATCTAATTATTGTAATTAGATGTCTAATTATTGTTTGCATGAGATCTATATAATAGACTCATGGGTTGTATTGTAAAAGTGTGCTAGAGAGTAAGAGAGCAAATATTAGCTTCTTCAGAGTGAAGAGAGCATGGTGTGTTCCTCCTAGTGCCAAGTATGGGTGCTAGTTTGGAGAATCAGAAAGATTCTTCATGTATGTAGGATCTTGGTTAGCAGGTGTGCAAGGCCACGTTTGGAGATCTACATGGTAAGTAAGATCATTGATCTGCAGCTGTATGTGTGTGCAAGGTCTAGGTTTGTAGGTGTGCAAAACCAGGTTGATCTGCAGGTGGCAACAAGATCAAGGTGACAGCAACACAATAGGTAGCAAGATCAAGCAGGATCTACTTGGAGTACAGTGTGTACTAAGTTGGAGAGCAAAGAGGAAGGCAAGGTAGTTCCTTCCAAAGTAAGATCATTTGAGTTGCAAGTTGTTAAAAGTTCATGGGAGATCTACTTAGAGTATGTGTGTATGCTCATATTTGGAGTACGTGGAGTACTTGTGTACTGGCAGTAGTGATACTGACTAGTGGTAATGGCAGTAGTGGATACTGACTGGTTGGAGGTGAACACCAACTCTATGTTTGAGTTGTGTGTTGGGACCGTAATTGAGAGAGAGAGCTTTGAAGAAAGATTACTAAGAGTCCTAGAGGTGTGGGAAGCCTTGGAGGTGTAAGAAGACTGTGGCACTTCTTTATTGTAATTTTTTTCTGTAAGAGTATTAATACAATTGGGTATTGTCTCTCATATTCTATGTTATTTTTGAATTCTAGTTACTTGTACTTCTGGTTTAATTCTGCATGTTTAGTTGCTTGGTAATCAATGGTGCTTCTGGGTCCTAACAGTTGGTATCAGAGCTAAGGTTGCAGGGAGCAGATTTTGTGTTTGATTACAGGGCACTCTCAGGGGTTTCTGATTGAGTGGGAGTATAACAACGGCAAAAGAAAGAACACTAAGAATGGAGGAATTGAAAAGCACGAATGGTCAATTACGGTGTAATGAAAAGAAAGAGTAGGTAAAGAGAAATTGTTTGTTGGTAGAAGATCAGCATGAAGAAACTGAAGAAGCAGATGTTGCAGGTGTTGTTGGACATGATGCTCTGGGATGTTTCTTGGATAAAGTAGAATCTTGTTTTATAGATTATGTTGCTTCTTTCCATGCAGTTCGAAATAGAGTATTTTTCCATGTTAAGGTCTTTGGAGACTTTGAAAAGATTTATTTAGGGGCTGGTGTGCCTTGTCAAAGAATTGACAAAGGGGAAGTGAAGCTGAAATTGCAAGCGGCCAACACATGGGTGTTGAAGGAGGTCATGCAGGTCTCGGTCTTGAAGATGTGGCTAATTTTTTTAGAAAAATTGGGTGATAAGAGATGCACAAGAACTCTCACAGCGGATGCACTTGAATTAGCGTGTGGTAAGAAAGTAGGTATCCTTTATCTATCTACTTATATTACTGATTCTTCTTCTGTTGTGAAGACGTGGCTTTGTAGGCTTGGTCACATGAGCAAGAAGGAGATGCATGTTCTTAAGAGGAAGTTAGATGTCTTTGACAGACTTAAAAATTGGAAAGCCTTGTTGTTTTTGGAGGAGATGATGGACAGAGATCAGTGGAGAAGGCTGGACATCTCTGAGCAGGGCAGTTTGGATAGGGTTTAGATCCATGGAGAGATCGCGAGTAAAAATTCATCACTCACAGGCGAACACAGTTACTGGCGTTGATCAGTGGGAACCGGCGTCAAACAGACAGGTGCCGATGTCAGTCATGTGCAAACTAGAGTCGGTGGTGTCAGGCAGGGTGGCTATCGACATCAGTCAGAGAACTGACATCGACGACCAGGTAAGACTGATGTTAGTCAAAAAACTAGCATCAGTAGAAAGGACAGTTGCATGAAACTGACATCGATCGAATGCAGATTGTGTGGTGACTGAGGTCGATCACTGAAATGGATTTTAGGTGGACAACAAGCTGTCAAGGAGTCTCAAACGCCCATATGGAGGATTGAAAGGGTAAGTAAGCCTCAAATTCATTGTTCCTCTTCTTTATACTCGTTGCTCACTGTAGAGCAGGAAGGATCCAGGAAATAGTGGGAACATGGGATGAACAGGATGCAGAACCAAACTGGAGATTTGGTAGGGTTGCCAGCCGGTATGAAAGCATTAAAAGACGAATGGATTTCTTGGTTAAAGAATAGAGAGAATGGACATGTGAGACGAAAGGCCAGGTCATATAGTCTTGTGGAAGCTCCAGGACAGTGGTACAGGTTTGATAAGTGGATGACAAAGCATGGCTTTAGTCAATGTCATTGTAACTACTGTGGTTTTTTGACCAGATGGATGATGAGTTGCGACATCATCCTGTTACTGTATGTTGTGTGTTTGCTTAATGCAGAGTTTTGCTGAACTAAAGGTAAAGTTAGTTCAGTGGTGTGTCATGAAGAATTTGGAGGAGCGAAATTCTTTGGCATAAGTGTGTTCTAGAGACATAGAAGATCACAAGTTGATTTTGTCTCTGAATGATTGTGTGATACTGGTTAGCACGCCGATAGTTAGATAGTTTACATAACAGGGTTCTGATTCACATGATGAGGTTAAGTACATGCGTACTAGACCTGAGGTTGCCCAAGCAGTGGGTGCTATCAAAAAGTTTGGAGCCGATTCAAGAAAGAGGCACTAAAGGGCAATTCAGTGGATTCTCAGGTATCTGAGAGGGACCAGCAGTAGGTCGACATGCGATGCAGGGTCAAGTTCTTTTCTACATGTGTTTGTAGATGCAGATGCGGTAGGTTACTTGGATGATAGGGGGTGCACCACAGGTGTTGTGGTGGTTGGTCTTCAAGGTTGAGCTTGAAGAGGGATACAAGCCAGGAAATAAATTAGACGGTGTACAGGTATAGGTACAGTGTAGCTGTTTATCTCCAAGTGAGAGATTGTTAGGTTGTGGAGCTAAAAGCTTCACTGATGCAGACATAGGGGAGGTTGCTGAGTTGCAGAGAAATTGACATTGGTCTGATCAGCCAACGTCGATCATATACACTGAGAAGAGCAACCGACGTCGGTCATGATCGGCTGGCGTTGATCACCTCCAGGCAGACAGGGACCGACGTCGGTCGCCTGTGCAATTCCAAAACTGCCAGTTCACAGACAGTTAGTTAACGAACCAATTGTTTACATGTAGAAGGCCAATTTTAGACTTGAATTTGCAGACCTAATTATTGTAATTAAATGTCTAATTATTATTTGCATGAGATCTATATAATAGACTCATGGGCTGTATTGTAAAAGTGTGCTAGAGAGTAAGAGAGCAAATATTAGCTCCTTCAGAGTGAAGAGAGCATGGTGTGTTGCTCCTAGTGCCACAGTGCCAAGTATGGGTGCTAGTTTGGATAATCAGAAGGATTCTTCATGTATGTAGGATCTTGGTCAGTAGGTGTGCAAGGCCACATTTGGAGATCTACATGGTAAGTAAGATCATTGATCTGCAGGTGATGTGTGTACAAGGTCTAGGTTTGCAGGTGTGCAGAACCAGATTGATCTGCAGGTGGCAGCAGGATCAAGGTGACAGCAACACAACAGGTAGAAAGATCAGGCATGATCTACTTGGAGTACGGTGTGTACTCAGTTGGAGAGCAAAGAGGAAGGCAAGGTAGTTCCTTCCAAAGTAAGATCATTTGAGTTGCATGTTGTTGCAAGTTCATGAGAGATCTACTTGGAGTATGTGTGTATACTCGGATGTGGAGTACGTGGAGTACTTGTGTACTGACAGTAGTGATACTGACTAGTGGTACTGGCAGTAGTGGATACTGACTGGTTGGAGGTGAACACCAACTCTATGTTTGAGTTGTGTGTTGGGACCGTAATTGAGAGAGAGAGCTTTGAGGAAAGATTATTGAGAGTCCTAGAGGTGTGGGAAGCCTTGGAGGTGTAAGAAGACTGTGGCACTTCTTTATTGTAATTTTCTTTTGTAAGAGTATTAATACAATTGGGTATTGTCTCTCATATTCTGTGTTATTTTTGAATTCTAGTTACTTGTACTTCTGGTTTAATTTCGCATGTTTAGTTGCTTGGTAATCAATGGTGCTTTTGGGTCGTAACACTTGGGAACTTAGGTACTTAAAAAGTTAAACTTGTATGAAAGTTCAACTCAAAAGTGATGTCAACCACCTACAAATGGAGTAAGGCACATAACTGCTGAGAATGCTTGGAATAAACTAAACTTGGAAACAAAAAAAGATGAATATGCCATCCACATTACCCCCAATCATTGATGTCTGAAACATGGATTTTGATCTGGAAGTTATGCCAATTGTTTAATTTGAAAAGAAAGTGGGAACCATCATGTCATGCATGATAACCCCTATATCTAAGAAAATTATACTGAAATTACTGAATCTGGCTGATTTAGAAGTGCAAAAATTGTCCCTAAACTAAACTTTTTGCTTGTTTTTGAAAAACCTAAGTGTTTTTTGCCTAGATAGGAGCACCAAAATGTGGACACCCTTGTATTTAGCACTACTGTCCATTTTTGACATGTTGTCTGGTGTGAAAACTGGGTACTGATCTATAATTATCATTGTTTTTTTGCTTTATTTTGGTCAGTTTGACCTCTAGATTATGTACTGAGTGGTCTGAATGTTGTTATTTCTACTATTAAGAGCTTTGGTCTCTATGACAAAACTCTTGTTTGATGCCCCCTCTTTCGAGGGTAGGAATGATGAATCTGCAATGACTGCCCTCAGAAGAAAAGAGTCTTGCAAGTGTGTTAAGTTGAATAGATATATGATATAACATTTTACATTTGACAATATGTTTCAAAATATAGCAATGTTTGCATTGATAGATTGTTAGATCAACAAAGATATACCTATATAGATACACCAATGTGAAAGCATGTGCAAAATACTAAACTATAAATATTACATATGAGTTTTTAGTTATTAGTTGGAGGGATGGAACATGATGTCCATCATGACATCCAAGAAAGCAAGGGAAATGCATGATGTGGATCATGGCATTGCACATGATAAGAAGCAAACAAGAAATCAAACAAATAAGCAAGAAGCAAGAAACATATAAGGTGGCCAAGGGGTCATGCAAACAAGGGACATGGGCACATGTCACTCAAACTGGAAAGCAGGCATAGTAGGCATGTTTGAATGCCACATACACATACAATTTGAAACAAGAAAAGTTGGCACAAGGGCCACATACACATAGACGAGTACAAGCAAAGGATATTGACAAATATCCTAAGGCACACACATGAATCAAAGCAAAGGACATTGGCAAATGTCTTAAGGTACACACATGAATAAAAGCAAAGGACATTGGAAAATGTCCTAAAGCATAAGCAAGAGTCAAACAAGAACTATAAAATGCAGTCACACAAGTACGCTAAGCAAGCAGAGAAAGCACGTAATAGTTGGAAATATACAAACACATCTAACTAATCAAAGCAAATGTGAAGTATGCAAAATATGTGTAGTACAAGATTAGGTATATGCTAAGAGATACACAAGTGCTAGATACTAGTGAAATGTTGATATAGTAATCTATTTAAGCTATAAAGTAATGTATATCAACATGATAAATCAAATTTTGTAGTGTAGGAATGACATAATTTGGATGATGAAGTCATGTGGAAGATGACCCTAGTGGGAATGTATATCAATGTATGTCTCGAATATAAAAGTAGGAGTGCCTCCTCAATGGATATAGTGAAACAATCAAGTAGTTGGATATCACTACACACACTCAAAGAAGATCAAGTGAAGCATAGTGATGTAGATAACTCGACATACAATATCATGAAACAACAAAAATAAGTCCTAACATAGTAGTAGCAATGTAAAGCATGGATGATGCATACAATCGAAATGTTTTTGGTATTTTTGATTTATTTGAATGTTTTTGCATTGTAAAATTTTCTATTGTTTTTATATTTTGATATAAGCTATGTATAATTAGTGCAAAAGAGATCTTGTACAATTAAATTTGAAAAGAAACTATGTACCAACATGTAAATGAAGTAGTATGTGCATGATAATAAAAAAGACTAGGTTGGAGGGGGGAAAGGATCCAATGGTGGATCCTGTTGAGGATAATAATGGAGGAAAGGGATGCAGTCATCATCAAATGCATCCAAATCATCATCATAAGTATCATCATATGGTATTGATGCTGCTTTTTTGGTGTTATTGTGTCAAAGGTGAATTGAAGGTTGCTCTGGAGGTGGAGATGCTAACTTTGCTCTAGAATGTTTAGTCATGCTAGAAGATGACTTCAATGAAAGTGATGGAGTTGGTGTTGTTGGTGGTGCTATAATATAAATAATGCCTTGATCTTGTAGTTTATCCAATTTCTTTCTTAAAGTTGTACATGAGTTTGTATCATGACTTGTAATCTTCTGAAAAGTACAAAATGGGCAACCATCCCGATGTGACAATTTGTTGATATATTTGTGTCGTATTGTAGGTAATGTGATCAATCCATGATCAAGTAATTTTTGTAACATAAATTGTGGCTAATGTTGTGTGCTACTTGCCTGAATTTGAATAACTGGGTCTATATCCATAGAGGTAACCATGTGAACTGTGTGCCAAGTGGCTTGACTATGGCCGTGAGTGTGAAGCATATCTTGTGAGGGTAGTGCGAGATGCCAAAAGTGTTATAGGGTGTGGAATAAGAGTTCTAGAGTCATCTTGGTACTCTCTTGGGCCAACTGGTGTAAAGCTCAATCCATACAAATAGTCATCTATGAGTGTGGGTGTCATATCATCATCTGAAGAACCCTGTGAATTTGTATCAACATCATGTACATATGGTGACCTAAATTTAACACAAGGGACAACTATGATATAGGAGTCTCATACTTTATAGTAGTAGAAGATGGTACTACTGTAAAGGTATTTAGAACTGGTGGAGTGACTGTGGAATCAATTGGAACTGTTGATACTATTGTCGGTGATGGTGAATATGTAACATGTGTCAAAACTATCACCGAAGGAGTAGTTGGGATGGTTGAAGCTACTCTGATTGACGAAATATCTGGAGCGAAAGGTGCGACTATAGGTGGAGTATAAGAAGTGATAGTCTCTCCAACCTCATATGTATGTATCTAATCAAGAGAAATGCTATGAGGTGGTGGTTGTACTATGAGATATGGTGTCCCATTTGGAGAAATAGTCAAAAAATGATTCTGTCGCTCGACAATACATGAATGGTTGGTTGTTTGTTGGACATGTGTATAGATAACCCTCATGAAGAAATTATATGCATTGATGGAGTGTAGAGGGAATGTCCCCCATAGTATGTATCGAGGGTCATCCGAGTAATAGATCATAGTGGAGAGGACCTAGCCTGACTTGGAACTGTGTGGAGAGGGTTTTTGGTCCCACCATGATATCTAAAGTAATAGTGCCCAATGTCTGTCGGGGTATATCATCAAACCCTCAAACGTTTTTATATGATTTTTGTATAGATGCCAAATCTACGTCCATGCCTGTAAGAATGTGATATTACATATATTTATTCCAGAACCACTATCAATAAGAAATCTCTTGACTGCATTGGTTTTAACCTAAACTTGTATGAATAATGGTAAATTTTGATCAATTACTATCTAAGAAGGCATATGCTCACTATCAAAAGAAATTACATCTATAGTTTTTAAAGTGTTGACCATTGATAAAAAAATAAGAAGATTCTGAATTAATAGGCATAGAGGTCTGAGTGAGTGCTTGATAAAGAATGTCCTTGAATACATTAGCTTTCTGAAGTAGTTCTGACATGAAAGTTCTAGCTGGAGTTTTTCTCAATTGATCAACAATATCATATGCCTTGTGCAAATCTGCTTGTGTGGGAGGGTTAGGCTTGGGACGGGTAAGAATAGTAGGGTGACAGGGCTCTTGGGTAGGTGGAGGAGGCATAATGATACATCGAGTAATATCTCTAACCGCATTATCTACTATCTGTATAGGAAGAGTAGTAGCTATGGGAGGAGAGTGAAGATAATCGATGGGTCAAGGTGGTGACGGGACAAAAGGTGCCAACTGGGCTCTCTAGTGATGGGTGGTGACCTAGGGAAGAGAAAAATGGACCATGCAACATGACTCGGTACTGGGTAGAGGTTCCAAGGGGTGACGCAAAAGATGTATCAACATGTTTAAATATATATCACTTAACATCATCCCATATAATGAAAAATAGACATGAAATGCAAAGAATAAAACTTTTTACTAGCATATGATAGACTTCATCATTCATGTACATGATAGGGCCCATTATGGTTTCTTTTTTATTTGCAATAAATGTAAGAAAAAATTATGCATAAGCTAGAATCATTTTTACAATTTGATTATGGATGTAAGGTGATACCTCAAGAAGCAGAGTAGGTGCTAGTATATACAACTAACGATTTTTTCAAAAATATTTATGCAAAATTCTATGAATATTTGATTTTGAAATTGATATTTTGAGTTTGATATGCAACTAAAATTTTAGAAAATGATGTGAAAAGTACTGAAAAATAACTGAGAGTTTAGTTGATGCAACTAGGGTTTTGAATAATTTTTTTCAAAATTCGTGCAATAATTTGAAAAAAAATAGAAAAAAATTGTAGATTTTTTGTTGAAAAAATTAGATTTTTTTTTCTAAAATTAGGAATATATTTTTCCTAGTGTTTTGAATGTGTTTGTATGCAAAAGGGACCTAGTATGTGCGAACTAGGGTTTTAACAAAATATGTGATATTTTTGCAATTAATTTATAGATTTTTTATTTTTAAATTCAGAAAAAATCAAGAAATTATGGCAAACAATCAGAAATAATTATCCCTAGGGTTTCTAGGGTTTTTGTGTGAAAATTCAAAGTAAATCGGGTTCACCAAATATTTTATTGTTTTCAAAATATTGGAGTTTTATTCCTAATTACTTAAATAGATATGAGCAATGTAAATTAGTGAATAATATGCTTTATTTAACCTACTAATTTGTATAAATCGATAATATTTTTTGTCTATTCTAAATATAACAGGAAGTGAGAGAAATAGAACTTAGCTTATTTCGATAGATCCAAACTAAGACAGGACCTGATACTAAAGGAATAGGACTGGAAAATAGGCTAGAACATGTTCTTGAACTTCATTTTTGGGTTGGACAAGAGCATCGAAAGTGGACACCCTGCTTTCTAGTGATGTAGTCCTATTTCGTCACTATTATCCTGAGGTTGAAAACTTTCTAGGTTCTGTTCAGTAGACCCATGTTACCCTATTTGTGAAATATCAAACCCTGGAGATCTACGAAGCTCATTGTGCATTTAATTTAGTCTTCAAAACCTTAGGAGATCTTTGTGCTTCAACTTGAATGAAAATTCAGGAAAGAGAAAGAAGGGAGTTAGTGTGTAAAGGATACGTTAGACGCATTTCACACCTCATGTGTGGGCTGTTAGGTTGTGGAGCTAAAAGCTTCACCAGGATGCAAACACGAGAAGTTACGGAGGATGCAGAGTTGTAGAGAGTTGCTGAATGCGTTGCAGGGAAACCGGCGTCGGTCTGATCAACTGACGTCGTTCAGATGGTAGTGAGGAAGCAACTGGCGTCGGTCGACATCGGTCATGGAGGTGTCAGCGTCGGCAGCTTGTGCATGAACAGGCAGTTTGCATGTTGATCCCAGAGAGTCTATTTTTGGACTGTTTGTTTGCATGTCAAAGGCTAGTCTTAGTCTTGAGTTGCGTGTCTAATTATTGTAATTAAGAATGTCTAATTATTGTAAGCATGAGATCTATGTATGGACTCATGGGCTGTATTGTAAACTAGTGCTAGAAAGCCATTGGGCTTGTAGAGAGAGCTAAAGTAGTTCCTCCTAGTTCCACAGTACCAAGGTGGGTACTGGTTTGGAGAATCAGTAGGGTTCTTCATGTGTGTATGATCTTGGTCAGCATGTGTGCATGACTTTCTATAGGAGATCTACAATGGTGAGTAAGGTCTAGTGATTTGCAGGTAGCAGTAGAGAGCAGGAGATCTACTTGGAGTACGGTTGTGTACTTGGTGTATTGGTAGCGTGTTACTGATTGGTTGGAGAGGTGAACATCAATTATGTATTGGAGTTGATTGTTGTGACCAAGAGAGAGAGGAAAGAAGGTCTTGAGGTGTGGCGAACCTTTGAGGTGGAAGAAGAAGTGACATCTTCTTTATTGTATATTCCTCTGTATGATATTAATACAAGATAGTGTATTGTCTCTCAATTCCTGTGTTGTTTCATATTTCTAGTTACTTATTGATTCTGGTTAAATTCTGTGTTTAGTTGCTAATACAAGAAGTAATCATATGTGCTCTAATTGGTGGAGCAAGATCCTAACACAGTGGGATCAGAGCATGTTTATTGTTCTAGGTTCCTGACAAGCACGCTACCTACATACCAATACTTCGAAGAGGGATCAAGCTAATGTAGTTCTTTCATTGAAGTGCTTGGTGCATTTTATGTGTGATGTATGCAACTAGATGTATTTTAGATGACTAGGGACTGGTATGAATACTTGAAATGCTCTTGGAAGGCTATATGCAGAGAATAGGGAAGAGTGCTTGAGTGTACTTGCTTGTAATCTTGCTTATTTCCTATGAATGAGTGCCAACCCTTCTAAATGGACTTTGAGTGGTCTTTTATAAGGTAATTAATGATCATGAGTTAAATGAAATTGTATTAAGTCGATAGGGAAAAAGATAAGGATTTGAGAAAATCTAACTGTTAGAGGTAAAAATGCATTTGAACAACAGTGCTAAAAATAGGGCACCCTAAGTTCCAACACTCCTATCCTACTTGGGCATTATTTTCCTAAGGGGATGAGACCTAAGGGGATAGATCTAGCCCTGAGAGGGTGCCTAGGTCTGAAAGAGATAATTCCATAAGGCTAAGGATGATTGGGAATTAATGAAAGAATAGCCTGGAAGGGTTGCGTGAGCAAAAAAAGGACCTATGAATTGGGTGTCATTAGCCATGCCTTAGTCATCCAATTTCACATTTATATGATTACAGTGCCATAAGAACAACAACTTGATATTTTACACTCTTTGAAACAAAAATAGGAACACTAAAAGTATTGCTTATATCTTGAACTTCCTCAACTACTCTTCTTTTAGCTCTAGTCAGAGTTGTCACTTGACCATTTATGTTGCTAGTTTCACCAACTTGGTTGAATGCAATATGGTCATCAAATTATCAATTAACATTGATAGCATTAGGCTATCTTGTAACTTGTTGAGCTTCTCCTTGTAATGCCATATTCATGTCTTGATACTAACCACCTTGAAGAAATAATTCTTCTTGTGTTATTTGTGGCATAGTAATATCTTGTGATACCAAGGCTTGATTTTGAGTGTCATTTGGATTGGAAGGCTACAAAACTGAATCTTACATCAAGTTATTTTGGAGAACAATAGCTTTTAAACTGGAAGGCATATTAGGATCAAGGGGTGCATATGGCTTCGTTTGGGTTATGGATCCTTGATTTTGATAAGGTTATCTATTGTCCTTGAAATCTTGATAAGGAGGTCGTTGGTTATTGAAAGAGTGATAGGTATTCTAGTTTTGATGTTGAGAAGGTCTACCTTGGTATTGCTATCTCTTGAGTTGAACGATCTCATTTCCAAAAGCCTATAACATGCTTTTCAGATCACCAATCTCACTAGATTGATTAAGAGGGGTTACAACTTGGATTTTTGGAGATGGAATAGGAGCTATAGATGGAATCTAGGGAACTTGAGGAGGAGGAACAAGTTGTAATTCCATAAATATGAGCATTAAAGGCCTTGAAACAAATTTATCATCTTGTATTAAGTTATTTTTTGCCTTGATTATAATTTTATAGGCATTTGGCAAGGTATTACCATCCATAGACTGTATCATGACACTTATATCAGAATTAAGGGCCTTACGGTAGTACAAAAATGCATGCTCTTAGGATGGTCTAACCAGTGCAAGGATCCTAGTCCATGTTTTCTGAAATTTGAGGTCAAAATTAGACATAAATTCATGGGGGTACCTTTTTATGGTAGTCAGTTGTCCAATCAAAGATAAATGATCAGAATTTTCTTTAAATTGTTTAACTAAGGCTGCACCTAACTCATCCAAGTAGCAATAGAGGTCAAAGGAAGATTCATATACCATTGCAATGTTTTTCCTTTGAAAAAATTAAAAAGCAATCTGATAACCACATTATCTTAAGTAACATTATGAACAAAACATAGATTGACAACATCTTATATATGTTTAATAGCAGTAGTTTTATCCCATTATCTAGAGAAGAAATGGATATGTTTTAGGGCAGACACATGAAAGTCATCATATTGAGCCAAATTTAGGGGACTACCCCTATTGAATGGGACAAACACTTGATTTATGATAATCATTTGGGCAAAAAGGATTTGGCTTATGGGGACAATAGATTAAACTAAAACAATAGAATGACCAAAGGATGAATGTTGTTTTGGAGGATAAGGTCTTGTATTATTGAATCTTGATCTTTGATAAAAAGTAAAAGGCAATTCAATATGTTCAAAAGGAGTACCTTTACTTGATGATCTTGTTGTAACCTTTGTCATGAAAGCACTATCTGGAAAATATTATAAGATCTACAAATTAAAGGATATTCAAATTTTGATGATGGTAGACCTCTCTTGTTCTTGCAATTCCTTCTTCTTAATCTTCAAACTTCGATTATGCCAAATAAACTTAGTCTTGCCAGGCATGCCAAAATTGTTGGTGTTCTAGATTTGTACCCTGGTTGAGGAGGGGATTGTTGAAATCTTCCTACTCAAATCTAGTCCAACATGGCACAAATCCTAGGCCATAATAATGGATCAGACCTCTAGAGAAGTTCGGCTTCCTTCTAAATTTATCATCTATAATAAACCTAAACTAACACTTGCTTGGAAAAGCGAAAGAGATTTTGACAATAACTTATAAAAGCATGTAAAATAGGTGATGCACCAATGATTTGATCACTCAAACTCACACAATACATACTATGAGACACTTTCAAGACCAAAGAATATCAATCTCACATAAATATTTTAGAATAAGGCATTAACCAATTATCAAATTAGCAAGAGAGGGCAAATATCCATTTCCAAGCTAGACAATAAACTATAAACTGCACTTATAATGACTTATAAGAACTACTAAACACTTCCTATATGTGAGAAAACTCAAATATAGGCAAGGAACATACATTCACTTAACTATAGTACATGAATTCATGAAGCACACTTCAATCTAGCTTAGAAAAGGATAGAATTCAGTCTTTATTGCATTAAAAAGGTGTCACAATATAAATTTTGGTGGAGTCTAGTCATACCAAAAAGAGGGATAAAGGGATGCATTTTAAGGCTAGGAAGCATGTATTTATAGAAAAGGGATAAAAGAGAGTTATGCATTGAAAAAGGCCCAACCACTTTCAATGGATTATCATTCTCAAGGATGCTAAGTCAGGATCTTATCAAGAAGGAACACATTTTATAAAAGAATTGAATGTTCATTATCCTTATCCATCCACCTAGTGTCTTCTTGGAAATCCATGATATCATCTAATGATCTGCTGATAAGGATCATGTCTTGGAATTGGCAGAATTATGCCACATCTGCTTTGGGTGGCCAACTATATCTACTCATTGAAAAGTGACCCTGATGATAGGTGAGACATGTCTCTCTATGATCATGTTTACATCTGTATTTGTTTCAACTTGAACTTGGGTCTATTTTATAGATGGAAAACCAATCTTAGATCATTGGTTTTCACACAATCACAACATTCATGAAAACCTGTAAACTGCTTGACCTTGCTTCCCAATCACTGGTCTTAGTTTTAGGTCCAAATGACCTATTTTATCTATATGGAGCTCTACTGGCAATGCTTGGTCCACTAGTTCCATTTAAATCATATCCGAGCTTTGATTCTTTTCAATTTATATGCTTGATTCGAAAACGACCCCATCGACTTTCATAAAAAATGTTTGGATTTGCCTTTATTTGATTGGTCGTCAAAAACTGACTCAACCCATTTCATTATGCCCAACTCATTATTCTTATTGTTCCTACAAATTTTGCTGACTCCTTTGACCCATCTTGCTCTATTGATCGCCTTTCTATAATTAAATGCATACCATTGATCTACTTGGGCCCATTAACCTATCAGTCACCACTTATCATTGAATCTATGATAAAATTGAATGTAGATCATTAATTTAGCTCAGACCCATCCCTTTATCAGTGAATGCGCACCATTGGATCCTGACTTGATGAACCCGCATCGTAAGATCTTGTCCAACTTGCAGCTCTTTAAGGGCTTTAACTTGAGGACCTTTTGACCTGCTTGACTCCAACATGGGTTGTTAGATCTCATGTGTTAATAAGAGGGCTCTCACAGACTGTTAGATCTCAACCAACATTAAACCTTTTAAGAACCTTTTGAACCCAAATGGTTACTTGTTATGGCCTAAATTTGACAGCCATGTGAATGTCTTATTAACTTTTTAACTTCACATGTGTTGCTATATCTTTGTTTGGATTGAACGCAGATTGTCGATCTTGAACCAATTTGAATACAAATGGCTATTTATTGTGGCTTAAACTTTGACATCTACATGAACGTATTTGACGTTTGTGTGACTATCATTGCATATTTGAAAACCAACGGTCATCTTCTATACTTGAATTTGATACTTGCGAGGCCATCTTGAACTTTTTGAATTCAAACAACTATTTCTCGTAGCCTAAAATTGATATTTGTGCAACTGTCTAGATTACAAATTCTATGGGTTATTTCCTTCGAACCTTTTGCTGGACATTTGGTTTGGGATACCTTCCTTGGAAAAAGGCCCTTCAAAACTCTTGAACTAGACCATCTTCTTGAAAAATGACCCGTTGAGAAAATTGCATAGGGCACTTTGTTGAGAGAACAACCCTTCGGGACTTTGTCTACTACACTTTCTTGAAAGAAATGGCCCTATAGGATTTTCATTTGATCCACCTTGTTGAAGACTTATCCTTCAAAAATTCTATTTGGTTCACTTTCTTGAGAAAAGGCCCTTCAAGATTTCTACATTAGACCACTTTCCTGTAGAATGACCCTTCGAGAAAATTGTTCAAACAATTTTTCCAAAAAAAATAGGTCTTCAAGAAAATTATTGTGAATTTTTTTTTGAAATAAATCTATCTTCATCTTTTGCTTCGGACATTTTGTCCGAAAGAATTCATGTCTTTGAAAACTTTGTCTCGGAAAAATTATCCAAAAGAATTCAACACTTTGTCAACAAAGGATCTTGAAAGAATTAACACTTAGTCAAATAAAAGGTCTGAAAGAATTCAAGGAAAGACTTGGCCCAAAAGGAGTTTTTTACTTAGCTTTTCCAAGCCCTGTATATTCTTTTGGACTCATGCTTGATCCTTGAAGACCTGAATGAACTATGGAGATCTAAAGCTTGTGCAGACTTGTTCCATGACCTTGAGCTGCTTGGTTTCACCATGAATCCTGCTCATATTGAATCATTGGGCCATTCTTCAATCAAAATCCTACTCTTTCACTAAACTCTTGGACTAGAAACATTTTTCGTATGTAGACCAAATTTGGTCAATAGTTCTCAATGACCATGGCTTAGCCATATCACCAGAGGTGAAAGTTTTGGACACATGGTTCTTGATCCAATTGGTTGGGCAATGATGTTGCAAGGAAAGTTTCCTCAGTTAGGTCTTTCTATTTATCCAACTAGATAGAATAAACAAAAAGAAGGGGGAAAAAAATCAAACAACAATAACAAGTTGGAGTTGGTCACTGATTCAGTAAATTTTCATGGTGGTAGTGCTTATGATGATAAGATAGATGATCTTCCATCACCTCCGACTACAAGGATTGCTCCTATTGCTTAATAGTCCTTTGTGTTATGTTTTTTATGCCCAAAGGGATTATATATGTTGTTCTTGATACTTTGCTATAGTTTTTTTGATTGAAAAGTTTATGTTAAGAAATGTTATGTTAAGTTACTTTTATTAACTTAATTCCAATTATATTAATAAGAATGGTGGGTCTTTAAGGCTCATTTAGAACTCCTTTCTCAATTTGCATGATCAATGTGATGTCTTCTCTCGAGGTGTGGTTCCATTCCACCTAGGTTTTTGTATGACTAGTGATGTATTCCATGGATAATTAATATAAGGCACTTTTCAATCAAAATTGATTGCAAGACATATCAAAGTGTATTCTATGCATAATTAATAAAACACACTTTTCAATCAAAATTGGGTGTAAGACATAACAAAGTGTATCTATATAAATAAAAGAACTTTATGATTGTTTATCTTTAAGATAAGTTTTTTAAATTTTGTTTAATTATCTTAATTAAAGGTTTCATGTACCACTTAATGATTACAAGCATTTTTATTATTGAACCAAATATTGTTAGAAACTTGATGAGTTAATATAATTAGAGTACTCAAGCTTCCATAGTCCATGTCAATTAGAAGAAAGTTTCTGAAAAACTTGTATAATTTTTTTTGTTATATTGACATTTCAAATTTTCCTATGTGATTCATAATCAGGATCAAAGTCAATCCCATAAAAACAATTATACAGATTCTCCAAAAAGATTCAATTAAGTTAATAAAAATTGCATACCCTAGAAAAAAATTATTCTCATTCAATTTTTGGGTGACTGCATTTGCCACTTTCATAGTGTTCATGTGAATTGGTTCCTAACTTTAATAGAAAAAATGCCATATACCACTTTCAGAATGTGTTTACGTGAATTAGTGATTACATGAATTGATTCCCAAATTTGATAGAAAAGATACCTTTTCTTCATGACATTTAAAAATCAAAATTACTAAACAACTGAAATATATTTATTTAAGAATTGGAAAAAAATCTATAATATTAAATATATTATATTATAAATAAAAAGTTATAAGAGTTATACAAGTTATATTTTTTAGGATCATTAGAGTACAATTGATTACTTTTGCATAAGCAACTAAACACGAAATTGAAACCAGAAGTAATAAGTAACTAGAAATCAAAAACAACAAATAAGAGGAGATACAAAAAACAACCAATCTGTATTAAACGCTTCCAGAAGGAAATGTAATGAAGAAATCTCTTTCTTCTCACACCTCTCAGATGTACAGTAATTCTCCCTCAAGAGTTCTCTCTCTCTCAATCAATTACAATCAACTCAATTACTGAGTTGTTATGTTGTTTATGCTATGAGGATCTAACCCTACTATAAATAGAATACTACAACACTAGGGTTTATGAGCCATGCATTCGCCACCGTTAGATCCACCTCTTAAATCAAAGGCTCAAATATGTTCGACTAAAAATAGAAAAGCTGAAAACGCACAAAAGTCGGTGTCAGTTTGAAGATGATCGATGTCGATTGACCCCTAACCGATGTCGATTACTGTGGAAAACCAGCAACCTCCACATTAGCTCATTAGTGAAGTTTTTAGCTCCACAACTCAACAATCTCCCACTTGGAGATAAATAGCTGCACCTATACTTGTACAGCAACATCCTCTAAACATCTCTGGCTTGTTTCTCTCTCTTCAAGTTCAATCTTGAAGACCAACAAAAGTTGAATGAAGATTCAACTTCTCCTTTGTTATCGGCTTTGTTAACATATCAGTAGGGTTCTTATCTGTATGGATCTTTTTCAGCTTCAACTGTCCATCCTCCAATACCTGTCTAATGAAGTGGTACTTAAGCTGTATATGTTTGGTTCTTGAATGAAAGGCTGAATTCTTTGCCAAATGAATTGCACTTTGACTATCACTGTACAATCTGCAAATCTCTTGCTCCTTTCCCAACTCTTCCATGAACCGAGTCATCCAAATCATTTTCTTGCTAGCCTCTGTGACTGCAATGTATTCTGCCTCTGTAGTAGATAAGGTAACAACCTTCTGCAACTTTGAAATACAGCTAATCATTGTTCCACCAACAGTGAACACATATCTTGTGGTGCTTCTCCTACCATCCAAGTCACCTGCCATATCCGAATCTACATACCCATGTAGAGAAGTGTTTGACCCTCTACAGCATAAATGCCTACTGCTGGTCCCTCTCAGATATCTGAGAATCCATTGAACTGCTTTCCAGTGTTCTTTTCCTATATTGGCCATAAAATTGCTGATAACTCCCACTGCTTGGGCAATATCTGGTCTAGTACATACCATTGCATACATCAAGCTCCCAACTACCAAAGCATATGAAACTCTATTCATCTACTCAACCTCATCATGTGATTTAGGATACTGTTCTTTGCTCAACTTGAAGTGTCCAGCCATAGGTGTGCTTACCAGTTTTGCATCCTGTATATTGAACCTCTTCAACACCTTATTCACATAATCTTCTTGAGACAAAATCAAACTGTGATTTTTTCTGTCTCTCTTAATACTCATGCCAAAGATTTTTTTTGCTGCTCCTAAATCCTTCATGGCAAATGTGTGAGCTAATTTTACCTTAAGCTCAGTAATTTCCTGCATGTGTGAACCTACAACAAGCATATCATCTACATACAGTAAAAAAATAATATAACTACCATTATCCAATCTGTTAAAATAAACACAATGGTCAGATTGATATTTACTAAAGCCATGCTCTATTATAAATCTGTCAGACCTCAAATACCATTGTCTTGGAGCTTACTTAAGACCATATAAGCTTTTCTCTCCTTACCTTTGACCTCAAAACCTTCCAACTGATCCATATATATCTCTTCATCCAAATCTCCATGAAGAAATGATGTCTTAACATCAAGCTGCTCAAGATGCAAATCCTCAATAGCAACTAAAGACAGTACAGTCTGAATAGAAGTCATCTTTACTATAGGAGAAAAAAATTCACTAAAATCAATACCTGGTTTTTGTGCAAATCCCTTTACTACCAACCTGGCCTTATGTCTCATTTGTCCATTCTCTCCTTCCTTTAACCTGTATACTCATTTTTTTTCAGTGCTTTCTTTTTGACTGGCAACTCAACCAAATTCTACGTATGGTTCTCTTCCAAGGAATCAATTTCTTCATTCATGCCATGCTCCCACTGTTTCTTGGATTCTACCTGTATTGCCTCATCAAAACTTTCTGGTTCTCTACCATCATCGAGCAACAAGTATTATAAAGAAGGATAATAATGAATTAGAGGTTTACTTACCCTTTCAGACCTCTTTATGGGCGTTTGACACTCATTTACAGCTTGTTGTCCGCTCAAATTTTCTTATGACAGTGACCGATCCTGGTCATCTTTGATCGATGTCGGTCTGCACCCGACCGATGTTGGTTCCACCTGATCGACGTTGATTTCCACTTGACGGATGTTGGTTTCCACTTGACCGACATCAGTCTCTATATTTTTTTGTGAGTGATGATTTTTATCCGCGAGCTCATTTTGGATCATAACCTCTTCCAAATCAAAATTGCCCTGCTCAAAATTATTCAGTCTCTTGAGCTGATCACTGTACATCACCTTCTCATTGAAAACTACATCACGGCTTTTAATAATTTTGTTAGTTTCTAAATTCCATAATCGAAATCCAAAATCTCTAAAACCATAACCAATGAAAGTGCATCGCATAGATTTAGCATCCAACTTCTTTCTATTTTCTTTATCAATATGCACAAAAGCTTCAGAACCAAAAACTCTGAGAAATTAAAGATCTACCTTTTTACTTGTCCAAGCCTCTTCTAAAATTCCACCATCCAGTGCAGTAGAGGGTCCTCTGTTAATCAGGTAAACTGCAATATCTATAGCTTCTACCCAAAACTGTAAGGGCAAACCAACATGTAACCTCATACTCTGTGCACGCTCCATTATTGTTCTATTCATCTTTTCAGCAACTCCATTTTGTTGAGGTGTCTTTAGAACCGTCCTTTCCCTGCGTATTCCACTCATAGAACAATAACTGTTGAATTTATTGCTGCAGTACTTACCACCATTGTCAGATCTAAGGCACTTCAATCTGAAACCTATTTCATTCTCAACCAAAGCTTTCCATTTCTTAAATGTGTCAAAAACATCAGATTTCTTTTTTATGCAATAAACCCATACCTTTCTTGTAGCATCATCAATGAAAGAAACATAATATTGTGATCCTCCAATAGAAGCTACATGAGCTGGTCCCCACACGTCTGTGTGAACAACCTCTAACTTGTGCTTCTTCTTTGTTGACCTAGTTTTGAGAAACCTCACTTTCTTCTGTTTTCCAACAATACAATGCTCACAGAAATCTAGATCTATGATTTTCAAATATGAAAGCTTACCTTTTGACTTAAGAACATTCATTTCCTTCTCACTCATGTGACCAAGCCTACAGTGCCACAACTTTGCATCTACATCTGAAATAGATAAAACAGAAGGAGAATAATCATTAATACAAGTAGATAGATAAAGTGTACCTACTCTCTTACCTTTTGCTAATACAAGTGCACCCTTAAAAACTTTCCAAGATTCAGCTGTGAAAGTTACTGTGCAACCCTCATCACCCAACTTTCCTATAGAAATTAGATTCCTCTTCAGGATGGGTACATGCATGACATCCTTCAACACCCATGTGTTGCCATTCTGCAATTTCAGCTGCACTTTTCCTTTGCCTACAATTTTACAAGGCTCATCATCCCCTAAATAAACTTTTCTAAAATCTCCATGGACATAATCATTGAAAAATTCTCTATTTGGGGTTGCATGGAAAGAGGCACCAAAATCTAAAACCCATGATTCTACTTTATTATCCAAAGAAAATATAAGAGCATCATGTGCAACAATACCTGCAACTTTTGCTTATTTATTACCTTCATGCTGATTTTCTTTGTTATCCTTCAACCGACAATCTTTCTTTGCATGCCCTTTCTTTTCACAATTCCAGCAGGTTATTCTTCCATTTCTGGATTTGGATCTACTTCCCATCTTTGACCTTGATTTCCTTTGCTTGCCCTTATCTCTTTGCCTTCCCCTGCTTTCAACACATAAAGCATTACCTGATGTTTTCTCTATGTTTTTTCTACGAATTTCTTCATTCAAGATTACACTAACAACATCATCAACTTTTAAGATATTTGAAGCAGATGCAGTATTAGTAACTGCCATTACCAAACTATGCCAACTTTCAGGTAAAGAGCATAAGATTAAGAGAGCCTTAATTTCATCATCAAAAACTATTTTGACTGAATTTAACTGATTTACTATTGTATGGAAATCATTAAGATGACTAGATACAGATCCACCTTCATGTATTTACAAATTAAATAATTGCTTCATAAGATATACCTTATTCGAAGCTGAGGGTTTTTCATATAAATTTGCCAAAGTATCCATTAACTCTACCGTTGTCTTTGCCTGTGATAAGTTGGAAAACACAGAAGCTGCCAGGCTCAACCTTATAGATCCTAGAGCCTTTCTATCAAGAACATTCCATTCTTCATCTTCCATATTTGTGGGCTTCCTTGAAACCCCACCCAACAGTAAATACAGATCTTTCTGATACAGATAATCTTCAATCTGCATCCTCCATAATTGATAATTCTTACCATTGAATTTCTCCATTCTTAGTTTACTTTTTTCTGCCATTGCTTTGCTCCCACTCAATCAGAAACCCCTGTGAGTGAATTTTATAATCAACAAACACTAACATGCTATGATACCAGTTGTTAGGATCATTAGAGTACAATTGATTACTTTTATATAAGCAACTAAACACGAAATTAAAACCAGAAGTAATAAGTAACTAAAAATCAGAAACAACAAATAAGAGGAGATACAAAAAACAACCAATCTATATTAAACTCTTCCAGAAGGAAATACAATGAAAAAATCTCTTTCTTATCACACCTCTCAGATGTACAGTAATTCTCCCTCAAGAGTTCTCTCTCTCTCTCTCTCTCTCTCTCTCTCTCTCTCTCTCTCTCTCTCTCTCTCTCTCTCAATCAATTACAATCAACTCAATTACTGAGTTGTTATGTTGTTTATGCTATGAAGATCTAACCCTACTATAAATAGAATACTACAACACTAGGGTTTATGAGCCATGCATTCGCCACTGTTAGATCCACCTCTTAAATCAAAGGCTCAAATCTGTTTGACTAAAAATAGAAAAGCTAGAAACGCACAAAAGTCGGTGTCGGTTTGAAGATGACCGATGCCAACCGACCCCTAACTGATGTCGGCCGACCCCTAACCGATGTCGGTTGGTTCTGATCGATGCCGATTACTGTCAAAAACCAGCAACCTCCACATTAGCTCATTAGTGAAGCTTTTAGCTCCACAACTCAACAATATTATATTATTATACCTTTTTTTTCCAGTCTAACAAGAAAAAGTTAGACTAGAGGTGAAGCATTTTTAAATCGTACAAATCATTAAGGAAGTGCTTTGTATGTTGTGAGTTGAAAGACTCCTGACCCCCCACTCATGGTCACCTTCTCAAGGATGTGGTCATGAGGGGCATGGAAGATGTCACTCTTGTAGCCAACAAATTTTCTTACTGCATTCTCAACGGCCATCGCCGAGCCATAGCACCAAAGGTGAAAGTTTTGGACACATGGCCCTAATCCAAATCGGTGGGCAATGCTGCTACAAGGAAAGTTTCTCCGCTAAGCCTTTCTATTTCTCTAACTAAACAAAATAAGCAAAAATAAGGGGGGAAAAATCAAACAACAATAATAGATCAGAGTTGGTACCTGATTTGATAAATCCTTGTAGTGGCAGTGCCTAGGGTGACAAGATAGATGATCCTCCACCACCTCTAACTACAAGGATTGCTCCTATTGCTTAATAGTCATTTGTGCTATGTTTTTGGTGCCCAAGGGATTTTATATGTTTTTCTTGATACTTTGCTATATCTTTTTTGATTGAAAAGTTTTTGTTAAGAAATATTATGTTAATTTACTTTAATTAGATAAATTCTAATTGTGTTAATTAGAATGATGGTTATTTAGGGTTCATTTGGAACTCCTTTCTCAATCTGCAGGATTATTGTGATGTTTTCTCTCGAGGTGTGATTCCATTTCACTTCATTTTTTATATGATTAGCGATGTTTTTTATGCATAATTAATAGAAGGCACTTTCAATCAAAATTGTTTATAAACATATCAAAATGTATCTATATAAATAAAAGACTATCTCTATGATTGTTAATCTTTAAGATAAGTTCCTTAATTTTTGTTTAATTGTCTTAATTAAAGGTTTTATGTACTACTTAATGATTGCAAGCGTCCTTATTATTGAATTTAATATTGTTAAAAACTCAACAAGTTAATAGAATTAGAGGACTCAAACTTCCATTGTGAGAGTGTTTATGTGAATTGATTCCTAACTTTAACAGAAAAGATGCCATGTACCACTTTCAAAATATCTTTACGTGAATTAATCCTATATTTGATAGAAGAAATACCTTTTTTTATAACATCTAAAAATCAAAATTACTAAACAACTGAAATATATATCCATTTAAGAATTTGAAAAAAATCTATTTTAAATTTTATAATATTGAATGTTAATTTACATCATATAAGACCACTCATATACCTTACTACTCTTGGACAACACCAAGAATTCACCAATAAAATATATTTACATAAATTCTCGGCTCAGTCGTATTACTAAACCAAAAAACGGGAAAAGCGATTACTTCGCAATGAACAAGAACGCTGAAGAGGTTCCCCATGGTACCCGAGGGCACAAACAAAGCAGCCTCCTTGCCCATCATTTTGGCAAATCGGCTCTGCAACTTGTCCGCCGTGGGATCTGAACCCAGCACATCGTCATCCACGTCAGCTGCCGCCATTGCTGCCCGAATGGCATCCGTCGGCCTAGTCACCGAGTCCGCACGAAGATCAACAAACCTGCTTGCTAAATCCTCCTCGCTCGAAGTTACATCCATGGAGTCGCTAAAGAGCTGAGAGAAATGTGATGTAATGGCAACAACGTAACCAGGTTCAAATCTGCTTTCTATTCAATTAAATAAAGCAGCATATAACTCTGCACACTTGCCGCCTCAGCGGAAATGGGTCCACGCATTATGTGGAGGTGATGGGTGCAGTAGGAAGTAAAGGGTGAAGGAAATTGGGATTCGAACCCGTGACGTACTAAGGTCGAACGAACGACAAGATCAACACAAGCGGTTGGGGCGGAGAATCTTAGTGAATGGAATGTGACGACATCTTAACGTTTGGATCACATTTCAACGTATTTGAGACCTTTAAAAACAAAAAAAAAAAAGTGATTTTATTTGACAGAGAGATCCGAGAAAGCATAAATAGGGAAAAATACAAGAATCATCCCGTGCAATGAAATCGGCCAGCGTCCCCCACAATCACTCCAAATTAGGAAATGTATAGCAAAGTTGAACTTGCCGTCATTGCCCATGCACAGAAAGGTGCACAATACATTTGTACTATATGTACAAAATTAAAGTTGAAAATTTTGTGTACTAAACTGAAGTTGCAAAACATTGGTCCCTCAAAAATTTATAAAACAAATTAACGAGAACAGGTATGTAATGAGATATGGGTTTTTGGAGATATTATCTCGATGTTTCGAACTCATCTATGAGGCTTATCGTCGGGAGATAATGATTTTTCTTTCACAAAAAATATAATATACAATATAAATACGCTGAGATTTGGATGTTTGACATTTCACCTTCTCATTCTAATTCTTCATTAAGGAGAATAAGGGTTTCCAAGCATTACTAATAATGAATCCATCATCCTTGTTTAGATTATTGGGAGTCTTATATTTCAAGTGTTTCTCGTACCCTTCTTTCTTTCTAATGGTTTGCCTTCACAATAAGCTTGGCCTTTTCTATGCAAATATGGTGTTTGAGAGTGAAGGAGTGTTGTGATATGTAATTGAAATCACTTGTGTTTTCAATATTTTTAAGAAGAATTTAATTCAATTGTTAATTTTTATTTTACCTACATTTTTCTCATTCATTTTTAAAAAGGGAAACCCTTTTAAACACACAAGTACATTAGACAAGAAATTATACAAATACATATAGTTGGAAAAATACAAATACCTATAGCTCTCGTAAACCAAGTGCGTGCGTCAATGACTTTCAAGAGTTGAATGGTAAGGTGAAATCTCAATTGAGAAAAGATTCAAGAATTTGTTAGAATTGGTGAACAACAGTTGCAGATGGTACGTAACAACAGTCGTAAGGGAAAGGCCTCAGAAGCTGAAAATACATCCAAATTAAGATGTATGATAGATACAAAGCGTTGATATGATAAATATTATGGAATAAATATATCTTGTGGAGACAATATTTTTATCCATAAATTCTCTAATTAATAAAAGAGAATACATTTAAACTCTTTGATTTTCATTTTATAAATTTAAATAATAATATTAAAATAGTTATTTAATCAAATACATAAAATTACTATATTTACATAGATTAAATCATTACATTAAATATCATTATACAACTTCTATTAATGTTAATATTCAATGCAAGTTGTTGGCATTTTCTCATGTTTCCACACCTTAGACATTATTGATAAATAGAATTACCAAAGTCAATAAATTAAATTAGGAGTTGCCTCGACGATGCAAGTTATGCTAGAAGAGATGTAATATTTTGTTTTCATAATGTAGATTTTATAAAGTGAGGGGGTATAACTTGGTATGATCATTGAACCTGTCTCAAATTTTTGTGTACAAAGGGTTAAGAAATAATATTTTTATATTTTAGTGAAGTCGATGGTGTAAAATGAGATTATGTATTTCTTGATATGAAATGACAATGCATTGTATGAGGAGGATACATTTTGATTCACAATGAGTTTGAGTAACAACGAAGTATTTGGAAAGGGAAAAAACATACAGAACATACAAGTGGCGAAAGATTTTAAGGTGCATTGAGTGGTGATGGTGAGGGGAAACTATTAGGTAGTTTAGGTGGTATTGTTCACCACAAGGCCCATATAATACACTAGACCCGAATTCAAGGCAACGAGTGGATTTACATGCCCCTCAAACATAGCAAATGGGTCTGCAATGTACACAGAGTCAACACCTTTGATTGATTGTTTTCTATTGTCAAGGGTGGACTAAGACATTACAAGCTCTAATTTAATTGCAACAGGTATCCATATCCGATGTGCAACTTGAATAATCACTATAATGTCGATGTGAAAGCAAAACATTAAAATTTTGATATATATATCAAAATTATAATATATATTATATTATATTATTATAAGTATAAATATATAATTATATATTATATAATTATATATATAAATATTATTGTAATATATATTATGTTATATAATTATAAGTATAAAATCAAATTTGACGTATTTTTTTCTCTAAAATATTATTTCAATTATAGAAAGAAACCATGCAATTTTTTATCATGTTTCTATTGATAATTATTTTTCATTTGTTAGCAAAGTGTTAGTTATGTGATACAAAGTGTTAATTATTTTTTTGCTCTAAAATATTATTTCAACTATAGAAAGAAACCATGCAATTTTTTATCATGTTTCTATTGATAATTATTTTTCATTTGTTAACAAAGTGTTAATTATTTTTCATTTGTTAACAAAGTGTTAGTTATTTCTAATGCAAATTTTTATCATGTTTCTATTGATAATTGCTTTTCCTCATTTTTCATTTGATATTTTATAATTAAATTTTCCAAATGTTATATAAATACTACATTAATTAATTCAAGTTCACATTGAAAAAGTTAGACTGGAGGTGAAGCATTTGTAAACCCTATTGGCCATTAGGGAAGTGCTTTGTATGTTGTGAGCCG
The DNA here is from genome assembly GCA_037957365.1 of Torreya grandis. Lineage (NCBI taxonomy): Eukaryota > Viridiplantae > Streptophyta > Pinopsida > Cupressales > Taxaceae > Torreya > Torreya grandis. The sequence continues at coordinate 2,344,105 of JARHVA010000341.1, forward strand.
AAAGACTCCTAGGCACCCCATCCATGGTCACCTTCTCAAGGATGTAGTCATGGGGGTATGGAATATGTTGCTCTTGTAGCCAACAAATTTTCTTATTGTGTTTTTAATGACCATGGCCTAGCCATAGCATCGGAGGTGAAAGTTTTGGACACATGCCTCCTGATCTAAGTGGGTGGGAAATGCTGCTTCAAGAAAAGTTTCCTCTGCTAGGTCTTTCTATTTCTCCAACTAGATAAAATAAGCAAGAAGAAGGGGGGGAATCAAACAACAATAATAGGTCAAAGTTGGTCCCTGATTTGGTAAATCCTTGTGGTGGTGGTGCCTAGGGTGATAAGAGAGATGATCCTCCACCACCTCCACTACAAGGATTGCTCTTATTGTTCAATAGTCCTTTGTGCTATGTATTTGATGCCCAAGGGAATTTTATATGTTGTTCTTAATACTTTGCTTTAGTTTTTTTGATTGAAAAGTTTTTTTTAAGAAATATTACGTAAAGTTAGTTTAATTAACTTAATTTTAATTGTGTTAATTAGAATGATGGTTATTAAAGACTCATTTGGAACTCCTTTCTCAATTTGTAGGATTAATGTGATGTCTTCTCTCGAGGTGTGATTCCATTCCACTTAATTTTCTATATAATTAATGATGTATTATATGCATAATTAATAGATGGCACTCTTCAATCAAAATTGGTTGTAAGACATATCAAACCATATTCTATGCATAATTAATAGAAGGCGCTTTTCAATCAAAACTGGTTGTAAGACATCAAAGTGTATCTATATAAATAAAAGACCGTCTCTATGATTGTTAATCTTTAAGATAAGTTCCTTAAATTTTGTTTAATTGTCTTAATTAAAGGTTTCATGTACTACTTAATGATTACAGGCATTTTACCCAATATTATTAAAAACTCAACAAGTTAATAGAATTAGAGTAGTCAAGCTTCCACAATTCATGTCAATTAGAAGAATATTTCTGAAAAACTTATGCAATTTTTTTTGTTGTATTGACATTTCAAATTATTCTATACAATTCATAATCAAAATCAAAATCAATCCCATAAAAACAATTATACAAATTTTCTAGAAAAATTCAATTAAATTAATAAAAATTACTTACCCTTAAAAAAAATTATTCTTATTCAATTTTTGGGTGACTCCATCTACCACTTTATCAATGTGTTCACATAAATTGATTCCTAACTTTAACAAAAGATATCATATGCCACTTTTAAGTTTAGTGTGTTTATGTAAATTGGTTCCTAAATTTAACAAAAGATATCATAAAAATTGCATACCCTAAAAAAAAAATTATTCTCATTCAGTATTTGAGTGATTCCATCTACGACTTTCTCAAAGTGTTTATGTGAATTGGTTCCTAACTTTAATATAAGATGTCATGTGCCAATTTTAGAGTGTGTTTACTTTAATTGGTGAATTGAATCCTAATGTCTTTCTTGAAAAAGTTCCTAAATTTGAGAAAAAGATACCTCTTTTTCATGGCATCTAGAAATCAACGTTACTAAACAATTGAATATATCTATTTAAGAGTTGGAAAAAATCTATTTTAAAACCTATAATAATGAATGTTAATTTACATATATGAGACCACCCATATCCTTTACTATTCTTAAACAACCCCAAGAATTCACCAATAAAATATATTTACATAAATTTTTAACTCGGTCGTTACTACTAAACCAAAAAAAAGGTCAAAAGTGATTACCTGGAAATGAACAAGAATGCTAATGAGGTTCCCCATGGTACCTGAGGGCATGAACAAAGCAGCCTCTACAACCTGTCCGCCGTGGGATTGTGTTAATTAGAATGATGGTTCTTTAAGGCTCATTTGGAACTCCTTTCTCAATCTGTAAGATCAATGTGATGTCTTCTCTTTGGGTGTGGTTTCATTCCACCTGGGTTTTTGTATGATTAGCGATGTATTCTTTATCAAAACTGGTTGTAAGACATCAAAGTGTATTCTATGCATAATTAATCGAAGGTGCTTTCCAATCAAAATTGGTTAAAAGACATATCAAAGTGTATATATATAAATAAAAGACCATCTCTATGATTTTTAATCTTTAAGATAAGCTCCTTAAATTTTGTTTAATTGTCTTAATTAAATGTTTCATGTACTACTTAATGATTGCAAGATGTTGGGCCCCCTTTTGGAACAAGTACGTGGACTACGCCAACCTGTTAAATCCCAATGTGAGGTGACCCTTGGAGTGGTTGTTCCCCTTTTTTTTATATTTTAGCACCATCTGGAGGAGTCTTTGTGAATCTCATGCCAATTGGTGGGCAGTTGTACAACACCAACTTTCATAAAGACACCCCTACCAGGATTTGGACGTGGTGACTTGAGAAGCACGAATGTCAGAGAGTGGAGCAGGTGAGATAGCGACCCCTCGATGACAGATCAATGTGAGGCATGTGCTCATCCCCCTGGATGAAGTAGTAGAGCTTACAAACTAGCAATAGCTCAACACTCGGCACATGCCTATCTAACTTGGCAAGGAGGCTCCCGTTCACCTATAAAAGAAGGTCTGCATTTGAAGAAAAGAGGGGGTGTTTTATAATATATCAAAGCTCTGGTAAAATATAAAGCCGATATTAGTATTTTCATTCTGCATATTAGTTTAAGTAGTTCAAATGTATAGCCCAATCTCGCATGTGAGCCGCTGGGCATGAATAGAGTCAGGTAGAGCATATGCTCTTTTAATTATAATGAACTATGTTGATTAAGTTAATGAAGAAGACCATTGAAGGAATGAGGTATTAGTTCTTATTTTATGATTTGCATGATGTTTTACTTGCGAGCTAGTTTCATTTAAGTTTTGCTTAGTTATTTTGTAATATGGAGGTTCAAACCTAGTCGTTAATGACATCCTAGTGCTATTTAGCAACTTTGGTCAACCTATAATTACACTAAGTGTTGGAACCTGAATGCACCAAGAGTCTACGGTCTCGTGCCTAGAGCATTACCCGAGGAGTCCTTAAACATATGTCATATCTATGACTTGCATAACTTATCGGATGACCCTGAACCCCAACTTGATGCCCTTCACCTGTAGAAGCTTGGTCTAGCTAGGGATGGACTTGCACCCTAGGACCTATGCTCTCATGAAGGCTTGCGCCTAGTGAACCCTTGTGAAAGACTTAGCGCTTGAAGGCCACTTAACTCCTTTGACCAATGATTAAATCCCATTGAGACCCCAAGTTGCACCATGATGTAACTAGCCCAACACAGGCCCGGTCCCTTCATTGTTGCGCTTTGGGTGAGTGCATAAATATTGTACCTTGTGTGAAACTAATGCCAATGCCATAGTGTGATTAAATGTTGTGTACCAAACCTTTCTACCCTTGTTACTAGCTTCCCCAAGTCTAGAACCGACTTGGATTGATAGCTAAGTGCATGACCAAGCATAGAAACCATTCTAGTGAAAATTTATACAACATTTTGGTTCCATTGTTGGGACATGTGTTGAATTTCATTGTTGTAATGGTGTAACAGAGCTATTCTCTAACTATCGCTCGATAATATTGAGCGTTGACTAGAGCAAGTGGAAGATAGTTTCATGTAGAGGCATCCTACATGCAAAAGATAGAAGCCATGAAAATGGGTGTAAATCAACTTGTACAATGCTCTTTATGAAGTGTTCTTCTGTGAGCTACCTGAGCATGTGTATCGATGGTTGGTTGTATACACTACTAGAAGGTGTAACTACAATCAATGCCTTGAGTGGACTACAGAGCGTATAGAGAAGTTGGAAAGCTTGGATGAAGTCTGGACACGCGCTATGAACAAGTGGTAGAGTGGCATGTTGAAAAACTACGTGTTATAATTCACAATGTTGACCTTCTCATTCCCTAAAAAAGTAGAGCACAAGTTTCTTAGCAAACCAAGGGGTGTATTCATCAGAGGGCTCGACACTGAACTGAAAAAGCTTCTAGTGGATTATGGTATAAAAACCATGAAAATGGAAATCTAAAGTCCTTGTGTGTATGAGTGTGGAAGGTGAGGAGGGGAAGTATATATAAGGTGCGATGGAAGAGGAACATCAACCTGACACCCGAGAGCTCTGGAGGTTAAACTAGTAAGTTTGCAGGCACAAACTGATGGAGGATCTGGAACCTAAAAGTGTCGAGAGAACCCGTAGTGTGCAAGAAGGGCATGGGGAAGGATCCATTGAACTATAGCAACATGAAGAAAGAGAGGAAGAAGCAAGAGGCTAGACTCAATAGTTGGGTGTAAGATGCAGTGAGTTTTTACAAGGAGTGGCGCTTGAGAATGCATCATAAGCACCTACACCCTTTAAACCTAAAGCGTAAACTCATGCACTGGATTCCCCATTAGAAGATAGAAGAATGGTAACTGAACCTATTATCAACCTAGACTTTGATATGATTCAAGATTTGAATCAAGAGTTTGTAATTGAGCAAGTGATCCCATATAAGGAATTGAGTAACAATATGGAGAATCTAACAAACACCAACCTAGGATCCTTAAACACAAGTGCAAGCATTCCCATGCATAAAATGTTAGTTGTGCCTACTGGGCAACAGCCTGTAAGAAGTGGCATGACACCACTAGTGAGCAGTACTACATCAATAAGTTCAACAATGTAGCCTACTTCAGCAGGGTCAACGCTCAACCCTATAAGTGAAAGCATAAGGGGGCCACCCCCAACACAGATGCAAGGGGGCAAACACCTCAGAACCTAATACCACCCCCTCAATAAATATACTATAATATGGTGATGCACTTGCCTAAGTATCGTGGTTTTGAAAATGCCGTGGAGCATGTGCTAAAGTGTGAGTTACATTGGCATGCTCAAGGCATCACTCAACCCAAGCACAAGGTAACCCATTTCTCTACCACCTTGCTAGATTGTGCCCATACCTGGTATCAAAATTTTGATTCAAACCAGGGTATGGTTGACTACAATGTGCTAAAGGAAGCCTTCTTGAAAGAGTTTGATATCCCTGAGTTTGAACAACAAAGCATCGCTACGCTCAAGGAGATCAACCAAGGGTTATCTGAGAGCATGTGCTTGTACGATACATAATTTAAAACTCTTCTTTCTGAGCTTTCGTATGGCATTCACCCCTCCCAACATGCACAATGGTTTTTTGGAGGCATGTTGGTGTCTTTTAGACGTGCGTTATCCATGAAGACTTTCATAAAACCTAAAAAGCACTTGAAGCCACGCTCTGAATTGAGGTGATAGGTAGCGTCGATAGTGGGATCAATACATTCATGGAGGTGCATATTAGGTCAATAGCCTCCTAGCTACAGATGTTGACTATTGGTTTGGTGTATGACACTCGTAGTGGATTATGGTGCACCAACTGTGAGACAAAGGGACATAACAAGAATAACTGCCTATGAAAGAATGTTTGCACCCTCATTCTCAACTATAAAGTTTGCCATGGGTCACATGACTCTCAAAACTACCCTCTGTTGCAACACACTAACCAAGTAAACACCACCATTTACTGTAAAATGTGTGATGCCTATACACACTCAACAAGAGACTATAGAGTCATCGATCAGATGCATTAGAACATGGAAAGAGGTGTGAGATAGGTGAAAACATCAGGGGGTAATCAGGTGGGCCAAGGCAATAAAGGCTATGGCCAAAACAATATAGGTTATGGGAACCAATGAGGCACATGTGGGTGAGGAGGAGGACGTGGTGGAGGAAGATTCTCACCATGATCGTGCTACAAGTGTGGGTCGAATGAATACTATCAGTTCAACTGCCCCATGCACCTAATGTGTTGGTATTATCGAGGGCCACATGCAATCGAGGAATACCCCAACTTGTACAAAAAGTTGACTCAAGGTCAGCATGATAAAACCAGAGGTGTCACGATGGTTAGGCATGAGTCCAGAGAGGGAAAGTGGGCCTCAAGCCCTAATAGACTCATAAGAAGCCACCCAAGGTATAGGCCACAACAAGGAGTGGGTTCACCACTCAACCACCCACTATGACAAACCAAGATCTATGCTTTGAGTATGGTGAATCAAGCCATACTAAGCACGTAACATAGTTGGAGCCAAAAGTTGTGCCATATCATGACCCTATGTGGTAGAAGGCCATTTTTTAACAAGTAATGAGCATGATACAAACCTTTTAGGGTGAACTTCAGTTGACCAGAGATTTAGAGGCACAAGCCACTGCTTCACGTAAGAAGCAAGATCGCCAAGAAGCTAAAGTATAGGAATTCATCGAGATCTTGTATCTCCTATAGATTGAAGGGATGTTGCCACTACTGAAGGACTTCCTTCAAAAGCATGTAGGAAAAAAACCAACGTAAGAGGTTGCTTCTCAAGTCATAGAAGTTACAACACCACATATGGAGCAGGTGCATAAAGTTAGGCATATTTAGAATGCCGATTATGACCAAAAACTATTGACAGATGCCACCATCAATGGATGGTCAATCTATGATGTATTGATAGATATAGGTGTCGAGGTCAATCTCCTAACCAAAAATACCTAGGAAAAGATGGGGCGGCCACCCTTGAGGCCTTCACCTCATATGTTGTTCATAACTAACAAAACCCGATTGTAACCTATTGGGATCTTGAAGGGCATCATTGTAGATATCATAGGTACCGAGTTCAATGTAGACTTTGAGGTCATCGAGTTAGTAGAACAAGATAACTACCCAATGCTCTTGGAAAGGTCATGGTGCTATGCTAACAATGCAGTTATGCACTTCAAGAAGCGTTATATGAATTTTAAGAATGGTAAGGAAAGGGTGGTGATCCCCCTTTCAAGTGATCAAGTGCCACCATACATAGTGTTGATCTCAAGGATAAGATCAACCACATCTATAACATCATAGTGCAGGGTGTTGATAAGCTCAACCCTAATGACCAAGGCATGCTCGAATGGGAAGATGGACAATCTACCTTCGATACGATTGATGTAGCTTATGAGTGATGGGTCAAAAAAACCTATGAGGTCATTGGCCGAAGGTGCTGCCTAGTGCGCATAGTCAGACCAAGACCATCTAGGACAGGGTTGGTTAAGATTGAGCGCCTCAAAAAGAAAAGGGTCCCCCACACCTGAAGGATGGAGAAGAAGGTAGTCTAGCTCAGTAAAAAGAAGCTTGCAATGTTTCCAAAATATGAAGGGAGCCATCCTATAGAAAAACATGTCTAGGACATTTAAGCCTGCATCCCAAAGGAGATAGATTGAATGGGTGCACTAGTGCATACGCTAAAAAGGACTACTGATCGTTGGTGGGCAGTAGAAAGACCAAAATTGCACACTTGGTGGGATGTGAAGGTAGAAATATGCACCAAGTTTGGCAAGAGTAATAAAGATCTGTGCATACCTGCTTATGCTGGTGATTCTAACTGAATTGTGCATGTGCATTTATGTAAAGAAAAGTGGACTGTCTATGGTGAAAATGTGCCAAGAGGCCTATGATTGCACGCCTTCTACAGGACCTTGAAGACATGGGCAAAGATGTGGTACATTATAAATGAGACACACCACAAGATAAGGAATTGGGAAATGCTCAAGGAGAAGTTCATGCACACTTTTTCCTTTTCTTCACAGAACTTAGAGCTACTGGAGCCATTACAAGTCATTCGTAGGGCAATGTTTGAGGAAACTGTTGTCTTAGAAGAATATCAGAAGGAGATGTTCAGAGAGAAAGGACTAGTGCTCCCAATATTCTTTAAAAAGATGATGCTCAATAGTGTCTCCAGTGAAGAAGATGAGACCTGGAAAGAGTACAATTGGAAGTCTCTAATAGGTAGGCAAAAGCTTGTGCACCTTGTGGACAACGACACGCCAGATGATGAAGATCTAATATATCTTCAAATTGAAACAACAAAAGGGATAAAATAGGATGGAGATTGTCATCAAGAGAGAAATGAACCCTACCATGCATCGCTCAAGACCACTAAGGTAGACATCAATGTAGCAGGTGAGCCAAATATTGCCACTATAGGTGTTTACTAGTCTAAGTCACAGCTGGCATGAATTGGAAACCTCCTAAAATAATTTTAGGACTTATTATCATGCAGCTATAAGGACATGAAGGGCACCCATCCTTCACTTAGAAAAATGAGCATCAAACTAGTAGACGGTGTGAGACCAGTCAAAAAGTGCCCATATTAGATGAATCCCAATCTCCACGCCAAGACAAAGATAGAGATCGATGGAATGTTAGCTGTCAGCATCATCTACTTGGTATAAGAATCTAATTGGGTGATCCCAATGGTCATCAGCATCAAGAAATATGGGCACATATGAATTTTCATCGAATACAAGATGTTGAATGCCACATGTGTCAATGATCCATTCCCAAACCCATTCATCGATGAGGTCCTTGATGGAGTCACAAGCTATGAGATATACACTTTTACTGATGGATTTTTAGGTTACCATTAAGTGCAAATCAAGGAAAAAGATAAGCCTAAAATAACCTTTGAGACTGAATGGGGTTGTTTTGCCTATAATGTGATGCCCTTTGGACTCAAGAATGCACCAGTCATATTCTCTAGGGTGGTGATCTCAGCCTTTAAGGACTTTATCCATAAATTCCTCTAAGTGTATCTTGATGACTAGACGGTGTATGGTCTTGTGAAATACCATTATGACAACCCATGCCTCATGTTTGAAAGGTGTAGACAACTCCAAATCTCCTTAAACCTGAAGAAGTGCATCTTCGCAACTCCATTTGGGACACTACTCAGGTACATCATTTGCAAGAACAATTTACTTGTTGATCCAATGAATATATCCATTATAATTCAACTCTCAACCCCTTCAATGTAGAAATATGTGTGTACCTTTCTAGGCCATTGTGGCTACTACAAGATGTTCATTCGGAGCTATGTAAAAATTGTGGTGCCTATAGAGGAGCTCTTGCACAAAGATGGCCCATTCTACTAGGGCGAGTCACAAGAGGAGGCCTTTGAGACACTAAAGTTAAAGCTGGCCAATGTGCCAATTCTAATTTTTTTATTGGATGACTCCTTTTCACATCCACATTGATGCTTCAAGCTCTGCAATTGGTGTCTTACTAGCGCAACTAGGCAAGGACAAGATGGACCACCCCATCTCCTTTATAAGTAGAAAATTGATGCAGGTAGAGCATAATTATACCACCATCGAGCGTGAGGCATTGGTAATGGTCTATGCCTTGAAAAAATTTAGGCAATACCTTCTGATAACCCCATTCATCTTCTTCATAGATCATGAGGTGCTCAAGTACCTCATAAACAAGCTTGTCTTACATGGTCGCATTTGTAGATGGATTGTTCTCTTCTTGGAATTCTAGTTCTCTATAGTCATCAAACCTAAGAAGCAAAACTTGGGTCCAAAACATTTATCCTATATCAACTCTAACGATGTGGCGATACCCATTGAGGATGACATGTTAGATGTGTAATTGTATAAACTTCAGCATATTCCTGAAGACTTAACAAAGATTGTTGCTTTCCTAACGTTTGGGTTTACACCCTAGACCTAGTCAACCAAGGAAAAGAAACAACTTGTAGTCTACGTCACCCCCTTCCAACTCATCGAAGGGGAGTTCTATAAACTAGGTAGGAATGAAGTCTTGTGTCTGTGCGTTTTGGAACATGAACGAGACTCCATCCTCTATAAAGTGCATGAAGGGATTGTAAGAGGCCATTGCACTAGTGATGCAATGGTGCACAAGGTATTGTAGGTAGGATTATGGTGGTCTAGCCTATTCCAAGATGCCAAGGGGTACACTAAGGCATGTGATGTATGCCAACGCACTAGGTTCCCAACCATCGGGATGAGATGCCTCTCATTCTCATCCTCACACAAGTGCCATTCAAAATATGGGCCATTGACTTTGACTGGATAATCACTCCCACAACAAGGCGCATCAGTGCTATATACATTTTATCAACCATTGATTATTTCACCAAGTGGGCTGAAGTTGCATCGACCAAAGACTCTATAGCAATGACAACCACGTGCTTGATATGGGAGAACATCATCAACAGGTATGGGTGCCCATTGAGTTTAACTAGTGACAAGGGCACTCATTTCATCAATAAAATAATGCACGTCCTTCTAACAGAATATATGGTGGCGCACCACAAGACCACTCCATATCATCCCAAGCCAACAACATAGCTGAATCCTTTAATAAAATCCTATGAACGTGCCTCATAAAGATATGCAACGTTGGTCATAAGGACTGGGATAATCAAGTTTCAATGTTACTTTAGGCATATCACATGACCTACAAGTGCCTGAACGAGGCTACACCATTTCAACTAGTGTTTGGCACTAAAGTAGTTTTGCCCATGGAGTTCATGGTGCCCTCCTTGTGCATTGCGTGCATTGGCCATTTAAATGACCAAGAATATTTAAGCACACGATTGGAAGACTTGGAGCGCTTGTATGAGAAGCGTGTCCAAACCAAGTAGAGTCAATAGGTTGAGAAAGCATGTCAAAAGTGATGGCATGATAAGCAAATCAAGCATAAGAAGCTGATAAAAAGAGCATTGGTGTTGTTGTAATGTACCTAAAAGAGTATAATAAGATAGAGAATAATCTCACATGCATTATCATATGGAGAGAAATAGGTAGGAAATAGTATAAGTATAGGGGCATATGGTGTTATAGAGTATCCAAGCAAATATATGAAATCAATTAGAGTGTAAATCAATTAGAGTGTTACTCTAATAAAAAGGTAGCCCCCTCAAAATGACAAGTGATTGTAGAGTTATTCCTTCCCACCAAAAATGAATATTTTATTAATATATTCAACATTTGTGTATTTGGTGTATGTGAGTGAGGTTCTTATCATCTGGTATCAAAGCACTTTTAAGGATCACATTTTTTTTTCCTTGCAATAAAATTTGAGGTATTTTTTTTAGTGAATGTTTATATTGCAAATATATTTTGGAGCTTCATGGAACAATTTTTACCTCTCCATTTCATATTAGGGGGTTTTAAATAATCAAAGTTACATCTCTATCTCTTGTTTTAATCAAAATTTGTAGTCTAAATCTATCATTTTCAAGTGTTGATTTCACTTTTTTCTCATAAAAAACCCGACTGGTTTTTGTTAAACTGCTCTCTGACTATAATATATCGCATCAAACCATTTCTACATTTTGTGCGCCTTGTTTCTAGTTTTTCAAAACAATTTGAATTTTCAAATTTAGTTAATTATTGTAGAATTTATCATAGTTTTAGTGACTGCATGTATTGTAAAAAAATAAAAAAAATAAAATAAAAATTATAAAAAATAAATCAAAAATATCAGTCATTTTTTAAAGACACATTTTTTGTTGAAGCTGACATCCTCTCCATCAATTTAACTTCTAGTTCTCATGGGGTTTTCCACCAATGCATTGACTAAGCTTCAACAAACTGACATAGTTTGGGAATATCATACTGAGTTCGAGACATTCACCAATGACACTTCTATTGCATTCTTCGTTCGTTGTTTCATCAATGGACTTCAAGAGGAGATTCAAATGGAGGTCTAAATATGGCAACCTCAACCAATGACAGAAGCGGTGGGCTTAGCTAAGCTCATTGAAGATCACATCCACTAGCAACATATCTAAATAACAAAAGCACTAGAACAAGCATCAGAAGTTCCCGAGCACTCCTCCAACGAGCCTATTCAGATAACCACTATACTCGAGAAGACCCCAGATGAGCCCAAGTTGAAAATCATAGATCCTAAGTAGGGAATCGAGGCTCCACCTCCTTCAAGAAGCAATGGTAAGGGGGATAGCATGTACCCTCAATTAATTCACAAGGACAACTATTTTGTGCACCCTTGTTCTAGATTTAAGGTGATCATCATCAAGATTCAACTTTCATTGCTCGACTCTCACTACCAGTTTCCAATTGTGGTTAGTCCAACCACTCATCTTTATGCCCATTCACCTCATATTTCAATGCTTATGTTCACTTTATTATTGTACATGCTCTTATCACATCACAAACAAAAGAGTTGAAAGAAGAAACACATGCATGGTAGAGCTTCCATTTGATCTTCATCTTATTTTTATTTTTTATTTCATTTGGTCCTCCTCTTGTTTATTATCATGTTTCGAAGGCAAAACATATTTAAGGGGGATGGAATGTAATGTACCTAGTGGAGTATAATAAGATAGAGAAGAATCCCACATGCATTAGCATATGGAGAGAGATAGGTAGGAAATATTATAAGTATAGGGCTATAAAGTATCCAAACAAATATATGAAATCAATTAGAGTGTTACTCTAATAAGGAGGTGGCCCCCTTGAAGTGGAAAGTGATTGTAGAGTTATTCCTTCCCACTAAAAAGGAATATTTTATTAATATATTCAGCATTTATGTATTTGGTGTATGTGAGAGAGTAAGGTTTTTATCATCTACTCTATGATTCTAAGTATTTCAAGCATCTAGGCAAGTTGTAAATCTTTTGGATGGGTCCATAAATTATCCATCACAACTTGGAAATGGGCACATGTAAGCTATGCATATTGTCTGGCAAAATGCTCTCTGGGAATTTTAATGGCAACTGACTAAAGCCATATAGGCAGTAGGCTAACACGCACACTATGGAAACTCTGACTTCATGGTCAATAATTGATTGGAGTTGAGCTGACCAAAATAATGCTTGACACAAGCCAAACCGTTCTTTATCTTTCTTTTCTCCTTGTATAGTGTATAGAGGCAGTAAACGGTGCATGACGATCATAAGAACTTTTGAGTCAGCACTTCACGCTTAATTCTAATTGAGTGAGTCAAGCACTTGCACCAATAAGCTCATGAGGATAGACATCTAAGTAGTGGGCATGTGTAGCTTTCCAGACACAAATACATGTGTGCAAAATAAATAATGCAGGGAACTTCAAGGCCCAATAATGAACCACTCTAGTGTTACTTGTGAGCCAAAGTTACAAGTGGGCACATCATTCGATCTGATGCGAAAAAGCCCTAAGGCAAGAGAAGACGTTAAACATAGTTGGGTGCATGATCGAAAAGTGAAGACACTCAACCAGTTGAGTGCAAGTGATCCAAAACTTGAAAGTTTTGGTTGAAGAATATTTCAAAAACACACAAATAATAATATTATCTCTAAGAAGAGATGTTTTATTTCTCAAAATTGTGAATACAAACATATGCCTATCTCTGGGAAGAGATGTATGATCTCATTTTTTGGCTACATCTATTTTTATACATACTTTGAAGGCGTGATGAGGATGTGGAATGTCACCAATCTCGAGGGAGATGAAGTGGTTTGAATTCCATGATTTACAACAACACATAATTTAAGAAATTACTATTTTTAAAAACTTTTTATTTTTAGATTGCATTATTAAAATTGAAATTATAGGCACTTTCATTGAGTTTTTAGGGATCAAAAACCACCGAGCATTGCTCTATGTCATCTCATTGTGTTTTTCTCACTTTTGGCTTTCCAATGGTTTAAATGGGGAGTCAAATGGAGCTATGGTTCAAAATTTATGGCTCCTTAAAGTTCTGCCACCAATTGAGGTAGAACTATCACCCGAATTGTCGCTTGAAGTGTCACCTGGATCATTCCTCCCTCCTTGAGAAGCAATGGTTTCCATTGCGTCAATATTCCTCATCAAGTGTGGCAGTTGTGTCTTTATTTGTTCAATGAATTTTATTGGTTTTACTACCTCAAATCTCCCATGAGGTGTGTATTCAATGGTGGAGAATGGAATGGTTACGTCAATTGGTGCCATGTGTTGGAACCCGAAGCATACTTGGAATGGATTTTTTTTGTGGTGTTGTGCAGGACCTGATTGTGTCCATGTTGTATTAAAATAAGCTCCTCATCCCATGTGTGTGGATGTTTGGGGTGACACATTTGAAGCATGTGAATAATCAAGCAGTTCACCACTTCTGCCTGACCATCAGTCTGTGAATGGAAGGTCGTGAACTTCATCAACTTGATATCCATCATCTGACAGTGAAGTGGAAATCCCGTGGGTGACTTGAATAAGTCATTATATTCTTCCATGGTTTGACCTATCTATTTTTGTTGTTGTGTTGATTGTGTAGTCAGGATTGCAACATTGATCTTCTTGAATTTGTGTGGTTTGACCACCATGAGAACCAATATTTTACATTATTGGGAACTAATCAGGGAGACAAATCTGAGAGGTGGTACCTTTGGTACCTTGTAGTGCAACATTCCATGAGTGAGGGTGATCCTTCAGGTTCTTGATTCATAGATGTCATGTCGATCATACATGAATGGCTAACCAAGGAGTACATCACAAACATCCAAATTGATCACATCATAAATACCACATCTTGGAAAGGTTTTATTGCATATAAAAGTTGACATTGGTGGGTGACACTGAGGTTTCTCCCTAGGTTCAACCATCCAATACTATATGGCTTTAGGTTAGGCTTCATGGACAGATTTAGACTTTTCACAACATTAGTAGAGATTAAATTCTTTTGACTCCCACTATCAAGAATGAAATGCAAAGGCTTACCTTTTACCCATAACTTAGAGTGAAACAACCTTTGTTTGTTATCTAATCTTTCCTCGTGGGTCTGTGATGAAGCAATGATGGCATCAGACTCAACATGTACAATCTCTTCTTCATCTTCTTTGACTATAGGGTGTGTATGAGACAGAGCAGTAGATGTTGAGGTGTGTATGAGACTTGATGGCTTGACATTCTTCTTTGGATTGAGTTTCAGTTTTGTGGTAATCACACCATTTCCCAGTCTTTCTCTTCTGGGGTTGCTTATCTTGGAATTTCCTTTTCCATTTCTAAGGTTGACTCTTCATATTCTTTCTTTCATGCTTTTGCTCAATCTTCATCGCGAACTTATACGCTTCACCAAGGGTTTTCAAATTAAAGAGTTTCATTTCCCCCTGTATATACCATTGTAGTCTACCATGGTATTTGAGAACCTTATGTTTCTCACTTTCTTGGATGCCTAATCTCACAGACAGATAATAAAAAATGTCAATGTAATCTTGAATAGACTGTTCCTTACCTTCGTGAAGTTGTTGCCACTATATATACAGATAATCATATTTTCCAATGGGGTAGTATTCTTGCTTTATATCTTATATGAAATCATCTTAGGTAGGTTCTGTCTCAAGGCCAATATCATCCATACTAAACCTTTTCTTAGACACTTCCCACCAAATTTTGACAGGTAATGATGCTTTCAAAAGAGCAAAAGTGATCTTTTCTTCATTGGTGAAATTATTTTTATACATACTTTGAAGGCAGGAGGAGGATGTGGAAGGTCACCGATCTCGAGGGAGATGAAGTGGTTCGATTTCCATGATTTATAACAACACAGAATTCATGAAATTACTATTTTTAGAAACTTTCTATTTTTAGATTACACTATTAAAATTGAAATTGTGAGCACTTTCATTGGGTTTTCAGAGGTAAAAAACACCAAGCATAGCTCTGTGCCATCTCATTGCGTTCTTCTCGTTCTTAGCTTTACAACAGTTCAAACGGAACTATGGTTCAAAAGTTATAGCTCCTAAAATTTTTTCCATCAATTAGGGTAGAACGGTTGCCTGAATTGTCCCCTGAAGTGTCACCCATATCAGTAAGGCAGATGGTGAACACACACTCTCTAAAAAGTGCACAAGAGAATCAAAAGTGACATAAAGCACTGAAAGGCCAACATAAGGAATTTGTATGGGGTAGGATAGGCCAGGGTAAGATGATGCATGAGAAATTGACCAAGATGGAGAAACACACTGAAAAGGGAGCTCAACTAGATGGAGAAGTAGAATCGAGGAGGTTGAATCATGCGCATGTGAGGTGCTGCATGGTTTCCACAAGAAAGGCAAAGCTCATGACAAGGATACACATGTGGAAGAAAGTCATCTAAGATCGCAGGTATCCATCTCAGAAGGAGTGATAAGTGACCATTTGAACCACATGTCACTTCATCGAAAAAGCCATTAGGAGCATTCAATAAGGTGACAATGGTGGCACAAAGATACGCATTTAATGTGTACAAGACAATAGATTTTTGAAGATTTTATAGATTTTTGCGTTCTCCAATAGATTGAGGAGCCTACGCCATTACGCCTGCATTAATGATGATGGTTGACAAGAGATAGGTATAAATTGATCAATGACAAACTTGCTTAGGTTACAAATTTTACACTAACCTAGATTGAGAGCGAGTAGAGCAGGAGACTAGAGAGCTGAAGCAACAAAGAACTCGCCATAATTAAAAATTCAACCAACTTAGGCACCTAGAGTGGAAGGAAGCAAATTGATGAGTGTGTTCACATTGAAGCCAGTGTGTGAGGGGTTGGGACAAGAGATATTGGTATAGAAATTGAGTAAAACATAACGCTATCACCAAGTCACCATTAACGACTAAGAAAGCTTAGAGACGGATGCATATGCAAGAATCCTACGTCTACAAAATCGCCAACCATCATTAGAGGTTTTGACAAGTTGCACCTCCCGAGGTTTAACTCCAGCAGATTTACAATGGTGAAGAACCAAAAGATGTTGAGCTCTGTGAAAGTATAATAAGAACCCAAGCGGGGAAAAATGATTTGAGGAAACATCGACCATCAAGACAAAGGCGTAGACAGTTGAGGCAGTTAGCATTATGGTAGTAGATATCGAGATGATCATGAAAATGTCATATCAATACATGCAATTTCCATTGGAAGTATCAATGGGAGAATCATGGGGCTCCTTCATGCACGTATTCCGATTGAGAAAATATAACTACAAGATGTCAAGCCATTCTTAGGACTTGGCACAAGACTAGATGGTGGATATGGGATGTAAGACCCCTGAAGGTGACACTCTTTTTGATGTCTCGATTCGAGACAAGCTAAAAGCTTCAAATGCAACTCAAATATATGAGTTTCCATGCTTCAAAAAGCCTAGAGAGCTTATTCAATTCCTCCTCTCATACATCCATGAGGATCGGGTATACTTCACAGGATGACATATGAAGATCTTGACGTTGATGATAAGTTGAATAACCAAGGTCTCGAATGCAGTTAGAGATATTAATCAACTGATGGATGATGATGAGGAGGTAGAGCGAGTCACCAAACTATTAAACTACTTCAAAGGGGCAATACATTCCCAATCAACAAGTGTGAAGATCCTAACATAATGGTGGTAACGCACCTTGTGAGCTTGAAGCTATGTCCTAGTGACCAATAGATAGATGTGTTTAAGGTGTATCTTTGCCTAGCCTATCATACGGTGTAGGGCATCCAGTTCATCATCACATAATTCATCACCAAGGAATTGATCAAGAATGTGTTTGAATTCCGTAGCACCAAAAGGACCTTTAAATGGCACTCCATCCTCATTTTTATTATAATGGAAGAGATCGGGACCAGTGACCAATAGATAGATGTGTTTAAGGTGTATCTCTGCCTAGCCTATCATACGGTTTAGGGCATCCAGTTCATCATCACATGATTAATCACCAAGGAATTGATCAGGAATGTGTTTGAATTCCGTAGCACCAAAAGGACCTTTAAATGGCACTCCATCCTCATTTTTATTATAATGGAAGAGATTGGGACCAGTGACCAATAGATAGATGTGTTTAAGGTGTATCTCTGCCTAGCCTATCATACTGTTTAGGGCATCCAGTTCATCATCACATAATTAATCACCAAGGAATTGATCAGGAATGTGTTTGAATTCCGTAGCACCAAAAGGACCTTTAAATGGCACTCCATCCTCATTTTTATTATAATGGAAGAGATCGGGATCCCCGATGGAAGTGAGAATAACTTATAGGTGTTCTTAGAACACCATGAGTCCCCAACACAAAAGTACAAGGACTACACCTGCCCCACTACCTTTAGCCCAAAGTACAAGAATCATGTAATGCACTGGTGCAAGCAATATATTGAAGTCTTTGGACTAGAGTGGCACATACCCCAAAGGCTCCCCCTAAGTGAGTCCATGATAATAATCTTTATCGTAATGCAACACTAATGCATTATGCGCTTGGTGTTGAACAATGGAAACATGTTGGGATAGCTAAAGCTTCCCTTCGCCTTATTAGCAAAATACTTTTGAGATGCACTTCTCTGAATCCCAAACATGTAGAGGACAAACATCTTAGTCAAGGCGCTTGATGCAGATAGTTGAAGAATGCAACGTAGATTCCCTTACGCAGATAGAGGCATAACTGAAGATGAAGAAGATACCCCAGATCACCCAGACATCAATCCAATCTAGGAGGTCACCATTATGGGCTTCATCCATAGACTCTATTATGAGATGAAGCCAAGAAAGGAGTCATGCGTTGGGTCAAACACCAAACAAAAAGAAGACCCCCCAGTCCTCATTGGGGAGGAAAGAATCCCTACGCCCGTCAAGAAGAAAAATTCTCCCCCAAAAAAGAGGGGGGAAACTTTGGAAGAAATACAAGAATGCTTGAAGGCTAAAATAACTTTAGAAAAAGAGGCATCTTCCTCAAGTATTTCCAAAAAGCGTACCAAATCTGTGTCGAAGACCTACCCTGGCATGAAAAAAAAGGAAAGGCTCCCTCCCCGATGCCTAAGAAGGTCATTTATGAAGAAGAAGGTCATATCTGAAGAAGAGGAGATAGAGAAATCTAAGGAAAAAGAATGGGGGAAGGGCACTTTCATTGTGCATGAGGATGAGGAGTCTTCTTCAAGTGAATATACCCCTTCCCCTCCACCTAGAATTGAGCTAAAAAAACCTAAGCGAAGACAAAAGAGTCTCGGCTTCAATGAGGCCAAAGTCTAGAGGATGAAAAAGATGCAAGAACAAAAGAAGGAAATGGCTAAGGAAAGGGTGCCAAATGAGGTTATTCAGATGGTGGAGGCTGAAGAGCAAAGGAAAGAGGAGGAGCATAAGGCGTTGATGGAGGAAGGAAGTCAAGAAGTAGAATTGGGCAAGGAGCCCAAAGAGGCAACCCACTCTAGTGTGTAAATGGAAGAAGAGTTACAACACTGATGGAAAGACATGGGCCTTGACCAAGGCTATATTGATGCAGTACTCAAATTACACCATAGGCACAAAGAGATGAAAGCCAAGGGCATGTCCCAGGTTGATATTGACCGGCTAAAGGCCAAAAAAATAAGAGAGGGAGAAAATAAATGTGCCATATAGGTTGTGAAGAGGAAGGCCGAAGTAAAAAAGGCTAGGAAGAAGGAGAGAGACAGGAGGAAGCGAACCGTAAAGAAAGGGCATGCATGTTGAAAGAAAGAGAAGAGAAGAAGGTCATTGCAAGTGTGGGACTAAGTAAAGAGAGAATTCCAAAGAAAATGCTAGGCACTCCCACCAGCACTGCAGATAAGGCTGCACAACAAGCACACCCTAGTCCCAAAGGGGTGCCTGAAAATAAGGAAGGTGATACTGACACCTTGAAGGAACAAATAGAGAAGGAGACCAAGGGCCTAATAGGGCAAGACGAATAAAAGGATGGTGAAATGCAAGTTCATGCCAAAAAACTATGACAAGAAGAAATGGATGAAAGGGAAAAGTCCACAGATGAACCCCTATAGGAAGGACATGATAGCAAGCTGAACTCTGAAGAGGAAGAAGAAGCCAAAGAAGAAGGCACTAGCTTGAACACTAGTGCCAATGTGGAAGAAGAACTGGGTGAGGGCGAGGGGTATAAAAAAGGAAATAGGGAAAGGGAACAACATGACTTCAAAGAAAATGAAGACTTCTACATGATAGAGTGCATGCCTTTGAAGACTACCATAGCCTTAACATGCCACTAAGTCTCTTGGATGATGGACTGTTATATGGATGATCCTGAGTTTGAGGTTCCCATCAAATCCATCTAGATTTCCAAGAAGATGGAAGAGGGCCATGATTATCAGCTTCATAACCCTCATGACTTAAACCCCGTGCGCTCGGCCAATGCATGGAATAGGTAGACAATATCTTTTGTAGCTTCGTTAACCATGCATCGGTCATTGACACACGCCTCAAGAAGGCAAAAGAGAAGAAAGCTGCTTTGATCTAGCACTCTTTCACGATGATAAGGGCGTAATGCATGCAAATAATGGCTAAGGTAAACTCCCTCAACACCCAATTAAAAATGTGGGATTAGGACATAGAGGTGGTCTTTTACACCTTCCAAATTAAGGCCAGTGAACAAGGAGAGATTTTGGATGGTGGGGTGAAGCACATAAAAGAAAGGCTCAAATCCTTTAGGAGAAATCTGGAAAGCATATACATATTTACCCTCAAAGTTGCATGTACTGAAGTAGATGGTGCCATTGATGAAATTAAGGGTGTTATCCAAGGATATGAAAATTTCAAAGGAGATCTGGAGTAGGGTCTGCTTGAGTTATGCTTGCCTAAGGCACTTAAAGACTAGTCCAAAGTGGACTAGCAATTTTGTATGGGGTAATGTTGGGCCCCCTTTAAGAGCAAGTACATGAATCGTGCCAATCTATCAGATCCCAACGTGAGGAAACTCTTGGAGTGGTTGGTCCCATTTTTATACATTTTGGTGCCAATTGGAGGAGTCCCTATGAATCATGTGCCAACTGGCAGGCAGTTGTACAACACCAAATTTCATAAAGACACCCCTGCCAAGATTTGGACGTGGTGACTCAAGAAGCACATATGTCAGAGAGTAGACCAGGTGAGATAGTGACCTCTCGACGATAGATCAATGTGAGGTATGCTATCATCCCCCTAGATGAAGTAGTGGAGCTGGTAAACTGGCGATAACTCAGCACTTGACACGCGCCTATCTAACTTAGCAAGGAGGCTCTTGTTCGCCTATAAAAGGTGTACATTTAAAGAAAAGAGGAGGAAATTTAATATAGCAAAGATTTAGTAAAAATAGAGAGCTGACATGAGTATTTTCATTTTGCATATTAGTTTAAGTAGTTCAAATGTATAGCCCAAGCTCGCATGTGAGCCGTTGGGCATGAATAGATCTAGGAAGAGCATATGCTCTGTTACTTGTAATGACCTATATTGATTAAGTTAATGAAGAAGACCATTGAAGGAATGAAGTATTAGTTCTTGTTTTATGATTTTCATGATGTTTTGCTTACGAACTAGTTTCATTTAAGTTTTGCTTAGTTTTTTATAATATATTGGAATATGGAGGTTCAACCTAGGGTGCTAATGGGGACCTGGTGCCATTTAGAAACTTCGATCAATATATAATTGCACTAAGTGTTGGAACCTGAATGCATTAAGAGTCCAAAGCTCCATGCCTAGATTGTTACCCAAGGAGTCCTTGAACGTAAGTCATCCCTATGACTTGCATAACTATCTGGATGACCCTGAACCCCCAACTTGATGACCTTCGCCTGTAGAAGCTTTGTCTAGCTAGGGATGGACTTGCACCCTAGGACCTATGCTCTCATCAAGGCTTGCAACTAGTGACCCACCCATGAAAGACTTAACTCCTGAAGGACACTTAACTCCTTTGGCTAATGATTAAATCCCATTGAGACCTCAAGTTGCACCATAATGCAACTAGCGCAATGCAAGCCCGGTCCCTTTGTTGTTGCTCTTTGGGTGAGCGCACCAGGCTTGCACCTTATGTGAAACTGATGTCAATGACATAACATTATTAAATGTTGTGCGCCAGACCTTGCTACCCTTGCGCCTAGCTTTTCCAAGTCTAGAATTAACTTGGCTTGATAGCTAAGCATATGACCAAGCACAAAAACTAACTTAGTGAACTTTTATACAACACAAGCATCCTTATTATTGAACCTAATATTGTTAAAAATTTGACAAGTTAATATAATTAGAGTACTCAAGCTTCCACAGTCCATGTCAATTAAAAGAATGTTTCTGAACCAATTTAAGAACCAATTCACATAATGATATTGTGAAAGTGGCACATGGCATATTTTCTATTAAAGTTAGGAACCAATTCACATAAGCACTCTGAAAGTGGCAGATGGAGTCACCCAAATATTGAATGAGAATTATTTTTTTAGGGGATGCAATTTTTATTAACTTAATTGAATCTTTCTGAAAAATCTATATAATTGTTCGTATGGGATTGACTTTGATCTTGATCATGAATCGCATAGGGAAATTTGAAATATCAATACAACAAAAAAATTTACATAGGTTTTTCAGAAACATTCTTTTAATTGACACAGACTGTCAATTAAAAGAATGCAGGATAAACCTTTCAAACTCACTTATGCAAGAAGTTTCAAAATCCGTCTGCTTGCTAGGAACATGTTGCCACTAGAGGACTGGTACAAAGTATCTATGTGATTGGAGAACTTTGAATGAAGTAGAAAGATGAATAAACATGTTCAATGAATAGTTGAAAGCCTTTGAACCCCATATAAACTCTGAAATAATGGAGGACATTGACAGTCACTTGCACCATGCAACAAAATATCTTTTCTTTGCCAAAAGACCATTCACACGTGCCGACCTGGTGGATGAAGATGTATGATACATTTATAGACCTATGAGAACTCATTCCAATTTGTTTCATGTATCCAAAAAGTTTGCACTTGCATTAGAGTTGCACAAAACTTAGCCTATGGGAATTTAAGCCTACAAAAAGCAGTATATCTCCTTAGCGATTGTTCATAAAGCTAAGAAGCTCAATTCAATGACCAATGCCACAAATTGGAAGCCCATAGCGGTCCCAAACTCTGGATAAAATCTTAGCCCCTAACTCCACCTATATGACCTGTACTGGATGTAGTTGAAAATGACCTTCAAGAGCTTATGAATGGAGCGATGGAGGAGAGTGAGAGATTTCTACAACTGTTAGACATGAAACTTTTTTTCATGCTCTTTTTTGATCTGAGGAAGCCCAAGGGATGTTCTGAAATTTCTATTACCTACAAGTGATCCCAACAAGTCCACACAAGTCTCTTAACTCCCTTATTTGGCATTGAAACTCAAGATTTTGACGCTTGTCTGACTTTATGATAGGTGTGGTAGTTTTTTGAATGCTCCAATGTCCTTGGAAGGTGTGTTTTATGGATTTTTCACTTGAGGATATTTGACATACATTGGAGTTAGCCAAAAATCAACTTTTTTCTCATTTTCATTACCTTAAAGTTCATAAATGAACCTTAAACACTCCAAAACATAATGAAATTTTATGAAAAAGTGATTAAAACATAAATTAACTTTGAGAGACTCCTAAAATTTTATGACACCACTTGACCAAATCTTATCTCTTCATGACATGTCTAGACCATTATATGACCAAAACAAAACATTACCTTAACTTCTCCAAACTTACCTTAAACAATGCTAATAAGGTTTTATTAAGAATTTTAGGGACCATATAAGGCATGAAAAGACCACACGACAACCCTATGAAAGTTTCAATTTAGAGGGGGTTGACCCATTTTGACTTGGGGTCAAAATTTAGTCAACACACCCTTGACAATAGAAAAGGACCAATCAAAGATGTTGACTAAATGTGTACATTTCAAAACCCTCTACAATGGGTGAAGGGCATGTAAATCCCCTAGTTGCCTTGAATTTGGGTCTAGTATATGATATAGGCCCTTTGGTGTATGATACCACCTAAACTACCTAATCATTCCCTGTCACCATCAACACTCCACACACCTTAAAATATTTCACCACTTGCACATTTCGTATGGCTTTTCCCTTCCCCACTACATCATTGTTCAAACTCATCATGAAACAAAACATCTCCTCCTTGCACAATGTGTTGCCATACCGTATGAAGAAACACATAACCTCATTTTGTATCATCGACTCTACCAACTATATAAAAGTTTTGTTTTTATACCCTTCATACATAAAATCTAATATGGGGTCATTGATCATATTGAATCACACTCCCTCACTTTACAAAACCCTGCTTTACAAAAACAAAATATTACATCCCTTATAATGTAACTCGCACATTCAAGGCAACTCCTAGTTTAATTTATTGACTCTATCAATAATGTCTAAGGTGTGGCAAACATGAGAAAATGCCAACACTTTGCATTGAATACTACCATTAATAGAAGTTATATAATAATATTTAATGTAATGATTTAATATATCTAGGTATGGTATAGTAATGTTATGTATTTGAGTAAATAACTATTTTAATATTATTATTTAAATTTATAAACTTAAAAGAAAAGAGTACGTGTATTTTCTCTTTATTAATTAGAGATTTTTTAATTAGTTTTGAAGGGAGACTTATAAATCCATTCATATTTAATTTGGAATTAGTCTTGAATATGTTAGTCAATCACATAACATTGATTAGCGCACCAAAAAAACTTTAAGCTTTTTTGCAAAATAAAATAACAAGGTTTTTAACATACTACATAAAATAATATTATCTACTGTAAGTTGATTGGCTGAATTTTTTTATGTTATTGCCCACTTCACTTGGATCAAGGTTGGGCATTTACTTCGTCGCATACATAGAGCAAGTTTGTACAACCCAAATATGATTTGGCATTTAATGTTATATTTTTTCATGCAATGTGGGTTCCCTGGTTTGATGGTTTCACATTGAATGCCAGATTAATTCATCAAAGAATATGGCCACAAGTTATAAAGACCTAAATGTTTTTTAGAAGCTTGTTATGGTTTATTTGGTGCATATGTATAGCATTGTGGTTTGTTGGGTGCATATGTTCCCCTGAGATTTTTTCTTATTGCGATCTAATATAATTGAGTAATTTGCATGTCGTACTCAAAATTCTACCTTTGTAGCTTTGCAACACCCTGTGTCCACCTCTCCCATTATGGCTGGGAATTAAGAATTTTATTAAAAGGAGATCTTCAACATGGCCAAAGAATTATTCACCAATTCTAACAAATTGTTGGATCTTTCCTCAATTGAGATTTCACATTCTTGCTTAACCCTCAAAAGCCATTGAGACACACACTTAGTTTACGAGTGCTATAGGTATTTGGATTCTTCTAGCTATAGGTATTTGTATTTCTTGTTTATTGTACTTGTGTGTTTAAATGGGTTTCCCAGAGCTTTAAAAATGAATGAGAAAAATGTAGGTAAAATAAAAATTAACAATTTAATTAAATTATTCTTTAAAACATTGAAAACACGAATGATTTCAATTACATATCCATTCTCATTGATTTGTTTTATAAATTTTTGAGGGACTAATGTTTTGGAACTTCAGTTTAGTACATTTTTTTTGTTTCAGCAGAATTAGAATTTGATTGTGTATGGCATTGCTTAGTGTATGTGACATATTTTTAAAATTGTGTGATTTCTGAGCCGGAGGAGACTTGGAGCGAATGAACGATGAATTCCTGATATTGGCCAACAATGCATTGTGGGACGTTGTTTTAAATGACTGTGTGTGCAAAATGACTACAAAATCCCTTGACGGTTGCAAGCCTCCTTAGTTTTAAGAAATGAATGAAGGTTATGCTTTTGTTGTTGCTACCTTTATTCTTATGAAATTGGTTGTTGCCCATGGAAGAACTAATAATATTAACGTTGTTGACATTGACCTTAATAACAATAGACAAAGAAGAAATAGTTGTACTAAATATCTACACCAAATCATAACCATTGTCAAACACTATTTTTTAATATGTAAATAGCTCACACATTTTTCAGACAGTATAAAATTTCAGGTTTCTACATACAATACATGTGTTGTGCACCTTTCTATTTATGGGCAATGACAACAATTTTAATATACATCTCCTAATTTGGTGTGATTTTGGGGGACACTAGCAGATTTCATTATAAGGGATGATTCTTTGTATTTCCCTATTCATGTTTTCTTGGATCTCGCTGTAAAATACAACCAATTTTTTTGATACGTTGTATTCAAACCAGAATAAAATTTCAAGTACATCATTACAATCAAATTTTCCAACTGTGAAATTTAATTTGTTCAAATTCCAAATATATTAAAATGTGATCCAAACGTTAAAATGTCCAACATCACAACAAATGTAAAAAAGGTACTATTAAATACTAACATATAATCTACCCAAAAAAAATTGATCATATTTTTAATCTTTTTCTTTTGTAAAAATTAAAAATCTTTATTTGTGACAGACATTAATTTGCTATTTCATATACTTTTATCTTTAATTTCAATGCATCAATGTGTTTTCTTTTATCTTTAATTTCAATGCATCTATATGATTTCCATATTTAAATGGACAACCATCCTTAATATATATTTTTCACCCCAATATCAATAAACCCCACCTAATAATAATAGCGCTTTTTGGTGCCTGAGCTTCTCGGGCCTTTCCCCTACAACTGTTGTGTCATCTGCAACTTTCACATTATTGTAAAATGCAAACTATCAAAATGGTTTATTTTTTCAATTTGACCGGAACACCGTCACATTCCATTGCTAAGATTCTCCGCTCCCAGCTGCTTGTGTTATTCTTGTCATTCGTTCGAACTCATACATCACAGGTTCGAAACCCAATTTCGTTCACCCTTTACTCCCTGCTTCACCCATCACCTCCACATAATGTGTGGACCCATTTCCACTCTGGGGTGTGTAGAGTTATATGCTACTTTATTTCATTGAATAGAAAGAAGATTTGAACCCGGGTTACGCTCTTACCATGACATCACGTCTGTTGGCACATAAGTTCTCTAAGCTATTTACAAACGCCTATTTAACTATTTTCTTGTTGCTTGCAATTTAACCAAAGCGATGGATGTAACTTCGAGTGAGGAGGTTTTAGCAAATGGCAGTGTTCAGGGCCAGAAATTTGTAAGCAGTTTTGTTGGTCTTTGTTCTAACTCGGTGACTAGGCCGACGAATGCCATGCAGGCAACAATGGCGGCAACTAACATGGATGATGATGAGCTGGGTTCAGATCCCCAAGTTTGTACAAGTCTCTTTTGGCATTGAAACTCAAGATTCTGACCTTTGACTTTATGGCATGCGTGTAACTACTCCAATGTCCTTGGAAGGTATGTTTTATGAATTTTTCACTTGGGGAGCCTTAACATGCATTGGAGTTAGCAAAAAATCACATTTTTCTCACTTTCACTACCTTAAAGTTCATTAATGAATCTTAAACACTCCAAAACATCATGAAATGTTATGACAAAGTGATTAAAACATAAAATAATTTTGAGAGACTCATAAAAACCTATGACACCACTCGACCACTTTT
The DNA here is from genome assembly GCA_037957365.1 of Torreya grandis. NCBI lineage: Eukaryota > Viridiplantae > Streptophyta > Pinopsida > Cupressales > Taxaceae > Torreya > Torreya grandis. The sequence continues at coordinate 2,371,202 of JARHVA010000341.1, forward strand.
ATCTCATCATGACATGTCTAGACCACTATATGACTAAAATAAGACATTGCATTAACTTCTCCAAATTTACCTTAAACAATGCTAATAAGGTTTTATGAAAATTTTTAGAGACCATATAAGGCATCAAAAGACTGCATGACAACCCTATGAAAGTTTCAATTTAGAGGGGGTTGACCCATTTTAACTTGGGGTCAAAATTTAGTCAACACACCCTTGACAATAGAAAATGACTAATCAAAGATGTTGACTAAATGTGTACATTGTGGACCCCTCTACAATGGGTAAAGGGCATGTAAATCTTCTAGTTGCCTTGAATTTGGGTCTAGTATATGATATGGGCCCTTCGGTGTATGATACCACCTAAACTACCTAATCGTTGCCCCTCACCATCACCAATCAACCCACCTTAAAATATTTCACCACTTGCATATTATGTATGGCTTTTCCCTTCTCCACTACTTCATTGTTACTCAAACTCATCATGAAACAAAATGTCTCCTTGCACAACACATTGCCATACCGTATGAAGAAACACAAACTCATTTTGTATCGTCGACTCCACCAAAAATATTAAAGTATTATTGTTGAACCCTCATACCCAAAATCTAAGATGGGGTAATTGATCATACCGAGTCTCACTCCCTCACTTTACAAAAACAAAATATTACATCCCTTATAACGTAACTCGCACGTTCGAGGCAACGCCTAGTTTAATTTATTGACTTCGGCAATTCTATTTGTCAATAATGCCTAAGGTGTGGCAAACATGAGAAAATGCCGATACCTTAGTTGAATACTACCATTAATAGAAGTTCTATTAAATAACTATTTTAATATTGTTTAATTAAATAACTATTTTAATATTATTATTTAAATTTATAAAATGAAAATAAAAGAGTATATATGTAGTTTCTCTATATTAATTAGAGAATTTTTAATTAGTTTTGAAGGGAGACTTATAGATCTATTTAACTTTAATTTGGAATTAGTCTTGAATATGTTAGTCAATCACATTACATCGATTAGCGCACGAAAAAATTATAAGTTTTTTGGAAAAACAAAATAACAATTTTTTTAACAAACTACATAAAATAATATTATTTAGTGTAAGCTTGATTGGCTTAATTTTTTAATGTTATTGTCCACTTCACTTGGATTGAGGCTTGGCATTTACTTTATCGCATATATAGAACAAGTTTGTACAATGCATATTTGATTTGGTATTGAATGTTATATTTCTTCACATAGTGTGGGTTCCTTGGTTTGATGGTTTCACATTGAATGCTAGATTAATTCATCAAAGAATATGGCCATGGGTTATAAAGACCTAGATATTTTTTAGAAGCTTGCTATGGTTTGTTGGGTGCATATGTTCCCTTGTGAATTTTTCTTGTTGCATTGTAATATAATTGAGTAATTTTGCATGTCATACTCAAAATCCTAGCTTTGTAGCTTTGCAAAACCCTACGTCCAGCTCTCCCATTATGGTTGGGAATTATGAATTTTATTAAAAGGAGATCTTCAACATGGCCAAAGAATTGTTCACCAATTCTAACAAATTCTTGGATCTTTCCTCAATTGAGATTTCGTGTTACCACTTGACCCTCGAAAGTTGTTGAGGCACGCACTTGGTTTGCGAGTGCAATAGGTATTTGTATTCTCCCAACTATAGGTATATATATTTCTTGTTTATTGTAATCGTGTGTTGAAATGGGTTTCCCAGAGCTTTAAAAATGAATGAGAAAAATGTAGGTAAAATAAAAATTAACAATTTAATCAAATTCTTCTTAAAAACATTGAAAACACGAGTGGTTTCAATTACATATCCATTCTCATTGATTTGTTTTGTAATTTTTTGAGGGACTAATGTTTTGGAACTTTAGTGTAGTACCTTTTTTTATTTCAGCGGAATTAGAATTTGATTGTGTATGGCATTGCTCAGTGCAAGGGACATATTTTAAAAATTGTGTGATTTTTGAGCCGAAGGTGACTTGAAGTGAATGAACGATGAGTTCCTGATATTGGCTAACGATGCGTTGTGGGATGTTGTTTCAAATTACTGCATGTGCAAAGTGACTACGAAATCCCTTGACAGTTGCAAGCCTCCTTGGTTTTAAGAAATGAACGAAGGATCTGTTGTTGTCGTTGCTAACTTTGTTCTTACAAAATTGGTTGTTGCCCATGAAAGCACTAATATTAACAATAGACAAAGAAGAAATAGTTGTACCAGATATCTACACCAAATCACAACCATTGTCAAACACTATTTTTTAATATGTAAATAGGTCACACATTTTTTAGGGAGTATAAAATTTCAGTTTTCTACAAACAGTGCATGTGTTGTGCACCTCTCTGTTCATGGGCAATGACAACAACTACTTTGCTATACATCTCCTAATTTGGTGTGATTATGGGGGACAATGACAGATTTCATTGTGAGAGATTATTCTTATATTTTCTTATTCATGTTTTCTTGGATCTCACTAAAGAATACAACTAATTTTTTTGAAACGTTGTATTAAACTCAGAGTAGAATTTCAGATACACCATTCAAATCAAAATTTCCAACTCTCAAATTTAATTTATTCAAATCCCAAATATATTAAAATGTGATCCAAACGTTAAAATATCCAACATCACAACAACTATGAAAGGGATGCCATCAAATACTAACATATAATCTACTTTTAAAAAAAAAATTATTTTTTCTTTTTTTCTTTAATAAAAATTAAAAATCTTTATTTATAACAGACATTAATTTACTGTTTCATATACTTTTATCTTTAATTTCAATGCATCTATATGATTTCCGTATTTAAATAGACAACCATACCTAAAATATATTTTTCACCTAATATCATTAAACCCCAACTAACAATAATAGCACTTCTTGGTACCTGAGCTTCTCGGGCCTTTCCCCTACAACTGTTAGTGCCGTCTGCAACTTTCACATTGTTCAAAATGCAAAATATTAAAATGGTTTGTTTTTTCAATTTGACTGGAATGCCGTGTTTTTTCAATTTGACTGGAATGCCGTCACATTCCATCGCTAAGATTCTCCTGTCCCAGCCGCTTGTGTTGTTCTTGTCATTCGTTCGACCTTGTACGTCACGGGTTCGAAACCCAATCTCGTTAATCCTTTACTCCCTGCTTCACCGATCACCTCCACATAATGTGGGGACCCATTTCCGCTTTGGCGGCACGTGTGTTAGAGTTACTTCTGCTTTATGTCATTGAATAGAAAGAAGATTTGAACCTGGGTTTACACTCTTACCATTACATCACATCTCCTGGCAAATGATTTATCTCAGCGATTTTGAGACTCCTGTTTAAATCTTTTCTTGTTGCTTGCAATTTAACCAAAGCCATGAATGTAAGTAACTTCGAGGTTGGAGGTTTTAGCAAATGGCGGCGTTCCGCGCCCGAAATTTTCAAGCAGATTTATTGATCTTCGTTCGGACTCGGTGACTAGGCCGACGGATGCCATGCGAACAGCCATGGCAACAGCCGACGTGGATGATGACGAGCTGGATTCAGATCCCCCCCTGACAATATAGCAATGGTGATGATGATGTGCTTATCCGAAAAACTTGTATAAATTTTTTTTGTAGTAGTGATATTTTATATTCCTCACTAAACTTGGTTAAGCTGGTTTTGTATTGATATATAAGACCACTCATTTACCTTACTACCCTTGGACAACCTAAAAATTTCACCAATAGAAAATATTTATATAAAATTTCAGTTCAGTCATTAATACAAAACCAAAAAGAGGGGCAAAGCGATTACCTGGCAATGAACAAGAACGCTAATGAGGTTTCCCATGGTACCCGAGGGCACGAACAAAGCAGCCTCCTTGCCCATTATCTTGGCAATTCGGCTCTGCAGCTTGTCCACCGTGAGATCTGAACCCAGCACATCGTCATCCACGTCAGCTGCCGCAATTGCTGCCCGCATGGCATCCGTCGGCCTGGTCACCGAGTCCGAACGAAGATCAACAAACCTGCTTGCAAATTTCGGGCCCCGAACACCGCCACTTGCTAAAACCTCCTCACTCGAAGTCACATCCATCGCTTTGTTTAAATTGCAAGCAACAATAAAAGAGTTAAATAGGAGTCTGTCAACCGACGTGATGTCATGGTAAGAGCGTAACCCAGGTTCAAATCTTCTTTCTATTCAATGATATACAGCAGCAAATAACTCTAACAAACGTGCCGCCAGAGCGAAAATGGGTCCCCACATTATGTGGAGGTGATGGGTGAAGCAGGGAGTAAAGGGTTAACGATATTGTGACGTACTAAGGTCGAACGAACGGTAAGGAGAACACAAGCGGCTGGGTCGGAGAATTTTAGCGAATGGAATGTGATGACATCTTAACGTTTGGCTCACATTTCAACGTATTTGGGAGTTAAAAAAAATTGGTTGTATTTTACAGCGAGATCCAAGAAAGCATGAATAGGGAAATACAAGAATCATTCCTGGCAACAAAATCTGCCGCTGTCTCTCAAAATCACACCAAAAACAAAATCTGTCGTCGTCTCCCAAAATCACACCAAAAACAAAATCTGTCGCCGTCTCCCAAAATCACACCAAAAACAAAATATGCCGCCGTCTCCCAAAATCACACCAAAAACAAAATCTACTGCCGTCTCCCAAAATCGCACCAAATTAGGAGATATATAGCAAAGTTGTCATCATTGTCCATGAACAAAATGATGCACAATACATGTATCATATGTATAAAAATGTAAAAATTTGTGAATTATTTACATATTAAAAATAAAAAATAGAGTTTGACAATGGTTATAATTTAGTGTAGATATTTAGTATAATTATTTTTTTTATTTTTTATTATTAAAGTTGATAAAAATAACGTTAATATTATTAATATTTTTATAAGTAATAATTAATTTCATAAAAATAGAGGTAGTAATGATAACTACAGAGCCTTTATTTATTTCTTTAAATTAAAGAGACTTACAATTGTCGAGGGATTTCAGTCACTTTGCACATGTCATTTGAAACAACATCTCACAATGCATCATTGGCCAATATTAGCAACACATTGTTTGTTCAGTCTAAGTCACCTCTGGTTCATAAATCACACAATTTTAAAAATATGCCCTGTGCACTAAGCAATGCTATACACAATCAAATCCTAATTCAGCGGAAATAAAAAAGGTACTAAATCGAAGTTCCAAAACATAAGTCATGTTGGCCATTTTTGGCCCACATCAAATTTTGCCTAAGTATGAAAAGGGGAGCTTTCAGGCAAGAAAATGGCAAGTCTTTGGGAGGACTTTGGGTTTTCAGTAGTGATAGTGTTGGGTTTTTAGGGGCACAGTGCAAATCAGGTTTCTAGCAGTGCTTGACTTCTAAATGTTTTATAAATAGAAGCAATTCGGGTTTACGAACTTGAATTACTCATGGACAGTATATTTTGGGTTCTCCAAGGAGCACTACTTGATTACTTTATAAGTTGTGAACTGTCAGAAGTCCAAAATAAGTAAAAGAGTTTGACAAACCCGATTTAGTCTCAAAAAATAATGCTTCTCGAGTTCTTCAAAGGACAAGTCTTCTCCAAAAATTGAAGGTCCTTTTCACTTTTTTGAAGGGTCTTTCAAAAACCTCGAAGGTCACTTTCATAAATCCAAAGGGCTTTTCCTTCTCCAAGTGGACGGTTGCAAGTTTCTCGAAGGGTATGTTACCCTTCGAAAGGACCAATTCAAAATTCCTGAAGGGTATCTTTCCCTTCGGGATGATCATTTGTGGAAGTCTGAAGGGACATGCAGAAAGCCCAAAGTGTCTCTCACCCTTCGGGAAAGTCCATTTTGAAAAGTTCGAAAGGTAATTTTAGAAAGAAGAGAGTAAGAAGGAAGCTTCCGACAAAAAGTACGAATGAATTCCTTCAGACAAATTGTTCGAAGAAATTCCTTTAAGTGATTTGCTTGAAATAAAATGCTGAAAGAATTTATTCAAAAGAAAAGTCTGAGACCAAGTGTCCAAAGTAAATGACAGGCTAATGGATGTCAAAATCATGATAAGCGACGATCCAAAACTTAAAAGCTTTAGTTGAAAGATAATTTAAGAAACAAGAATAAAACAATAACAATAATGCTATCTCTGAGAAGAGATGTCTGATTTCTCTTTCAGATTACATCTTCATTTATACACATTTTGAAGGCAGGAGGAAGATATGAAAGGTCACCAATCTCGAGGGAGATCAAGTGGTTTGACTTTCACGATTTACAATAATACATAATTCGAAGAATTACTATTTTTAGATTGAACTACTAAAATTGAAATTTAAGTCACTTCCATTGAGTTTTTGGGAGTAAAAATCCATCGAGAAAAACTCCATGCCATCTCACCCCATTTTACTCATTCTTAGCTTTCCAACGGTTCAAACGATGAGTCGATTGGAGCTACGGTGCAAAAGTTATGGCTTCCAAAAGTTTTGTCATTAATTGGGGTAGAACCGTCACCCATATTATCGCCTGAAATGTTGCTTGGATCAATCCTCCATCCTTGAGAAGCAATGGTCCCCATTGCATCAATATTGATCATCAAGTGTGGTAGTTATATTTTGATTTGATTTCTGATGCATACTTGGAATGGATTATTCTTTGTGGAGCTGTGTAGGGCTTGATTGTTCACCATTTCTATCTGACCATTAGTCTGTGGATGGAAGGCTGTGAACTTCTTCAACTTGTTATCTATTTGCTTCTATTATTGTGTTGTTTGTGTAGTCAGGGCTGCAACATCGACCCTTTTGGATTCTTGTGGCTTGACCACCATGAGAATGAATTTTTTGGCACTGATCAGGGAGACATATGTAGAAGGTGGTACCTCTAGTACCATGTAGCATCGTGTTTCAAGAGTGAGGATGATCCTTTGAGTTCTTGATTCATGGATGCCGTGTCGATCATACATGAATAGTTGACCAAGGAGTACATCATAAACATCCAGATTGACCACATCACATAAGACCTCATATTGAAAAGGTTTTATTGCATATGAGAGAAGACATTGGTGGGTGACACGGAGGTTTCTCCCTGGACTCAACCATCCAATACTGTATGGCTTTGGGTGAGGCTTCATAGACAAATTTAGGCTTTTCACAACATTAGCAGAGATTAATTTTTTTTGACTTCCACTATCAAGAATGAAATGCAAAGGCTTATCTTTCACCCATAACTTAAAGTGAAATAACCTTCCTTGTCGCCTGGCCCCTTCTCATGGGTCTATGATGAAGTAACGATGGTATCGGGCTCAACATCTACAATCTTTTCTTCATCCTCTTCAACTTTAGGTTGTGTATCAGGTAGAGTAGTAGATGTTGATGGTTGTGACTCAGAAAGTAGGGACTTGATGGCTCGACATTCTTCTTTGAAGTGAGTTCCAGATTTGTGATAATCACACCACTTTCTAGTCTTTCCTTCCTTTTGCTTATATTTTTGGCCTCATGTGATCTTCTTTGTTACTTTTCCATTTTGAAGGTTGACTCTTCGTATTCATTCTTCCATGCTTCTGCTCAATCTTCACTATGAACTTGTACGCCTCATCAAGACTTTCCAAATTAAAGAGTTCTATTTCTCCTTGTATGTACCATTGTAGTCTGCCATGATATTTGAGAACCTTATGTTTCTCACTTTATTGGATGTCCAATCTCGTAGATAGATAATGAAAAATATCAGTGTAATCTTGAACAGATTATTCCTTACCTTGGTGAAGTTGTTGCCACTTTATATACAGATCATCACATGCTCCAATCAGGTAATATTCTTCCTTTATAGCTTCTATAAAATCATCTCAGGTAGGTTTTGCTTCAAGGCCAATATCATCCGTACTAAATCTCCTTTTGTAAACTTTCCACCAATTTTTGACAGGCAATGATGCTTTTAAAAGAGCAAAAGTGATCTTCTCTTTATCAGTGAATTTATTTACATAAAAATAAGATGACAATTGATCCAATCAATTTTCTACTGCATCAGCATTGATTTTGCCTTCAAATGTAGGGATATCAAAATTCACTTGAACCTTGAAGGCTGTTGTGACACTAAAATGATGTGGAGGTGGAGATGAGGAGCCATAATTTCTCATGGAGATTTGTTAAAAAATTTAGGTGAACTATTGTAACATTTGCGCTTGTTGTTGTTGGAGGGCTTCATTCACCATTTCCTTGAAAAGATCAGATGTCTTAGTGTTGTCTACTATTTGAGGTTATTTAGAGTGAATATGTGGATAGTCTGCTGATTCTATTTTCCACTTAAGCTTCTTTTAATCTGACCTCATCCTCGGGATCATACACTTAAAAGACAAACAACTCTGATACCACTGATCCAAAACTCAAAAGCTTTAGTTGAAAGATAATTCAAGAAATAAGAACAACATAATAACAATAACGCTATCTCTGAGAAGAGATGTCTTATTCATCAAAATTTGCAGATCCAAACATATGCTTATCTCTGAGAAGAGATGTCTGATTTTTCTTTCGGGTTACATCTTCATTTATACACATTTTGAAGGTAGGAGGAGGATGTGAAAGGTCACCAATCTGGAGGGAGATCAAGTGGTTTGACTTTCACGATTTACAATAATACATAATTTAAGGAATTACTATTTTTAGAAATTTACTATTTTTAGAGTGCACTATTTAAATTGAAATTTAGGGCACTTTCATTAGGTTTTTGAGGTTCAAAATCCATTGAGCAAATCTCCATGCCATCTCACCGCATTCTCTTTGTTCTTAGCTTTCCAATGGTTCAAACGGTGAGTCAATTGGAGCTATAGTGTAAAAGTTATGGCTTCTGAAAGTTCCGTCATTAATTGGGGTAGAACCGTCATCCAAATTATCACCTAAAATGTTGCTCGGATCAAGCGACTAGCTGTTGGAAGTAATCAGGTTTAAAAACCCTAAAGTCTTAAGGCTTGGAAATAATAAAGTGAGAAGACTTCAAGATGGACAAGTCCGAAGTAATATTAGAGAACCCAAATTACTCTGCATAGAGTAAATCGAGTTTCTTCAAGTACTTTATTTAAAAGGCTTTATAAGTAAAAGATTTGAGAAAGTCTGAAGTTGGAGAGATCAAAGAACCCAAATTACTCTACATAGAGTAAATCAGTGTTCTTCAAGTGCTTGGCTTAAGCTTGGGCTAACAACGTGAGAATCATGATGCAATGAATGAAAACCTGCCATGTGGCATAAGCTAGAGTAGAAAGGGCCAATCAGTAAAAGACAAGTGGCACAAGGATGACCAATGAGTACAGGAGAGTCAAAGCAATTGGTAGTTAGAAATTATAAAGGCTCTCATCTGCCATAGTTTTCTCTCCATAATCATTGTTTGACACTTAAATGTAGGATCGCTGAAGCACATGGAGACCTGCATCCTTTCAACAAGGCACGTAAAGAGAAAAAAATTGTGTCAATCTTGAAGGCAAAGATTAAATGCATCATGCAAAGAAAAGACATTCCAGCTGCTCACAACATGGCTTCTCAGATGTGCCAAATAAAAACTTAAAGACAGGTGGAGTTTGAGAGGATTGTTTAGTGATCCTAAGCAGTGCATTTAGGGACAACAAGGAAGTACAACATCAGAGTCCCAGCCATCATCGACTTCTTCTTTCTTCCCCTTCTCTCTCCCCCCTTTTCTATATAGATAGAGGCCTTGGAGCAAAGCAAATCATCTCTAGATTGGCAATAGAATTACTCTACAAAAATCATTTTGTAAAAGACTCTTTTGAAGTAATACAAGGAAGACTTTTTTTTTCTGGTTAAAACAAGTGTGCACATTTGGTTTTATTTGTAGAATGTATGATTGTCATTCATCAGCTATGATTTTTTCCAACACCTTACTTTTGATCCTTTCAATTTTGTGTAGGATTGCGTGAAGTGTCCATGTGTTGAGCTCTCTTTGAAGTGTTATCCGTTCATAGTGTCTCCCGTAGACCTATTTTTATTATCCTTCAAATCACAAAGCTTCCATTCAACCTCCATGCAAAAGCTCCATGCCTATCGCCTTGAGATAGAACCAAAATAGCCTACATCCTATTTGAGTTCATCAGTTGTTGGCTCTTTTTTCAGACCAAGTGGATCAATTATTTTTGGTGCATCACCTCCCTTAACTTAGATTTCCTTTTCAGTCATCCTCCTACCCCTTTTCCTTAGCTAATAATATATTTTAGTGTGAGATCAAGAGCTGCAGTGAAGCACTTGAGGAACTAGCTTCAAAAAAAAACCTAGAGGTTCAACCTCACCATAAGATACCCACATTTTGAGGTTGTCCCCATGCTTGTAGCTAGAAGTAAGAGAGCCTGAAGAACTCTCTCATAAGAGTGAAATTCCTAGCTATAACAATTCTGGCACACTTGGTTGGATCACTACCATTTTATTTTCATTTTTATAAAAAACTGGTCAAATTTGATGCTATTTTGATCATTTTACGGTAATGATAGCATTCATCGTTCAATATCTGACGACTCCAAAGAACACTTAGCTATCCGATGGTAGAGCAGTAGCTATCTTTCATGTTAAGGTGACTATAAGATCAACTTCTATAAGTATTCTTTTTGAGTTTATTGAATTACCTTTAAACTGAGTAAGAAGGTTAAGGTTCACTCATACTCACCCTTACATAAGAAACTACTTTCCTAAACCAGTCATGAGATATACCCACTCAAGAAGATCCTTGTCAGCCCCTCTTACTGCTATGATTCCCCAAGGAGTTTTTGTGGGCTTTAGCGGCCAAAGCCCTTTGAACTTCCCATAATATGATCCTATGTCAGTAGAAGCCCTCAAAAGTATTCCTTATTACATGAGAAACCAAGCTTTAACTCTTATTGAGCACATAACAAACATAGCCAACTTTTGTAACATTCATAATATCACAGTGGAGAACGTCGTTGTTAGGATATTGGTTGTATCCTTTGAAGGAAAGGGTTTAGACTGGTATAGGAGCCTAGATCCTAATTCTATCGACTCATGGGATGAGCTAGGAACAGTCTTATGTAAAAGGTTTACAAATAAGAGTAATCCTCTGTCACTTATAGAGCAATTAACCATAATCAAGAGAGCTCCTCATGAAGTCATACAAGAATTCAATACAAGATTTCAGAAGACATGGGATAGAATTCCAGCCATTGTTAGACCATCTTTGAACTTTGCTTTCTTGTATTACTTGAAGACTCTCAACAATGACATAGCTGTAATGATTCAATCTATGGGAGGAGACATACTGCCAGATGTATATGAGGTGGCCATCAAGGCATAAAATTGCTTAGTTCAGACTGGTAAGCTTACTCCCAGACCCCTAATATCTCTTTTTCTAGAGATTAGACCACCTCCTGTAGTCATTCCTCCACTTGATGTTATACTTCCAATGCCAACAATTGCTATTGTGCCTTCATCTAAGCAAGAGAAGGCCTCTACTAGTGGATCCAATGACTCCCAACAACAGAAGAATTACTTGGAATTAAGAAACATGCTCTAATCTTTGGGGAATGATGTGGTCAATGTCAAGAGACAAGCTTACAATAAGCCTTATCAAGCTCCATACCAACATCAATAATAGTCTTATCAAGCTCCATACCAACGTCAATAATAGTCTTATCAAGCTCCATACCAACGTCAATAATAGTCTTATCAAGCTCCATACCAGCCTCAATAGTAGTATTATCAAGAAAATATGCCACCCTACAAAGGAGGTTTCCAAGGACAAGGGTAGCCTTGTTGGGGAATCACTAGAACAAACCGTTCTGATTCCACTTGTCAGGATCTTGCTCACCAAAAGGAGAGCACAATATGATTACCTTGTATAAGCAACTAAACACGAAATTATACCAAATTGAATAAGTAACTAGAATTCACACATAGCACAGAATATGAGAGACAATACACACACTTGTCTTAATACTCATACAGAAAGAAAATACAATAAAGAAGATGCCACTTCTTCTCCACACCTCTCAAAGGATTCCCACACCTCAAGTGTTCAACTATTCTCAATCAAGAGTCCACTCTCCTACCAAAATGGTCTCAACAACCAACTCACATACAGAATTGGTGTTCACCTCCAACTGAACAGTAATAACCCTGTCAGTACACCAAGCACTCTAAAGTACTCCAAGTTGATCTCCCATGAACCTACAACCTGAAATTCAATAGACCATACTTACACATGTAGATCTCCTGTGAGCTTGCAACAACCTGCAACTCAATGATCTTACACTTGGAAGGAGCTTCCTTACCTTCCTCTCTTGCACACTGAAGAATCTCTTCCTTGAATCCTTGATTCTTAGATTCTTAGATCCTTAATTACAATACAGCCCATGAGTCTATTATATAGATCTCATGCATACATAAATTAGACATCTAATTACAATAATTATAAACGCAGCTCGAGACTATAATTAGCCCTTAGCATGCAAACACTTGGTTCGTTAACGAACTGTCCGTGAACTGGCAGTTCTGGAACCACACAGGTGACCGACGTTGGTCCCTGTCTGTCTGGATGTTGCCGATGTCGGCCGACATTCTGCCGACATCGGTTGCCTTCAGTCCACACGTGCTGCGGTCAGTTGTCTTCTGCACAAGACTCTACCGACGCCGGTCTTCTTGGAACTCAGCAACTCTTTGACAACGTCCTCCATGTTTGCAATGGTTGAAGCTTTTAGCTCCACAACCTAACAATCTCCCACTTGGAGATAAACAGCTACAACTATACCTGTATCTGTACTCTGTCTAATCTGTATCCTGACTTGTATCCCTCCTCAAGATTACTCTTGAAGACTAACCACCACAACACTTGTGGTGAACCTCTGTCATCCAAATCTCCTGCCATATTCGTATCTACAAACCATGTAGAAAAGAAATTGAACCTTGCATAGCAAGTGTACCTGCTGCTGGTCCTTCTCATATACCTGAGAATCCATTGAACTGCCTGTCAGTGCTAATTTATCGGATTGACTCCAAACTTGTGACAACTCCCACTGCTTGGGAAAACTCAAGTCCAGTACATACCATGCACTTAACCTCATTATGTGAATCAGGACCCTGTTCTGTAAATTGTCCAACCATCAGCGTGCTCACCAGTCTCACACAATCATCTTGAGACAAAATCAACCTGTGATCTTCCATGCCTCTAGAACACACTTATGCCAAAGAATTTGCTGCTCCAAATTCCTCATGACACTCCACTTGAACTAACTTTACCTTAGCTTAGCAACCCTGCAATCAAGCAAACACACAACATACAGTAACAAGATGATGTCGCGACTCATCATCCATCTGGTAAAGAGAACCACAGTAGTTACCCTGACATTGACTAAATCCATGCTTTGTCATCCACCTGTCAAAACCTGTACCACTGTCCTGCAGCTACCTCAAGACCATACACCTTGGCCTTATGTCTCACGTATCTATTTATGCTTTTCTTCATCCTGAGCATCCATTCGTCTCTAGTGCTTTAACCCAGCTGGCAACTCAACCCTAAAAAACTCTCGTTTGGTTCTCCTCCAAGGAATCACATTCCTCATCTATGCCTAGCTCCCACTGTTTCCTGGATCTACCTGTTCTGCTTCTTTAACAACTTCCTGGTTCTTGACCATCAGTGAGCAACAAGTAGTGTAAAGAAGGGAAATGACGAATATGAAGCTTACTTACCATTTCAATCCTCCTTATGGGTGCCTGAGACTCCTTGACAGCTTGCTGTCTGCCCAAAATCCGTCTCAGTGACCGAAGCCAGTCACATCTCAATCTGCACCCGACCGACGTCGGTTTCGTGCGACTGCCTCCTTGCCGACGTTAGTTTCCCTTGGCCGACGCCGATAGATATCTGTCCTGAGTCATCGAAGTCGGTTTACACATAGCCGACGTTGGAATCTGTCTGGACGCCGACGTCGGTTTTCTACCCGCCGTCGGTCTCTGTGTTTTACTTGTGAGAAATGACTTTTTCCCGCGAGCTCTTTTTGGAACAAAACCTTGTCCAAATTACCCTTGCTCTGCTCAGAATTCCTCAGCCCCTTTGACTGATCCCTGTTTGTCATCTTCTCCTTGAAAACCAAGGCTTTCCTGTTCTTGTCACTAACATCAAATTTCTCAAGAAACGTAACTTTCTTTTTCTGCATACAGAAATCTCGATCCATGCTTTTCACATCTGAAAGCATACCCTTTGACTCAAGAACAAGCATCTCCTTCTTATCCATGTGACCAAGCCTATTAAGCCACAGCTCTGAATCTACAGCTGAAGTAGATAACCCAAAAAGAGAATCAGTAATACAAGTAGATAGATAAAGCTTACCTACTTTCTTACCTCTAGCTACAACAAGTGCACCCTTGGTAACCTTCCAAGAGTCCGCTGTGAGAGTTACTGTGCAACCCTCTTCACCCAACTTTCTAATCGAAATCAAATTCCACTCCAAGAATGGGACATGCATGACCTCCTTCAACACCCATGTGTTGCCCGTCTGCAATTTCAGCTTCACTTTCCCTTTGCCAACCATTTGATAAGGCTTACCATCCCCTAAATAAATTTCTCCAAAGTCTCCCTGGACATACTCATGAAAAAATTCCCTATTTGGGGATGCATGACAAGAAGCACCAGAATCTAAAATCCACAAGATTCTACTTTATCCAAAGAACATACCAGAGCATCCTGTGCAACATATTCTGCAACATCTGCATCTTCTTCATGTCCTTCATGCTGATCTACAAATGATCTGCAATCTCTTTTTAGGTGTCCTTTCTTGCCACACTCCCAACAGGTTATTTTGCCATACTTGGATTTGGATCTCCTGCCTATCTTTGACTTTGATCTCCCATGCTCAATCTTTTCTCTTTGCCTGCCTCTGCCTTCAACACTCAAAGCAATCCCTGATGATTCACCTGTGCTTTTCCTGCGTATCTCTTCATTCAAGATCACACTCACAACATCATCCACTTTTAAGATTTTTGAAGCAGACGCAGTATTGCTTACTGCCATAACCAAACTCTCCCAGCTTTCAGGTAATGAGCACAAGATTAAGAGAGCTTTAATTTCATCATCAAAATCAATATTGACTGAACTTAACTGGTTTACCAAACCATGGAAATCACTAAGATGACTATGTACAGATCCATCATCCAATATTTGCAAATTAAATAGTTGCTTCATAAGAAATACCTTATTTGAAGCGGAGGGCTTTTCATATAAATTTGCCAAAGATTCCATCAACTCTACCGTTGTCTTACACTGTGATAAGTTTGAAATCACAGACGATGCAAGACTCAATCTTACAGATCCCAGAGCCTTCTGATCAAAAATGTTCCATTCTTCATCTTTCATATCTGTGGGCTTGCATGCAACCCCACCCAACGGTAAGTACAAATCTTTCTGATACAGACAATCTTCTATCTGCATCCGCCATACTTGGTAGTTCTTGCCATTAAACTTCTCCATTCGTAGTCTACTTACATATGCCATTGCTATACTCCCACTCAAACAGAAACACCTATGAGTAACCTGTAATCAACACACTAACCAGATCTCAACCAACCTGTTAGTAAACCCAACCAAAAAGCTCTGATACCACTTGTTGGGGAATCACTAGAACAAACAGTTCTGATTCCACTTGTCAGGATCTTGCTCACCAAAAGGAGAGCACAATATGATTACCTTGTATAAGCAACTAAACACGGAATTATACCAGATTGAATAAGTAACTAAAATTCACACATAGCATAGAATATGAGAGACAATACACACACTTGTATTAATACTCATACAGAAAGAAAATACAATAAAGAAGATGCCACTTCTTCTCCACACCTCTCTGAGGATTCCCACACCCCAAGTGTTCAACTATTCTCAATCAAGAGTCCACTCTCCTACCAAAATGGTCTCAACAACCAACTCACATACAGAATTAGTGTTCACCTCCAACTGAATAGTAATAACCCTGTCAGTACACCAAGCACTCTAAAGTACTCCAAGTTGATCTCCCATGAACCTGCAACCTGCAATTCAATAGACCATACTTACACATGTAGATCTCCTGTGAGCTTGCAACAACCTGAAACTCAATGATCTTACACTTGGAAGGAGCTTCCTTGCCTTCCTCTCTTGCACACTGAAGAATCTCTTCCTTGAATCCTTGATTCTTAGATTCTTAGATCCTTAATTACAATACAGCCCATGAGTCTATTATATAGATCTCATGCATACATAAATTAGACATCTAATTACAATAATTAGAAATGCAGCTCGAGACTATAATTAGCCCTTAACATGCAAACACTTGGTTCGTTAACAAACTATCCGTGAACTGGCAGTTCTGGAACCACACAGGCGATCGACATCGGTCCCTATCTGTCTGGATGTTGCCGACGTCGGCCGACATTCTGCCGACGTCGGTTGCCTTCAGTCCACACGTGCTGCGGTCGGTTGTCTTCTACACAAGACTCTGTCGACGCCGGTCTTCCTGGAACTCAGCAACTCTTTGACAACGTCCTCCATGTTTGCAATGGTTGAAGCTTTTAGCTCCACAACCTAACAACCTAACTATGCTAGGCAACATAATTATAATCTAAATGATGTAGGCCCTTCCAACTATCTGATCCTAGTTCATAAGAATGTGGCTCAGGAGGCTAAAGGGATAATGCCTTGGAATCATTATTTTTGACAATCCATTATCCCAACTAATGGCTCCAACCAAGCATTCAATGATCAATAGCAGTAGGCTATTACTTATGGATATAACTAGGCTCTTATAGCCCAAAGCACAAAGGTGCCCACTTTAACAAAGCAAGAGCATCCTCCATAAGAACAAGGCTCAGACTAGGGGTCAAACTAGTCGAAATCTTCAATGGTCATATATGAGAAAGAGGAGGGCTATGCATCCAATCCATAGGATACTCCCAGTTGGCCCACACCTCAGTCTCAACAAACACAAGGTTCAAGAGAAGGAATATAGGTGATAATTAGGAAGCTTTCAAAGAACCTCTTGTCACCGCTCTTTCACTGACAAATCTAGTAGCAATAACTCCCAAAACCCAAGCAAAGGCTAGGGGTATGCCAATCCATATTATGGAGCAAATGAAGAAATCCAATGTGAGCAGACCAATGTGGGACATGCTTTCCATACTTGGCCAAGTAGACATTCTTTAGGGAGGTTTGTTCAAGATGAGTGTTTCTACAGCTGCAAGTAAGCAAGAAAGCTAAAGTATTCACTAATGCAACAAAGAGTCCTTTAGGAGAAAGGTCAAGTAGTGTGACCAAGCCCCCCCATTCTACATCTCATTAATAATCAATGATTCTTTGATGCACAACTGCTCGATGGATAGTGGGGCCAACACCTTAGTCATGCCAAAGTCTATTGCTGACTAGTTAAACATCAAGTATGAGTTGTACACTAAGGGAGTCCTGCAGCTTGATGGTTCTTCCATAAATTCATCAGGTATCATCAAGAATTTGATCCTAACTTTACATGCTTGTCTTAGCATGTATGTAGTGCAAGACGTGTTGATCCTAGATGTCACTCCTCACTTTGTGTTGTGTCTTTTCAAAGAGTTTACAACCAAAATTGGGGGTTACCTTGAAGCAATTGGTCTTACATGGCATTCAAAACAAGGTATGGGACTAAGGTCTCAATCAAGGCTGAACCCATGACATAATTTCATATTGAACCCCATCAGCTAGATAACATAAACCTTAATTATACTATCCTTTAAGAGGATGAGTTTACAATTGGCCATATGAGTTTTCTAGAATTATTCTTGGATGAGCTATGGGGAGATAACCAATTTTTCAACCCTTTAGAATGTGTTGAGGAAAGAGACATGGGTGTCTATCTGTTGCATGAAGAGAATCAACCCATGCCTTCCCTCATTGGACTTAAAGAAGACCCCAATAGTTTATGAAAGTTGTTCTTTGATGGCTCAAGGGGAAAAAATAGTGCAGGTGTTGGGGCAATGTCAATTTCACCCTCAGGAAATAATTTTTTTTCTTCATATAGGTGCCATTTCAATTGCTCTTCAAATACAATAGAATATGAAGGTTTGATCCATGGTCTTCAATGGGCCAATAAAAGAGGAATCAAACTATTGAAAGTTTATGGGGACAACGAGCTCATAGTAAACCAAGTCAGAGGCCTAAACATTACAAAGAATTATTTGATGAGGTCCTACAAAAATTGAGTGTGGGACCTAATTAAAGATTTTGAGGCCTTTGATATTCAAGCTTTTCCAAGAAATCAGAGCCAACATGCTGACAATATGATAGCCGTGGGAGCTTAGTTTGACATTCTAAGTGAGCTGAAAGAAACTAAGGTTCAACCACATGTCAAGGTGGTGGTGAGACTATCAGTGCTAGATAATGAAGCCCAATGGCAGGTTTTTGAGAGTGACAAGCAATTTTTTTGCTTCTTATAGTAGGAAGCTGAGTTCTCCTTTTCCAACCAAGCTAAATTGTAGCACCAATATGAGGATCAAATTGTTTAGCTAAAGTCAAACAAACTTCCTAAGGGGTTGGTTACACTTGAGGGCCTTTTTCATGAAAGAGACCATATAAGGAAAGAAAAGACAGTAATATCTACTAACGAAGAGAACTATGTAAGAGTCCTCATCTTCAAAGACAAACTTCTCAAGCTTGGGAAGGTAAGTAGCAAGGCTGAGAGGCACATTTTTATATCACTTTACCAAGAGTATATAGACATTTTTGCTTGAGAGTACATCAACCTAAAGGATTTTAATCCTATGTTAGCTCAGCATACCATAGAGTTGAAGGCCAGCCAAGCATGTAAGGCAAAAGTAAAGGCCAGTCAACCCCAAGATAGAAGAGCTCATGAGGAAAGAGTTAATCAAAATGATCGAGTCGAAGATCATCTTTCCCATCAAACACTCATCATGGGTAGCCAACTTGGTACCTGTAAGAAAAAAGAATGGGGAGATTAGGATTTGTGTAGACTTCAGAGATTTAAACAAAGTCTCCTTGAAGGATCACTACCGTTTGCATCCATAGAGCAACTTCTCCAAGTAGTTATAGGATCAGAATGCTTCTCTTTATTGGATGGATTTTTTGGCTATAACCAATTCTAGGTGAAAGATGAAGATCGATACAAGACTACCTTCACCACCAAATGGGGCACGTATGCATACCAAAAGATGACCTTTAGTCTATCAAATGCTGGCAAAACTTTCTAAAGATCCATGAACATGGCTTTCTAGGGACTACTAAACCACATGGTGCTGGTATACTTGGATGACATCATAGTTTTCTCCAAGAATGCCAGCGAGTATATGGACCATTTGAGGCTGATTTTTGAAAGGTACAGAGAGTATGAGATTTCAATGAATCCCAAAAAGTGTGTGTTTGCCATGCATAAAGGCAAGATGATGGGCCACATCATCTCAAAGGAAGAGTTGTCCATTGATCCTAAGAGAATAAGTGCCATTTTGGCCTTATCCTTATCCAAGCATAAGAAGGGACTCCAAAGTTTCCTCAAAAAGATAAACTTCATGAAAAAATTTATCCCTAGTTTCACAAGTTTGGTCAAACCCATCACTGTTATGCTAAAAAAGAATCAAGTGTTCACTTGGTCAAATGAAGGCAAGTCAACATTTTAGGCTATCAAGTAAGCCATCAATCAAGCACCCACACTTATGAATCCTGATATATCAAGGGATTTCATATCATATGTTTTTGCTAATATTGATAAGATATCAACTATGCTGATGCAAAGGAATGGTGAGGGACTTGAGCAACCATTAGCATTTTTAGTCAAGGGTTTGAAGGGTATGAGGTGAGGTATACCTTTGTAGAAAAACAAGTCTTTATAGTAGTAAGGAGCCTCAGTAAGTTCAGGCCAATGCTATCCAACAAAAAA
The DNA here is from genome assembly GCA_037957365.1 of Torreya grandis. Taxonomy (NCBI): domain Eukaryota; kingdom Viridiplantae; phylum Streptophyta; class Pinopsida; order Cupressales; family Taxaceae; genus Torreya; species Torreya grandis. The sequence continues at coordinate 2,391,059 of JARHVA010000341.1, forward strand.
ATCCACCTTATGGTGTCTCATCCTGGAGTAAGAGACATACTTCTTAACAAATATTTAAGCAAAAAAAGAGATGGTTGGATTACTAAAGTCATGGAGTATAATGTGGAGATCAAGGTCACTAAGCTAGTAAGAGGTTAAGGATTATGTGAGCATATGGTTGATGACCTTCATCAAGACAAATAGGTCATATTGGTAACACAAGATAACCTACAAGCAGATGCACCTCCATGTCACATTAGTTAGATCCATGATATGACACACTTTTTGCTAACAGGTGAGTGCCCTCAAGGTATGAACAAAGTAAAAGGAAGGTATTTCAGACTTCAGTCCATACCTTATGATTTAGTTGATGAGGTTTTGTTTAGAAGAGACCTCAATGGAGTGCTCCTGAGGTATGTAGATGATGATCAAGTAGCCAAGATTTTGGAGCATTTTCATGATGGGCTTACGAGAGGTCATTTTGCTCCAAAGACTACTGCAACAAAGATCATGAGGGCTGGTTAGCACTGGGCCAACCTTTTCAAAGACATTTATGCATGGGTGAGGAAGTGTCATGAATGTGATCTCTTCATGGGTAAGCAAAGGCTAGCATCTTTCCCTCTCAAGCCGATTTAAGTAGAGCAACCATTCATGCAGTGGGGTTTGAATGTCATTAGTTTCATCAACCTCCCATCAAGTGCAGGGCATAAGCAGGTGCTTATTGTAACTGATTACTTCACCAAGTGGGTGAATGTTAAGGTGTGGAGTTAAAAGCTTCACCAAATGAGCGAGTGCAGAAGTTGCAGGAGTTACACAATCATCAACGTCAGTCAGGAGCGATCGATGTCGGTCAGGAGCGACCGACGTCAGTCAGGGGTCGACTGAGAGCTACCAACGTCAGTTATGATCGGCTGACGTCAGTCATAGGCAGATAGGCAGGGACTGACGTCGGTCACCTGTGCATCCAAAATCTATTTTCGTGGACATAACATAATGTTTGCATGATTAGTATAACTGTTGGTGTTGAGTCCGAGTTTCTATTTTAAGTAGAACTATTTTAAGCCTTAGATTAGGAGGTATATTTGATGGTTGTAATTGCATTGCTCATGATCCCTAATTCTATATATTGGGGATAGATCTTCATAGCTTATTATATTGGTAGATGTAACAATATTGAACATACATGTATATGTGTATCAATCCAGGTTGTTGGAGTTGATTATAATTGAGAGAGAGAACTCTTGAGGGAAAGAGATCTGGAAAGAGATCTATACATTTGAGAGAGGTGTGGAAGAAAAGAGGTTTCTTCAATTGTATTCCTTCTAGAAGAGTTTAATACAAGTTTTCAGGGTGGTTTCTTGTATCTCTTGTTCTTTGCTATTTCTGATTCTAGTTACTTATCATTCTGGTTTAATTTCATATTTAGTTGCTTTCACATAGTAATCAAAATTGTTGGTTGATCCCCAACAAGTGGTATCAGAGCATTTATGTTCTAGGTGCCTGACAAAGTGGTATCAAAGCTCAGGTTTACTAACAGGTGGTTCAGATCTGTTTAGTGTGTGTTGATTACAGGTTACTCACAGGGGTTTCTATTTGAGTGGGAGAAGCAATGGCAGAAGAAAGTAAACTGAGAATGGAGAAGTTTAATGGCAAGAATTACCAATTATGGAGAATGCAGATAGAAGATTATCTGTATCAAAAAGATCTATACTTACCATTAGGTGGGATTGCAAAGAAGCCCACAGACAAGGAAGATGAAGAATGGGAAGTTATTGATAGAAAGGCTCTTGGATCTATAAGATTGAGTCTGGCATCTACTGTGATATCTAATTTATCACAGGCAAAGTCAACGGTAGAGTTAATGACTACTTTAGCAAATTTATATGAAAAACCCTCAGCTTCAAATAAGGTATATCTTATGAAGTAGTTATTTAATTTGCAAATGCAGGAAGGTGGATCTGTATCTAATCATCTAAATGATTTCCATGGAATTGTAAATCAATTAAATTCAGTCAAAATAGTGTTTGATGATGAAATTAAAGCTCTATTAATCTTATGCTCATTACCTAAAAATTGGCATAGCTTGGTAATGGCAGTTAGTAATGCTGCATCTGCTTCAAATATTTTAAAAGTAGATGATGTTGTTAGTGTAATCTTGAATGAAGAAATTCACAGGAAAAACACAGAGGAAACATCAAGGAACACTTTAAGTTTTGAGAGTAGGGGAAGGCAAAAAGAGAAGAGCAAGAAAGGGAAATCAAGGTCTAAGTCAAAGATGAGAGGTAGATCCAAATCGAGAAATGGTAGGAGGATAGCCTGCTGAAATTGTGGAAAGATAGGGCACATAAGCAAAGATTGCTGGTCCAAACCTAAAGAGGACAATCAACATGAAGGTAAAGAAGAAGAAAAAGTTGCAGGTATAGTTGCACAAGATGCTCTTATATTCTCTTTGCATAATAATATAGAATCTTGGGTTTTAGATTCTAGTGCCTCTTTTCATGCTACCCCAAATAGAGAATATTTCAGTGACTATGTCCATGGAGATTTTAGAATAGTTTATTTAGGGGATGATGAGCCTTGTAAAATGATTGGCAAAGAAAAATTGTAGCTGAATATGCAGAATGGCAACACATGGGTGTTGAAAGATGTCATGCATGTACCCAACTTGAAGAGGAATTTGATTTCTGCAGAAAAGTTAGGGGATGAGGGTTGTACAGTAACTTTCATAGCTGAATCTTGGAAGGTTACCAAGGGTGCACTTGTATTAGCCAGAGGTAAGAGAGTAGGTACTCTCTATTTATGTAATTGTATTACTAGCAATTCTCCTTCTGTATTATCTACTTCAGATGTAGATGCAAAATTGTGGCATCACAGGCTTGGCCACATGAGTGAGAAGAGAATGTCTATTCTTAAGTCAAAAGGTATGCTTTTAGATTTGAAAAACATAGATCTGGATTTTATTGAGCACTGTATTCTTGGGAAATAGAAGAGAGTTTTCTTAAGACTGGGTCAACAAAGAAGAAGCACAAGTTGGAGCTTGTTCACACAGATGTGTGGGGACCAGCTCAGGTTGCTTCTATTGAAAGATCATAATACTATGTTTCTTTCATAGATGGTGCTACAAGAAAGGTATGGGTTTATTGTATTAAGAAGAAATCTGATGTTTTTGACACTTTTAGGATTTGGAAAGCTATGGTTGAGAATGAAACAGGCAGGAGATTGAAGTGCCTTAGATCTGATAATGGTGGTGATTTTTGCAAGTACAAGTTCAACTGGTATTGTTATATGCATGGAATACGTAGGCAAAAGATGGTTCCAAGGACACTTCAGCAAAATGGAGTTGTTGAAAGGATGAACAGAACAATAATGGAGCATGCACGGTGTATGAAGTTGCATGCTGATTTGCCCTTAAAGTTTTGGGCAGAAGCTATGGATACTATAGTTTACCTGATTAACAAAGGACCCTCTATAGCTCTGGATGGTGGAATTCTAAAAGAGGCATGGACAGGTAAAAAGGTAGATCTCTCATTTCTCAAAGTTTTTGGTTGTGAAGCTTTTATGCACATTGATAAGGAAAATAGAAAGAAGCTGGATGCTAAGTCTATGAGGTGCACATTTATTGGTTATGGCTCTAGAGATTTTGGATTCAGGTTTTGGAATCTAGGAACTAACAAAATAATTAGGAGCTGTGATATTGTTTTCAATGAAAAAGTGATGTATAGTGATCAGCTCAAGAAGCTAAAGAATTTTGAGCAGGGCCATGAAGAATTGGACTAGGTGACGGTCCAAAATGAGCTCGCGAGAATGAATAATCACAGATAGGGGAACACAGAGACCGATGTCAGTCAAGAAGGAACCAACACTAGCAATACAGGAATTGATGTCGATCAGACAGTGACTGACGTCGGTCAGGCAAGAACCGACGTCGATCATGTGGAACCGATGTCAGCTAGTAACAGGCTGGAGGTGATTGAGGTTGGTCACTGTCAGAGAATTTGGGTGAACAACATGTTGTGAATGAGTCTCAGACACCTATCACGAGGTCAAAAAGGGTAAGTAAACCTCCAATTCGATATTCCCCTTCATTATTCTATTTATTGCTCACTGATGGTGGAGAACAAGAGAGTTTTGATGAAGCAATACATGAAGAATCCAAGAATCAGTGGGAGCGTAGCATGATTGAGGAAATGGATTCCTTGAAACAGAACCAAACATGGGATTTGGTTGAGTTGCCATCAGGAAAAAAGACACTGAAAAACAGATGGATCTACAAATTGAAGGAAGGTGAGAATGGACATATGAGATATAAGGCCAGGTTGGTAGTGAAAAGATTTACACAGAAACTAGGTATTGATTTTGATGAGATTTTTTCTCCTGTAGTTAAGATGACTTCTATATGGACTGTATTGTCTTTAGTTGCTATTGAGGATTTGCATCTTGAGCAGCTTGATGTTAAGACAACGTTTCTTCATGGAGATTTGGATGAAGAAATATATATGGATCAGTCAGAAGGATTTGAGGTCAAAGGTAAGGAGAAGCTAGTGTGCAGATTGAAGAAAAGCTTGTATGGCCTCAAGCAAGCTCCCAGACAATGGTATTTGAGATTGAATAGGTTTATGACTGAGCATGGCTACAATAGATGTCAATCTGACCATTGTGTGTATTTTAAGAGATTGGATAATGGTAGATATATTATTCTGTTGTTGTATGTAGATGATATGCTGGTTGCAGGATCACACATGCAAGATATCTCTGTGCTTAAAGTGAAATTAGCTCACACATTTTCCATGAAGGATTTGGGAGCAGCAAAAAAAATCCTTGGCATGAATATTAAGAGAGACAGGAAAAATCACAGGTTGATTTTGTCTCAAGAAGATTATGTGATCAAGGTGTTGAAACAGTTCAATATGCAGGATGCAAAACCGGTAAGCACACCTATGGCTGGACACTTCAAGTTGAGTAAAGAACAATGTCCTAATTCACATGATGAGGTAAATTACATGAAGAAAGTTCTATATGCTTCTACTGTTGGGAGCTTAATGTATGCAATAGTATGTACTAGATCGGATATTGCCCAAGCAGTGGGAGTTGTGAGTAAGTATATGGCCTATCCAGGGAAGGAGCACTGGAAAGCAGTTCAGTGGATCCTTAGATATCTGAGAGGGACTAGCAGTAGGCATTTGTGTTATGGTGGTTCAAATACTTCTCTACATGGTTATGTAGATTCTGATATGACAGGTGATTTGGATGGCCGAAGGAGCACCACAGAATATGTTTTCACTGTTGGTGGAACGACGGTTAGCTGGATTTCAAAGTTGTAGAAGGTTGTTGCCTTGTCAACTATAGAAGCAAAATATATTGCAGTCATAGAGGCTAGCAAAGAGATGATATGGATGACACGGTTCATGGAAGAGCTAGGAAAGGAGAAAGAGAGTTGTAGATTGTATAGTGACAGTCAGAGTGCAATTCATTTGGCTAAGAATTCAGCCTTTCATTCAAAAACCAAGCATATACAGCTTAGGTACCACTTCATAAGACAGGTATTGGAGGATGGTGAGTTGAAGCTGAAAAAGATCCATATAGATAAGAAACCTGCTGAAATGCTAACCAAGCCGGTAACAAAGGAGAAGTTGAATCTTCATTCAACTTTTGTTGGTCTTCATGATTGAGTTTGAAGATGGAGGAGCTAGAAGATTTTGCTATACAGGTACTGGTGCAGCTGTTTATCTCCAAGTGGGAGATTGTTAAGGTGTGGAGCTAAAAGCTTTACCAAATGAGTGAGTGCAGAAGTTGCAGGAGTTACACAGTCACTGGCGTCGGTCAGGAGCGATCGACATTGGTCAGGAGTCGACTGGGAGCTGTCGGCATCGAACATGATCAGTCGACGTCGGTCACAGGTAGATAGGAAGGGACCGACGTCGGTCACTTGTGCATCCAAAATCTATTTTTGTGGATAGAGCAGAATGCTTGCATGATTAGTATAACTGTTGGTGTTGAGTCCGAGTTTCTATTTTAAGTAGAACTATTTTAAGCCTTAGATTAGGAGGTATATTTGATGGTTGTAATTGCATTGCTCATGATCCCTAATTCTATATATTGGGGATAGATCTTCATAGCTTATTGTATTGATAGATGTAATAGTATTGAACATACATGTATATGTGTATCAATCCAGGTTGTTGGAGTTGATTGTAATTGAGAGAGAGAACTCTTGAGGGAAAGAGATCTATACATCTGAGAGAGGTGTGGAAGAAAAGAGGTTTCTTCAATTATATTCCTTCTAAATGAGTTTAATACAAGTTTTCAGGGTGGTTTCTTGTATCTCTTGTTCTTTGCTATTTCTGATTCTAGTTACTTATCATTCTGGTTTAATTCCGTTTTAGTTGCTTTCACATAGTAATAAAGATTGTTGGTTGATCCCCAACAAGTGGTATCAGAGCATTTATGTTCTAGGTGCCTGACAGTGGAAACCATTGCATTGAAGGAAGCCAAGGAAAGTGTAATCTTAGATTTCTATGATAGCATTGTGACCAAGTTTGGTGTTCTATCCACTATCATATCTGATAATGCATTAGCTTTCCTTGGTTTGAAAACAAGTGAATGCACCCTCTGGATGGGTATCTACCTCAGCACTTCCTCAAATTATTATCCTAAAGGAAATAGACTGGCTGAGTCCACAAATAAAAATTTGCTGAGGATTATCAAGAGGACCATGGAGGAGAATAAGAAGACGTGGCACACTAAGTTGAAGATAGCCTTGTGGGTTGATTGAGTAACTCATAAATCTATTATTGGCAATTATCCATATGTTCTAGTATATGGAAGGGAGGCCAAGTTACCCATTTCTCTTGAGTTGCTCACATTATAACTAACCCATTAGCTGGCGCTATTGGAAGATGAACCCATGAATGTGAGATTAGTAGAACTCACAGAGCTTGAGGAGACAAGGGAACTTGTAATGAAGATGTTAGAGGCACATCAAGCTCAGGTCAAAAAGGCTTTTGACAAGAGAGCTATAGTAAGGACTTTCAAGGAGGTAGACTTGATTCTTAAATGGGACTCAAAAAAGGCCAAACCAGGTAACCATACCAAGTTTGACATCTTATGGAGTGGCCCTTATGTGATCCATGAATGCAAACAACATAACACTTTTCAGCTTACCCAACTAGATGGGGAGGTATTACTCATCTTAGTCAATGAGATTCATCTAAAGACTTGCTAATAAAGGAGTTTGTAGTCATTGTATATATTGTACTTTTTGTATGGTTTTTCATATTTTCTTCTAAGTGCCTTGTGCACATCTATTTCAGTTGTGTGTTTTTCCTTCCCTAAGTGCCTTGGTCATAGTTTGTTTCATTTTAGTTATTCTTATTGCTTCAGGGAAAATTTCTAAATAGAGCCAGCCTTATACAAAACTAGTGACTCTATGCCCAATGGATCGAATGAAATAAATGAGCTGGGTTTGTCAAGCATAACAGGTATGATTCCCTATGAATCACCAAAATGTTGGCCATTTTTGGCCCACATATCAAATATTGCCTAAGTATGAAAAGGGGAGCTTTCAAGCAAGAAAATGGCAAGTTTTTAGGAGGACTTCAGGTTTTCTTGTAGTGACAGCATCGAGTTTTTGGGGGCACAGTGCAAATCAGATTTCCAGCAGTACTTGAATTCTAAATGTTTCATAAGTAGAAGTAATTTGGGTTTATGAATCTAAATTATTCATAGACAATGTATTTTAGGTTCTCCAATGAGCACACTTGATTAGTTCATAAGTTGTGAGCAATCAGAAGCCCAAAATAAGTAAAAGGGTTTGACAAACTCGATTTGGTCTCAAAAAATAGTGCTTCTCAGGTTCTTCAAGGGATAAGTCTTCTCTAAAAACTGAAGGTCCTTTTCAATTTTTTGAAGGGTCTTTCAAATAACCCGAAGGTCAATTTCATAAATATGAAGGGTTTATTCTTTTCCAAGTGGATAGTTACAAGTTTCTTGATGGGTATGTTACCCTTCAGAAGGATAATTTCAAAATTCTTGAACGGTATCTTTCCCTTCAGGAGGATCATTTTTAGATGTCTGAAGGGACATGCAAGAAGCCCAAAGGGTCTCTCACCCATCGGGAAAGTCCATTTTGAAAAGTCTGAAAGGTAATTTCCAAAGGAAGAGAGCAAGAAGGAAGCTTCAAACAATTTTTTTGAAGGAATTCCTTTGGACAAATTGTCCGAAGAAATTCCTTTGGGAGATTTGTTCGAAAGAAAATGCTGAAGGAATTACTTCAGAAGAAAAGCTCGAGATAAAGTGTCCAAAGGAAATGATGGGCCAATGGACGTCAAAATTAGGGTAAGTGACTAGCCATTGGAAGTAATCAGGTTTGAAAAGCCTAAAGTCTTAAGGCTTGAAAACAACAAAGTGAGAAGACTTCAAGATAGACAAGTTTGAAGTAAGCTTAGAGAACTCAAATTAATTTGCATAGAGTAAATCAAGTTTCTCCAAGTACTTAACTTAAAAGGCTTTATAAGTAAAGGATCTGAGAAAGTTCAAAGTTGGAGAGATCAAAGAACTCAAATTACTCTGCATAGAGTGAATCAGGATTCTTCAAGTGCTTGACTTAAGCTTGGTCTAGCAATACGAGAATCATGATGCAAAAAATGAGAGGCTACCACATGGCGTAAGTTGGAGTAGAAAGGGCCAATCAGTAAAGGACAAGTGGCACAAGAATGACCAATGAGCACAGGAGAGTCCAAGTGGTTGATAGATGGGAATTATAAAGGCCCTCATCTATCATAGTTCACTCTCCACAATCACCATTCAACTATTATATGCAACATGGTTGAAGCACATGGAGATCCGCATCCTTTCAGCAGGGCACGTAAAGAGATGTCAATTTTGAAGGCAAATATTAAATGCATCATACCAAGAAGAGACATTCTAATTGCTCACAACATGGCTTCTTAGATGTGCCTAAGAAAAACTTAAAGACGAGAGGGGTTTGAGAGGATTGTTTAGTGATCCTGAGTGACACATTTAGGGACAACAAGGAATCACAACATCAGAGTCCTAGCCATCAGTGACTTCTTCTTTCTTTCCCTTCTCTCTCCCCCCTTTTTATATAAATAGAGGCCTTAGATCCAAGCAAATCATCCCCTTATTGGTGATATAATTACTTTGTAGAAATCACTCTGTAAAAGACTATTTTGAAGAAATACAAGGAAGACTTTTTTTTTCTGGTTAAAATAAGTGTGCACATTTGGTTTCATTTGTAGAATGTATGATTGTCATTTATCCCTTGTGATTTTTTCCATCACCTTAGTTTTGATCCTTTCAGTTTTATGCAAGATTACATGAAGTGTCTGTGTGTTGAGCTCTCCTTGAGGTGTTACTAGTTCATTGTGTCTCTCATAGACCTATTTTTGTTATCTTTCAAAGCGTAAGGCTTCCATTCAACCTCCATGCAAAATTTCCATGTCTATGGCCTTGAGATAGAACCAAAATAACTTGTGTCTTATTTGGGTTCATCAGTAGTTGGCTCTTTTCCTAGACCAAGTGGATCACTTCTTTTTGGTGCATCACCTCTCTTAGCTTAGATTTCCTTTTCAGTCATCCTCCTACCCCTTTTCCTTAGTTAATAGTAGATTTTAGTGTGAGAGTAAGAGCTGAAGTGAAGCATATAAGGAACTAGCCTCATAAAAAAACCTAGAGGTTCAACCTCACCATAGGATACCCAATTCCTGAGGTTATCTCCATGCTCGTAGATGGAAGTGAGGGAGCCTGAAGAACTCTCTCACAAGGGTGAAATTTCCAGCTATAACAAGTCCCTCAAAAAATTATAAAACAAATCAATGAAAATGAATATGTAATTGAAATCACTCTTGTTTTCAATGTTTGCAAGAAGAATTTAATTAAATTGTTAATTTTTATTTTACTTACATTTTTAAAGAGGGAAACCCATTTAAAAACCCAAGTATAATAAATAATAAATACAAATACTTATAGCTTTGGACATGGCAAGGAAGAATACAAATACCTATAGCTCTCGTAAGCCAAGTACGTGCCTCAACAATGTTCAAGGGTTGAGCGGTAACATGAAATATCAATTGAGGAAAGATCCAAGAATTTATTAGAATTGGTGAATAATTCTTTGGCCATGTTGAAGATCTCCTTTTAAGAAAATTCTTGATTCTCGATCATAATGGGAGAGTTGGATGCAGGGTTTGCAAAGCTACAGAGTTAGGATTTTGAGTACGACATGCAAAATTACTCAATTATATTGGAATGCAACAATAAAAAATCACAGCGTAACATATGCACCCAACAAACCACAACGTTATACTTATGCACCCAATAAACCATAGTAAGCTTCTAAAAAACATCTTGGTCTTTATACCATGTTGTCATATTCTTTGATAAATTAATCTTGGATTCTATTCAAAACCATCAAACTAGGGAACCCACAATGCATGAACAAGTATAACATTCAATGCCAAATCAAATCTGCATTGTACAAACTTGCTCTATGTCTGTGGCAAAGTAAAAGCCCAACCTCGATCTAAGTTAAGTGGGCAATAACATAAAAAAAAATCAGCCAATCAACTTGCATTAAAATAATATTACTTTATGTAGTCCGTTAAAAAACTTATTATTTTACTTTGTAAAAAACTTATATTTTTTAGCATGCTAATGAATATAATGTGATTGGCTAACAAATTCAAGACTAATTCCAAATTAAAGTTAAATATCTATATACATCTCCCTTCAAAACTAATTAAAATTTTTCTAATTAATAAAAAGAAAATAAACATATACTCTTTTATTTTGATTTTATTAATTTAAATAATAGTATTAAAATGCTTATTTAATCCAATACATAAAATTACTTTACCTAAGTATATTAAATCATCACATTAAATATTATTATACAACTTCTATTTTAATGGTAGTATTCAATGCAAGTTGTTGGCATTTTCTCATGTTTGCCACACCTTAAACGTTATTGACAAATAGAATTAACGAAGTCAATAATTTAAATTAGAGTTACCTCGAAGGTACAATTTACATTATAAGGGATGTAATATTTTATTTTTGTAAAGCGGAGTTTTGTAAAGTAAGGGAGTGTAACTCGATATGATCGATGACCTCATCTTAGTTTTTATATACAAAAAGTTAAGTAATAATGCATTGTGCAGGGAAGAGATGTTTTGTTTCATGATGAGTTTGAGCAACGACGAAGTGGTAGGGAAAAGAAAAGCCATACAAAATGTGCAAGTGTTGAAATATTTTAAGGTATGTTGAGTGGTGATGGTAAAGGACAACGATTAGGTAGTTTAGGTGGTATCGTACACCAGAGGGCCCATATCGTACATTAGATCCAAATTCAAGGAGACTAGTGGATCTACATGCTCTTCACCCATTGTAGAGGGGTCCGCAATGTACACAAAGTCAACATCTATGATTGGTCATTTTCTATTGTCAAGGGTGGATGAAGATGTCATGAGAGCTAATTTAATTACCACAAATATTCATATTCGATGTGTGGGCTGAATCATCACTATAATATTATTGACGTGGGAATAAAACATTGAAATTTTGATATATGTGTGTGTGTGTGTGTGTAAACTTTAAAAAAAAAAAAATCTATATATATATATATATATATATATATATATATATATATATGATTTATATTTAAAAATTAAAAATTTGAAATCTATATATTTTAAAATTTCAATGTTTAAATAATATTATATAATGATAAGCATAGATATTATTAAATGTTATATATATAACGCTTTTATATATAATAATCTATATTATTAATAATATATGTAATAAAATATATAATATAAATATTATTGTTATTATAATATTATATATGATTATATATTATGTTTACATTATAATAATTAAATATAGATATTAATATTTTAATATACATTTATAATTATAATAGAATGATATATTATGTAATAATTTATAATATTATTAAATAATATATAGTCTAATCTTATATATAATATAATATATTTGTAATTACTAGAAATATAACATATAATAAAATATATTAGTTATTTATATAATATACTATAATAATATGATATTGTACTAATATATAATATATTATTATTATTATTATATTATTATATTATATAGTATTATAATTTATTTATATATTTATATATAGAGAGAAAGGGGGGTGCCACATCAAAGTTTTCAAAGGATTGAGATTTAGAACGAACTCTGCTATGTTTTGAAGTTTCCTGCAAGTTTTCAATTTTTTCCCTATGGATTGATTTAGACGGATTGGTGGCATACAAAATGAATCCTCCAGAGGGAATTTTTTCCCCCCTAAAAAACCATTCTTTAAACAAATGGTGGTCGAAGCATCAACCTTTGTCTCAGTGGAGGAGATTAACAACCTGATGAAAATAGTTAGCAAGAAGTTGTTGGATCCAGTAAATGGTGCAAAAAGATCATGCATGCAAGTGGCTGAAGAGAACTCGATAGCCATGTTAGATCTCATAGAAATCAAGAAGAATATAGTAGGAATGCATTGCAGGACCCTGATTTGTAAGTTCATGGGAGTGCAACTTTCTCTGAAATAACTACATGCATGGACTAGAAGGAACTGGAAGACGAACAAAGAGTATGAGCTCAAAGCCTCCACCAAATGGTAGTTATAGGAATATTTGTCAACGAATAATAGTGATAAGGTGTTTGGAGGAGGGTCATACTTTTTCAGAGACACAAAACTATTCATAAATCACTGACACACAACTTTAAGGCCAATAAAAGAACTTCCAAATATGACCCCTGTGTGGATTCAAATGCATGCTCTTCTACCATATCATAAATGGGTCTACACATTATGTGGAGGCAGTGAAGGCGAACAAAGAGTATGAGCTCAAAGCCTCCGCCAAATGGTAGTTATAGGAATATTTGTCAATGAATAATAGTGATAAGGTGTTTGGAGGAGGGTCATACTTTTTCAGAGACTAAACTATTCATGAATCACTGACACACAACTTTAAAGCCAATAAAAGAACTTCCAAATATGACACCTGTGTGGATTCAAATGTACGCTCTTCCACCATATCATAAATGGGTCTACACATTATGTGGAGGTAGTGTTAAATTTGATAGTCATTTAAGTATTTTTTACCTTTTTACCCATAAAATAAAGTCAAAAAAATATTTTTTAAAGTATTAACGAATGGGAAAATTTTTATGAAGATTGTCAATATGACGTTCAAAATTAAAAAGCAACCATTTTATAATATAGTGCAGCAGACAACCTAAACCCTATATGCCCCCACTCCATAGTCTAAGCCCACTGACAATTTGGCTGTCATAGCCTAGGCCCTATAGGATCATAAATTATAACTTATTACTATGTTTATGAAAGAAATTGAAATTATTTTTGTTTTTTAGCATGGATAAATTAAAATTGGCAAATTTCAATTGCCTACAGGCTACGGTCCTCTAAGTTGGCTGCCAATACCTTCCCCAAGGAGGATTTTAATATATTTTCATAAATGCATATCACCCCTGATAGATATTGATAGGATGTAAATTGAAATTATAGATTTATATCTCTTCCAAGTTCCAGTTCCATCTAGAATTGTTTTCAATTTCTTAATTCATTCGACACACAATACACTTTACACAGTATAATAACGTAAATTCTTGAGTTGCAACTTGCAGTCTTGCTATACAGTCTATGTCAGTTGTTTCAATTTTTAAATTTCTTATATGCTCGGTGCTCACAACCCAAATGCATTTAGCAGCAAAATTGGATTTTTAAAAAAAAAATGCACACTTTTGATCTTTGTTGCCTGATTTTTATCATGATTCACCATGGTCACTGTCAATTGGTCCATAAGGTGAATATTCCCAGACTCCCAAATCCCTGGCTAAATATGAATGAAGTGATAACATCGTTGAGATGGCAGACCGTGGAGGACCAAAGCCTGGAGGTGAATAAATGATAGATTCTCCAATGATGTTCACTACTCACTAGTCATTGACTCATTGCTATGGCTCAGATTTTAAGGTATGTTAAAGTAGTGCCCTACATCTTTCTAAGTTCTCATGTTCAGATATTAACTCCACAAACCATAGGGAACATAAGTCTAAAATCTATGCTAGGGAATCAAATGAATGAGGGAATTAATCTAAGTCCTCTGCCATAAAATTATAGTAATAATTCCGCTTCCCTCTTTATTGAGCTGTAAATTTTATGTAGTTTATGATATGAATAGGAAATGATAGTAATTTGAGAAGTCCACAAGGCATGTGTGGTACTTTTGGCTAGAAGCATGTCTATGAAGAAAGCAACAAGGGAGAGAAGAACATGTGAGATGAAGAAGCTTTGACAGAGGAGAGTCTCCTTGTTGCCATCTTTGAACTCTAAATCTCATAGAATCAACCTTATAAATCCTTCAAACAATCAATCTGTGTTAGTCTCTTATTGAAGATTGCCATGAGTTTGATTATTTTATAGACATACACTCTATTTTAATGCATCATCTGTGCACATAAATTTGAGAATGTTGTTAAGAAAATTTACCATTATTTTATGAAACTTAAGTCTTGAGTTATTGTGATAAGGGTGACTTTTTACATTGTTGTATTTTGATTATTTTTAGACTGGAATTTAGCTATAAGAGCAGGTGTGAGATTACAATGTTTAATAATTAGAGTGGACGCATCTAGGAAGGTTAATAATTCTATACCTATTTTTAAAATATTTTTGTACAATGTCATTAAGCCCAATTTTTTTTACCAACTATTATTTACCCAAATTGAGAAGTGCCCCTACAGTGTAAAGGATGATAAGTAAAGTGTGGGTTTGAAGAGAGTGAATACGAAATAAGTATTAGATTATTATAAGATAACAATTTTTTTTAATACTAAAAGAATAGTGTACAAAACATATGAGTCCAAACACAGGGAAAACATAAGATAACAATTTTTTAATATTAAAGCATAGAGGTTACTCAAAAGGTATTCAAGGGCATTTGGACCATTGAAACCATCATAAATACCCATAAAAAACCATCCATGCTCCTCAGATATCTCAATATGGACTTTATCCCCCTGCCTTGCCATGAGATCACTGAAGATTTTGGCTACCAATGGAATCAAAAGCAGTATCATCCAAGCTAAGATCGTTGCTCAAGTTCATACTATAAGTATCTTCACTCTTATTATCAACCCCCACCTAGGGGCAGTTTTCCCTATCCTTGCCCTTGGGAGAATGGGTCTTGAGGAACCTTAGTAGTTGAGATTAATTATCAATTTTTTATTTACAGGGGTTCATTTGTAACAATTAATGTAACTAATTTATGAAGTTTATACAGTTACATCTAATTGTTTATATCTAATTATTTTTTATAATTTGGGTTGTATAGGTATTGTAAAAAAATATCTCAAAATAAAAAGAACCAATCTTCAATCAAGAAGTTTTTTGCATGGTCCAGAACATCCAAAGCTTCATTGCAAGAGGATAATAATTTTGATTTAAATGAAGACTTAAATATATTAGGGTATGATGATGAACTTATGGTGAGTATTTTGAAGAGGGGGAAGCTTCAACACAAAAAAAAAGAAAAGGGCTAGAGTAAAAAGAGTGTTTAGAGATGAATGGAGAGTTAAATTTAAGTGGTTAAGGTGTACATGTGAAGGGAAAATAGTCATGAAATGCATATATTGTGAAGAACACAAGTTTGTAGGACCATGGGGCACTGAAACTGGTTGTTCTACTTTGCAACATGATGCAATAGTTACTCATACATATTTAAACATCCATAAAATTTCACAAGCAAAATGGATATGTGGAAATGAAGGGAAAGCAAAATCAATTCCATAACACATTGCAAGCATTTATGACACCAATAAGTAAAGAATCATCACAATCGTGATATTAGTTTATTAGGTTGTGCAAGAAGACTTGCCCCTCTCAAAATATCAGTCCCTTTGCTCTCTTGAAATGCACTTAGAAACACCAAACATGCAGAAAAATAAGGACTATAAATCATATAGAAATCATATGGCTGCAAATAATTTGCTTTTTTCCATATATAAGTATCTTGAAGAGAGACAAAGTGTAAAAATGTTAAACAATCCATTGTTCTTTTTGATGTTGGATGAAAGTGCAGATTGAAGCCTAGACAAACACCTTCTAGTTTATGCTACTTTTCTAGACTTAAAAGGGTTGGGGCCACCTATTTCACAATTATTAAAGCTCATAAATGTGTGTGATGGAAGAAGGAAAATAATATATGATGCAATATGTGTTTTGATGAAATAAATGGGTCTTTCAAATAAAAGTTTGATAATAGTTTCTACAGATGGTACTTTATCAATGGTGGGGAGTGAAAATGGATTTGTTACTTTAAAAAAAAATGATGTACATGATATCATATGTATTCATTGCATTGCTTATCATGAGGCTTTAGCTGTATCAAACGATACTAAAGATTTACTTGAATTGATGTTTGTTGAAAAGTTGGCAAATAAGGTGTATTCTTGGGTCTAAAATTTTACTAAAAGACATAATGAAGTTATTGATATTCAGGAACTCATGCAACTTGACAACTCTCAAGAGGCTAGATTATTGAAAGGATTATTGTGTTAATGCCTCCATTGTTGACTTTGTGGAAAAGTGAGAAGAGAGACTCATGGTATGATAAGGCTAGGATCTTCTCAGTGCAATTTTTCTTACATGTGCTTGCCGATGTATTATGTTAACTAAAGAAGTTGAATAAAACTTTACAGAAAGAGAATGTGGATGTCACATCTTTAGGGGCAGCCATAAATTCTACTATACAAACTTTAAGTAGGTGGTTTTTAAGGTCTAACACTTTTGAAAATGGTACAAGTTACTTGTCTAAATTTTTAGAGAGCTCTAAATATGATTTAGAGATTATTGATCAAGATGGACACATTCATAGTCATGAATTACAATTTGTGGCAATTCCAAATGTGCATGATGATTATGTTGATGCACCAAAACAAAGAATGAATCCTTGCATTGATGGGTCACTAGAGAGCTGTAAAATCTTGCTAAAGAATATGTTCAAAAACTTGAAGATTGTTTAAATTAAATATTCCCAGATCTTTCATTTTTCAATTCTATAAAGTTGTTCAACGTTTGTCATTATTCATAGGATGCACATACTAGAGAAGCAAATTTAAAGTGGTGGCTTCTTAAATTTTTTGAACACTTGCAACATACTTTGTGTGAAGGAGAAAAACATTTCTCTTGATTTTAAAAGTTGTTTACAATTTGTTGATATGCTTCAGTTTAGTTGTGAAGGATTCTACATGAAGAAAGCTTGGAGGGTTTTTTGTGCTACAGATACATATACAAAATTTCTAAATATGACAAAACTATGGCAAGCAATACTTACCATTCCAATAAGTACAATGACATATGAAAAACGATTTTCAAGATAGAATATAATAAAAGATATACGAAGAACAAAACTCTTATTGGATACATTGGATGTCCTGATGTGAGTTTCATTGACAGGAATTGATATATCAATGGTGGATTGGAATAGGGTTTATGAAATTTGGAAAGATGTCAAACAAAGAAGAATTCGAAATATCTTAGAATGTTTTATGTGGACATATTTGTAATGGCATTGTATTTCATATGAGCCAATGAACACTCAAACCTTTGCTTACACTACTTGTTTAATGGTGCTTTATCAAGTCAAAATTGGTGATATACATTTGATTTTTTTGAAGATATACATTTGAATTTTTTTAAGATGTACATTTGTTTTTTTGTAAGGATGGAACTAGTGTCTTGGAAAATCCATTCTAGAGTTGTATTCTGCAACTAAGGTTATCCACATATCATATTTTTAACATATATTTTGAGTCTATTTCACCAAGAATCTTCTCCCAAATAACATTTGGAGTATACTGACTTTTTGTTGTTGGTTTCAAAGATTATGTTGCAATATTTTATGTGCATTCAGAGATCTACCTTATGAAGCAGAGGCTCTAAAGAATAAAGTATATTTTCATCTTTATGTTTTGTTATAATGGATGGAAGGTTATTTTATCATGTGTAATGGAAATATTTATTATTTTTCCTCCATTGTAAGACATTTATATTTAGTTGTGGATATAAAGTGTTTAAGTATGTTTTATTTAAGTTTGATGTTGCAGGGATGCATATTACTAGTAGAATTGCAAGGATGCATATTACTAGTAGAATTGCATATTAAAGGTTAATAAACAAAATGCTCCATACCCATGAAAGGAGTGTAGTTTAATGAGACTCTACACAATATTTTCCACAACTTTAAGCTTTATAGCTTGTCTAAATTTTATCTTGATCAATGTATAGAAACACACATATGCAGTAGAGATTCCAACAATGTTGTAATTTGAATTTGGAATTTTTATTATATGGAGATTCTAGTAGTGTTGTAGATGTTAGACATTGGAAGTTCTCTTGTAGATCTAACCTATGTTGGGATTGAAAGGAGCGTTGAGTGGTTTGCAAAAAGGTAGAAGTCTGAATCCACATTGAGAAAGTACTCCTCTAATAGAGGCATCTAGAGTTTAAAGAAAGAAAATAGAATTTTATGCTCAGAAAAAGACAAAATGGTTTATTTCTCAATGACCTCTAGGTGAGGGGCATCAGAATAGAGAATGAAAGGAAGAGGACAGGAACAATGACCCTCTCTTTCAGGTATGTACTCTCTGAAATTAATTTATTTAAGAAAGAATAAAGATTATCATAGTGCCTAATGATCGGTCTGTTCCTCAATAAAAGTTTCAAGTCTTTGGTAGATTGCATTCAATTTCATTGTCACAAATTTTATTTTTTTAATAGTTATCAATACATATTCAAAAAATCACCTCACACAATGTTTTATTTAATAGTTAACAGGGCACCCATTTCAATTTCTAGTACCATTTAATTTGATTTACTAAAAAAATTGGTAGTATTTGACTTTTTGGAAGAATCCATTTGGTGGAGAGTACATCGTGTTGCCAGGTTAAAATAACAAATAAAACTGGCTATGAATTTTTAATCAAAAGAGGAGGATGTCGGTTTCTTACACAAAATCTTGGTGGCTAAATGTGAATAGGGATTCTTTGATTATCTTAGATGACTTAACTGTCTAGACATTGAGATATATGCAATTCTTGAAGGTTTAGTTATCTTTCAAAAGATACCTCATCATAATTGAAGGGTCAGTGGCAATTGTGCAAATTTTGGCAACACCCTTTCTTAATCTGGTCAACTATGTTCCACTGGTTTTATAAATGTTTTAAATGCCTTTAGAAGGTCGAAAATGGGACTGAAGTAGTGTGTAGGGAGCATTTTTTTATTTTTTTGTGAACAAATCTAAAGCACTGATTGGGCATCCATTACTTAAAATTTTACCTTGGAGGGCAGTCGTAGATGTTAAAATATATTTTATCCTTTATTCATTTAGAACTCGACCAACTCTAAACCAATAAGGTCTTTATATTAAAAAGGAATTCTTTAGAGTTTTTATTCTTTTGTAAAAACTAGGGTAGTCATGTTCAAGGTAAGTGCATTCTATTGTGTAATCATATGCTTCTACAGACCCATGCAGGGGTAATTGAAAATTACAAACGTGGTAAAAGACCTTTGTCCTTCTCATGGTAAAATCATATGCTTCTACAAAATTTTATGCACAGAACAAGATGAAATAGTATGGTTTATTTCTCCTTGGTCTATAAGTGAGAGAAATACTTTCAATTTGTGGGCACATGGTCTTGTATAGACGAAAACCTATAGGTGTTTATTTTTTTGTTTACCTCTATGATTATGTTGTAATAAGCTTATTAGTGTTAGACTTGAGGATGTTTTCCACTTTATTAATATAAATAGATTTGATCTCTGTAAATAGTTGCACATTAATTGTTTGACAAAATGTGTGTAGTCATAGTGAATATTATTTCCCTACAACACGAGTAATAATGACAAGTTTTAAGTGGTTTTTATATAAAAATTATTAAATTCAAAAATGAAAAATGAATGTCATATATAAAACATTAGTTTTAAAATCATCATAATTTTTTCTCTTGACAGATAAGAGTGACTGCCAAATTTAACCCATGTCGGAGTGATGGATGAAATAGGAAGTAAGAGGTGAATGAAATTGGGATTCGAACCCATGATGTACAAGGTCAAACATATGACAAGGAGCACAACACAACTAGTTGGGGTGGAGAATCTTAGCAAATGAAATGTGGTAGTATTTGGTAGCTTATCAGGTGAAAAAGCTAGTCAAATTTAATTTATTTTAATTTATATATTAACATCCACAGAAGGCCAAAAATGGCTTATGGGACAAAAAAGATAATACATGAACCAATACATAAAGGGAATGCCAAAAAAACTCCAAAAACAAAAAATAACAACAAATCAACTACCAGGAGGTTGAATAACTTGAAACCAATAGAATGTACATTATCTGATAGATCTGGACTAAGTTATCTATGCATGAGATCTCTTAATATTCTTGAAATTAGTTATTTAGACGTAAGAATTTATATTCCTATAATTATTTGTATCTAAGGGCTTCAATTTGAGTGTTCTTTGTCGGAGTTGAAGTGTCTCACGAATAAACAAAGCTAAACATTTTTGATCTTCATACTGAATGAGGATCCTTAAAGATCCATTGGAATCTCTAGAAAGATAATGGAATCTACAATAAATTTCATAGTAGATGGGGCACTTGAATATAAAATGTTCTTCACTTTCAGGCTCTAGAAAACACAACTGATAGATACACTCATGTTATGGGAGGTTATGATCAGATTCCATTCATAGCGGGTGAGAGAAAATGCAAAATTGAGCTAAAGGGATCCTTAGGCATGAAGGAAAAAAATTATTCATGTATTTAAGAATTTTATTTTGATCTTCATGGAAGGAGGAATAAAATTTAAAATAGTGATTTGGTTTCAAAGGCTCTTTTGGAGCAAACCATTTAGCTTTCAAATAAGACTTAGTGATTTCTTCTCATATAACCATGTTAACATCATGTTTAATGAGTTGAGAAGCATTGAGAAAAAACCTAAGAGGAGGGAGCCTTTCAATATCAATATTCAACTTCTGAAGGAGAGTCATAACTCTTACATACCAATAAGATTTGCATCCTTTTTTGACAAGTTGCATAGATAATTGCAGTGCCAATTATGGATACCTATTTTGACCAAAAAAAGAATTTGCCATGCATCGGAGCCTATGCAAGATAGTGATAACATTGAAAATCAAAGATATAAATAGAGGACAAACTCCAAACTCTACAAGAATAATTGAGGAACCATTCTTTTGGCTCGAATATCCTTTGATAACATGGAAATGAAAATTGTTTCTATACAGTTGAAATCAGTGTATCAAATATGGATCCTAAACATCACATCCATATAATAGTGATGGTGTAACCAATGTATGAAAAATTTGAATCTTTGTCTGAATATCTTGAAACTGGAGCTGAAAACATTGTCTTTGCAAGGTTGTCAATGTTGCATACCCTGTAACTACAGTTCACTAGTGCATGTCGGCTCATTGATAACAACTGCCCTACACTAGTCATTCATGTCTTGGGTGACCAAGCTATGTCTGAAGAAAAGTAGTTTTATCTCTATTATCACAACTACTGAAAAACTAGTTGGCTGCACACAAGCTATAATTCCTAAGAGATCAAGAGTAGAACATCAAAATAGAAATGGAGGTAATCTATGAGCTCTTAGAAGAATATGAACAAGTTCTAGATACAACTGCATTCCAGGCCAAACATATCACATAAGATATGTTAAATTAAAAGCATTGACTGAACAAGTCATTGTCTATAGCTAAGACAAAATTTGATAGGGTAGACAAAGCTAAATTTATCATGGAAGATCATATGACTACCTCTAAAATAATGAGTAGTGCACTTAAGAAATTAATTGATTCAAGGGATAATGTCATGAAAAAATTGTAGACCTGACAAAATGAAACTCTGCATAGTTCATTTATCAACATTCAAGCACAAAGACATGTATATCAATTGGAAGATCTGCCCTAGGAAATAGCTTAAGATCGTACAAGATATGTTGAATTGGAATCAATAACTTAGCAATTCATTGTCTATAGCTAAACTAGAGTTTGATAGGGCGTACAAAGCCAAATTTTTCATGGAAGATCACATGGCTACCTATGAAATAATGAGAAAGCCACTCAAGTAATTACTTGAATCAAGGGATAATGTCATGAATTATATGAATAGACCTAGCATAATAAGACTCTACACAGTTCATTTATTGACATTCAAGCATAGAGACATGTAAATTAACTGAAGGAGTTATCTTAGGAAATCTAGATCAAAGTGTCAAATGCTAAATCACTCATCACCATTATAGAATATGAATATATTCAAAATTTTATGGTGATTCAAGTTCCATTGTGCATATTACTCACTTTGATGTAGGAAGTGTTGACTGACTGAAAAATGCTAAAGCAAGATTTGTCCTACTGTGACATCTTCATTACACAACTAGTGGATGAGCCTCAATGTATTCCTCCATAATAGCTGCAAAAAATAATCTAGTAGAAGAAGATTTCTATGATCTTGCATCCATCCATCTAGCAACCACAACAACCTCCACTAATAGATTTAATAGAACCATTATTGTAGTAACTTGATATATAACCAACCCAGAGCATGCCACCACCTACTTAGTAGGTAATGCACACTTCCAATTTTATAGTTTTACAAGATTTGCATAATTTTATAGGACAACCTTAAATATTAGAAGTGGAGTCAGGATAGTTGAAAACTTGTTAAGGGAGGCTACTTGGTTAAGATAGTCTATTGAAAACCTACAAGGGTGGTAGGCTAGTACACTACTTATTTGAAAACCTACAAGGGTGGATAAGTAGTGTGAAAAGGGTGAAAACTTGTAAAATAACACCTAGAGCGATAACCAAGACTTTTATTTATTGTTAAGTAACCTCAGATTAGGATATCTTGTTGTGACTTTGTCTTGGGACAAGACAACTATTTAAGACAAGACAACTATTTAAGTTTCAAAAAGTGTTGAGAGTAGAACATGGCTACTAAAATCACAGAGTATGTTTGATGGACGTGTGTGACTTACACTATTTTGTCTTTGCATAAACTGTTTGTATGTATTTGACAACTATTTAAGACAAGACAACTAGTTAAGTTTCAGAAAGTGTTGGGAGTAGAACATGGCTACTAAAATCATAGAGTATGTTTGATGGACGTGTGTGACTTACACTATTTTGTCTTTGCATAATCTATTTATATGTATTTGAACTTTTTAAGCATAGTAATAGACTTCAAAATGCTAATAGTTTTTCCTTTTGAGCATAACCAAACGCTGGAATATGAAGAGACATCGCTTGGTAAAACTCTCTATATAACACTCATTTGTATTTGGATATGGTTTTGATGTGCTAGAGATTAATATGACTTGTTCTAAAATATTTTTCCTATATATCTTTTAAAGTTGTTTTATGCATAATGAGTACTCTATTTGTTTTAATCTATTAATCATATGAGTTTATACCAACTATTCATATTCTATTAACTTTGTGTTCTTTATGTAATTCTTTATTTTATCTATTAATAAATATATTCAGTCTGAATAATTGTCTACTATTTACTTTTGTTACTTCATGCACAAGTTATCCATGTATTAGCATGTTATGAAGGATT
This sequence comes from Torreya grandis, assembly GCA_037957365.1. Lineage (NCBI taxonomy): Eukaryota > Viridiplantae > Streptophyta > Pinopsida > Cupressales > Taxaceae > Torreya > Torreya grandis. Next base: position 2,414,758 of record JARHVA010000341.1, read on the forward strand.
TTCTAAAAACCTCTGCTAACAACAACATCCTAGAAACTGAGGTGCTCAAAAATTCTAGCTCAGATCATTGGCCTATGGCCCTTCATATTATGCAAGATGAGTAACCAGTTAAATCTCCCTTTAGGTTTGATAAGATGTGATTGGAGCATTTATACTTAGATGATTTTATGACACAACAATGGAAAGCACCAAATAATAAATATGGGACTAAGATGTATATCTTTTATAAAAATTGAGAGAGCTAAAAAATGCCTTGAAAAGATGGAATCAACTCATATTCAAGAACATATTTTAGGTTAAAAAAGAGTTAGAGAGGATAAATGGAGAGATCCAAGAAATGAGAATGGAAGAGCACAACTCTGAAGATCTAATACAGGCAGAGGAGGAGATAGCAAGGAAATCAGAAGATTCCTACAAAAGGAATAAATCTATTGGAAACAAAAATATAGGGTAAGATGGTTGAAGGAGGGGGATCGAAACACTAAGTTCTTCCACCTATCATGCATAATCAAAATATAAAAGAACTACATTTGGAAATTAGAAACATGAGAAGGTACTGTTGACCATTTTTGGTCCTACAGACCAAAATCGGTCTCCCTTTTCTTCTCCTCCCATTTCCAAGCTTAGACATGAAGGATAATGCAGAAGTATACTTCTGCAAATCATTTTTTTTTGGCATGTAAAAGGCTTAACTTCAAGCATTTGCAAGAAAAGGAAGCTTTGGAAGGAGCGATTATATAGGAGTTTTCAAAAGGTGCTAGCTTCATGAGAGTTCCCAAAGTTGAGTGTAAGTTTCGTGTCTCAAACGTCTAAGGAGCTCCATGATGTGTTCTCAGGTTTGATAGAGCAAATAAACTATTTTAGGGGACTTTTATTGGAAAAATAGACCAAGTTCAAAGGGCCAAAGGAGGGTGAAAAACACTTAGAAAGAGAGCCAAAAAGGCAGAGTTTTCCTTTGGAAGAAAGACTAAGGCATTTCTTAAGGAAATTCAAAGGATGAATTCCTTTAGACTTTTGGTCTGAAGGTATTCTTCAGAGGTTTTTTTCCAAAAGAAAGAAAGGGCCTTTGCAACTCTTCTGAAAGGCAATTTTGAAGGCCAAACAACCCTTGTGGAGGGCAGGTGATGAGCAAAGTGGACCATTACAAAGCTTCGAAGGGTAAATTTGGGTTTGATTTAGCCCTTGTGGAGGGCAGTTGGTCAAAAGGTTCAGAAGGGACTTACCCTTCGAAAGGAAGACCAAGGAAATTTTCGTAAGGCAAAGATAGAAGAAAAGGCAAAGGCCAAATTTCTATGGACAAAATGTCCGAAGGAATTCCTTCGAACATTTTGTCCAAAGAAATCCTTTCAAAAGAAAGTGCCACAACAAAAGACAAAGTGAATCCTTCAGACAAATTTTTTGAAGGAATTCCTTTAGACTTTTGTCCAAAGAAATTCACCCAAAAGGGAAACCTGACCGAAGGGAAAGCCGACAGAAGATAAGCGAAAAAAACATGAAAATTTCCTTCAGACATTTTCTCTAAAGGAATTGAGCTCAGACAAAGGAGCCTGAAGGACCCCGAAGGGTAGGTGCCTTTGCGAGGGACTCTCGGCCAAAAATAAAGGGACCTTTCCCCAAGTCCCGAAGGGGCACCTTCCCTTTGGGAGGTTTCAACGACAAAGACCCAGACAAAAGAAAAGAAGAGAGAGATACATTTTGGGAGAAAGTTCAAGGGAACACTTCGAGAGAAAGGCCAAAGAAAATAAATCTAAAGGAATTCAAAAGGGTGAGGGGCCCACAGACATTAAATTGGGCATCATGAACTAGCTGTTGGAATTTGGATGTCAAATGACATCCCCAAAGACGTCAAATTTAGTCCAATGAAATAGCCATTGATCTCTAAATGCTTGAGTGCCAACCCAAAGGAATTCAAAGGCCTTAAGGCCAAAAGGAAGAGACCGTCGAGAAGGGATCCCAAAGAACCAAATATTGATAGAAGATAGCCCCGAGGGCTCAGATTATAGGAAAGAGTCAAGAGAGGAAAAGACAAAGCTAGGAAGAGATAAAAATGAATATGGACAAAACAATCCAAGTGGCAAAGGAGAGGTGAGTTATTCCTGCAGTTAGAATAGTCTCTACCAAGTGGTCATCAAGGAGTGCAAATAGTGAAGGACGCGACCTATTTTTCCACACTTTGCATTGATAAGCAGACAAATTGCATGAATGTCTTGAAGGAGTGGTCTTGTTTATAGGAAAATAGGTGTGGCCCATGCTTTCACATTAATGTTTAAACGCTAAAGTCAAGATTGACAGCCAACACAACATTCTCTTTCAATGGTTTTTTGTTCTCAATGCTCTCAATGCACATGGGCCACTTCTAAAAAAGGGCGTCAAAGTCTTTTTCAAGGGGGCACCATTTGCTTCCTCTCTCTATATATATAATGTAATCTCTCTTTTGAGAAGATGGATCTCTCAGCTTGTAAGGTAGAGCCCTACCAAAATTTAACTTGAATTAAAAAGAAGCATTTTTGCCTCCATTTGAGCTTGCACTTTTGCATATGTCTATGGCTTTGCCTTGTGTTAAGTCATTTTCCCTTATGCTTTCACAGAATGATTCCAACATGTCTAGTGTATTGTGAGTTCTTCTTTTGCAGGTTAGCTAGAAGTATCTAAAACAGAGTATAGGCACATGTGAACAGGCTACCATAGTGTGTCTTTAGAACACCTCTGGTAGTTCTTCCTACCTGTACCTCCAAAGGACCCCTAGCTCACAGATGTAGGAGAATTTCTCATATCAAATAGAGTGTACATCAGCTTGTTCTTGGTGGAAAGTGTATGCTCAAGCTAAGTAGATCAAACTTTTTTTGTGTGCATCACCCTCTTAGTTTAGGTTCTGTTTCAGTATCTTTCTCTCTTTTCAACCTCTCCCCATTATATATATATATATATATATATATATATATATATATATATATATATATATATATATATATATATATATATAGTAGAAAATGTACTAGAATAAATTAGAGATGCATCAAAGGGAGCTAGCCCTTATCTAGAGACTCTCCCCTCAATTTTGCCAGACCCATAGGCATGAGAGGAGTTTCTATTGTGCCGCGTGGAAGAGAGAAGCCCAACCTTATCTGAAGGGTGCAATCCACAGTGTCAAAAGTTTTTGGCACACCCGGTGGGACTATGTTTTAACACACAAAAAAGTTCCAGGATTGGTGTTGGTCCTGTTATAGCAAGAATGAACCACAAATCTAGCATCTGACCTTTAATCAGGTGATTATGGGACATTTTGTCTAAAGAGTTGAAGAATTTTTGTGTTATTCAACCAACCAACCTTTGGAGGTCTTTTCATCAACACCAATGGTGACTCCGAGTTGAATCAACTGGTTAAATAGTATAGGTGCCATCAAGAAACCTTATTTTTGTATGTATAATCCCATTGCTCAGAATCATGGGCCTTGTATTCCTTCATATGGTTTTGGTCAAGCTCAGGTTGTTCATGGAATCACCTTAAAAAACTCTCCTAGTTGCCCTTCAACAATAAGGGAAATAACACTAGAATTTGAGAAGCAGGTGATGGAGATAGACAGATTGGATGAGTAGTATAGATATCAATAGGAGCTTATGTACAAAGAGGAGTGTTTGTTTAGGCAAGCTCAGGCCTTGCAATCCCTAGAGGAGGTAGAAAAATGGAAGCATCCATTCATTCAAGGTAGTTAGCCTTGCATGCCCCATCGTATTCTAAAGAAAGCCCCCTCTTATGCACAAAATCCTTTCTACAAGATAACACTTGCTCACTCTAGTTCATCTGATGCAAGAATCACTCCTACTCTTAATCCCTTACGCTTAGCTTCCCAGCATCAAAGGGCATTAGAGCAACCTATCATGGAGATGAACCTTCTCAATTCCTTGGAATGTGAATCCTCCTTTGAAAGGAATACCATGAACCAACATGCCTCTCTTCAGGAAACTCTTCCTGTACATCAACCGTCTCTTCCTAATCTTCCTCAACCTCCTTAGGTCTCTCAATATGATGTCCAGATTTCAAGTTGGAAAAGGGAATGTCATGAACTAGCTTGAGACCTTGGAGAAGGTAAAGTTGCTGTCTATTCACAAGGGAAAAGTTCCAATCCCAAAGTCATGAGTTGGAAGCAAATAATGGAATCATGGGGCAGGAAGGAGGAGGAGAAAGGTTTTGCTCAAAACCTTGAAGAAGATGAAGCTGCTCCTACTCATCATGATGATGCTTGTGACCTCTAAGAATGGATCTTTTAAGAGAATATAGCCAAGCAAATTGCAGAATTGGAGTCCAGAATGAGGTTCCTCAGCCAAGGTGTGATGGATAGTTTAGACCAAACAACAGATTCCATGTCTGAACACACCCCATCTACACTCCTTCAAGACATCTATCAGGCCACATCTGATATAGATGAAGTTGTGGCCACATGGAAGGAAAAGAATCATTCGATTCTAGCTCAAGGAATACCTCCTCTTCCACGTGAGTTTAGCCATCAACCTTCTACTTCATCCCTTCTCAAGGAGGAACCTATTTTGAAAGAGGCAAGTGAAGAAGAGAGGATCCAATTTGTAGCTGATCAAAAATCTCTCATGGATGACAATGAAGAGGAAATCATCATGGATGTTCCCTTTGAAGACATCATCAATAATGGAGAAGACATAGGTCATGCATACATGTGGATGTTCCTGCAATATGAAGAGGAAGGTAAGCATGGTGAGCTCTCTCCTTCCTTGTTTGATGAACTTCCTTATTGCTTTGATGAGGAGGATGATCATGCCATGGGACTTGAGTTGGAGGAGGATCAGGAGGATGTCTTTGAATAACTAGAAACTGTGGTCTTTAAGCAGGAAAAGGAGAGGCCTATCTATCCTGAGGAAAGCTTTGAAGAAGATAGCCTTGAATAAGAAGGTTACATTTTGTGGGATGAGCACTCAGTCTGTGATTTCATTTAAGACATCACAACAGACACCCTTCTTCAAGAAAGCCATGATCAAGCAGAAGATAAATTTGACAGTCTCTTCAATGAAATAGAAGGGGACAAGCCAATTCATGATGCATATCAAAGGGCTTATGGTGACAAGCTAGCAACCATAGATTTCTTGGTGAAACACACTAGCATGAAGAACTAGTAGGAGGCAAGCTTCCAAGAACAAGATGAATACATATATGTTGGAAGCATGTTTGCCCCCGATTCATTTGGATACAAGCCAATCAAGGTGGTAGGTAAGAAGAGCAAGTCACCAGATATCCATTCTATTTAGCCACTTGTTTGGCATCATAAGTTTTCTTGCCATGAAGGAGACTTCAAAAGTTTTCCCTTTGATCTAAGAGGGAGGCAAATGTACCGAGTTAGATGTACATAGTAGTTTACTTTCCATTTTTCTTTCCCTATATTCCCTAAGTACTGTTTATATAGGTAATGTTTTTAGCCTTGTATGTTTTTCCTTTGTGTTTGGGGTAAAAGCTTCATGATTTATTCTTGGATCTCTTGACACTGTTGTTGACTTTTTCAATCTATGTTTTAACTCCATGCCCAATGGACTTTGAGGCTACTAGTTTCTTAAGCATAGCAAGCATGCTTCACCCGAGAATCATCAATTTATTGACCTTTTTGGTCCTACAGACCAAAATTGGTCTCCCTTTTCTTCTCCTCCCATTTCCAAGCTCAGACATGAAGCATAATGCATAAGTATACTTCTGCAACACCTTTTTTTTGGCATGCAAAAGGCTTAACTTCAAGCATTTGTAAGAATAGGAAGCATTGGAAGGAGCAATTATATAGGAGTTTGCAAAAGGTGCTAGCTTCATGAGAGTTCCCAAAGTTGAGTGTAAGTTCCATGTCTCAAACGTCTAAGGAGCTCCATGATGTGTTCTCAAGTTTGACAGAGCAAATAAACTATTTTGGGGGACTTTTATTGGCAAAATAGACCAAGTTCAAAGAGCCAAAGGAGGGCAAAAAACACTTAGAAAGAGAGCCAAAAAGGCAGAGTTTTTCTTCAAAAGAAATACTAAGGCATTTCTTAAGGAAATTCAAAGGATGAATTCCTTCAGACTTTTGGTCTGAAGGTATTCATCAAAGCTTTTTTCTAAAAGAAAGAAAGGGCCTTTGCAACTCTTTCGAAAGGCAATTTTGAAGGCCAAACAACCCTTGTGGAGGGTAGGTGATGAGCAAAGTGGACCATTGCAAAGCTTCAAAGGGTAACTTTGGGTTTGATTTAGCCCTTGTGGAGGGCAACTGGTCAAAAGGTCCAGAAGGGACTTACCCTTCAGAAGGAAGACCAAGGAAATTTTCATCAGGCAAAGATAGAAGAAAAGGCAAAGTCCGATTTTCTTCGGACAAAATCTCTGAAGGAATTCCTTTAGACATTTTGTCCAAAGAAATCCTTTTGGAAGAAAGTGTCATGGCAAAAGACAATGCAAATCCTTCTAATAAAAAGTCTGAAGGAATTCCTTTAGACTTTTATCTGAAGAAATTCGCCCGAAAGGGAAGCTCGATCGAAGGGAAAGCCTACATAAGACAAGCAAAAAAAAACATGAAGATTTATTTCAGACATTTTGTCTGAAGGATTTGAGCTCAGACAAAGGAGCTCAAAGGACCCTGAAGGGCAGGTGCCCTTGCGGGGGACTCTCAACCAAAAATGAAGGGACCTTTCCCCAAGCCCCAAAGGGACACCTTCCCTTCGGGAGTTTTCAACATCAAAGACCCAGATAAAAGAAAAGAAGAGAGATACATTTCAGGAGAAAGTTTGAGGGAACACTTCAAGAGAAAGGCTGAAGAAAATAACACTGAAGGAATTCAAAAGGGTGACGGGCCTACAGACGTCAAATTGGGCATCATGAACTAGCCCTTGGAATTTGGACATCAAATGACCTCCCTGAATATGTCAAATTGAGGCCAATGAAATAGCCGTTGATCTTTAAATGCTTGAGTGCCAACCTAAAGGAATTTAAAGGCCTTAAGGCCAAAAGGAAGAGACCGCTGAGAAGGGATCCCAAAGAGCCAAAGATTGATAGAAGATAGCCCCGAGGGCTCAGATTGCCAGAAAGAGTCAAGAGAGGAAAAGATAAAGCCATGGAGAAACAAAAATGAATATGGACAAAACAACCCAAGTGGCAAAGGGGAGGTGAGTTATTCCTCTAGTTGGAACAGTCTCCACCAAGTGGTCATCAAGGAGCGTGAACAGTGAATGGTGCGACCTATTTTTCCACACTTTGCATTGATAATCAGACAAACCGCATGAATGTCTTGAAGGAGCGGTCTTGTTTATAGGAAAAGAGGCGTAACCCATGCTTTCACATTAATGTTTGAATGCCAAAGTTAAGATTGACAGCTGACACATCATTCTCTTTCAACAGCTTTCTCTTCTCGATGCTCTCAATGCACATGGGCCACCTGTAAAAAAGGGCATCAAAGTCTTTACCAAGGGGGCGCCATTTGCTTCCTCTCTCTCTATATATTGTAATATCTCTTTTGAGAAGATGGATCTCTCAGCTTGTAAGGCAGAGCCCTGCCAAAATTTACCTTGAATCAAAAAGAAGCAATTTTGCCTCCATTTGAGCTTGCACTTTTGCATATGTCTATGGCTTTGTCCTGTGTTAAGTCATTTTCCCTTATTCTTTCACAAAAATATTCTAGCATGTCTAGTGTATTGTGAGTTCTTCTTTTGCAGGTTAGCCAGAAGTGTCTACAACAAAGTATAGGTGCATGTGAATAGGCTGCCATAGTGTGTCTTTAGAACACCTCTAGTAGTTCTTCCACCCTGTACCTCTAGAGGACCCCTAGCTCACTGATGCAGTAGAATTTATCATATCAAATGAAGTGTACATTAGCTTGTTATTGGTGGAAAGTGTATGCTCAAGCTAAGTAGATCAAACTTTTTTTTGGTGCATCACCCTCTTAGTTTAGGTTCTGTTTCAGTATCTTTCTCTCTTTTCAACTCCCCCATTATATATATATATATATATATATTAGCAAATATACTGGAATAAATCAGAGATGCATCAAAGGGAGCTAGCCCTTATCTAGAGACTCTCCCCTCAATTTTACCAGACCCACAGGCAAGAGAGGAGTTTCCATTATGCCGCGTGGAAGAGAGAAGCCGAGCCTTCTCTCAAGGGTGCAATTCACAACGTCAACATGTACTAGTATGGAAGATCCCATAGAAATCAAAGAGTACCTGGTGAGGTACTTGGAAGACATGTAAAAGCATGATGATGAGGGGAATCAGAAAGATCAAGAATCCTTTTGGAGGAAAATCCCTATATTAGTCACTCAGATAGAGAATCAAATCCTAATGAAGGATATATCTCTTGAAAAAACTAATAGAATGGTCTTTGATATGGCAGGAGACCATTCTTTCGGCCTGAACAGGGTCCTATCTCTCTTATCTCAACACTTTTGGGATCTCATAAGGGAAGAAATCAAGGAAGTGGCACAGGAATCCAAGGAGTCTCAAGGAATGTTGAAAGCATTCAACTCCACATTCCTTATTCTCATCATTAAAAAATAAAAAAATAGAACCCTAGAGGACTTCCACCTAATTTATCTGTGAAATACCAACTATAAGATCATTTAAAAAATTATTGTTAACCAGATATAAAAAATCCTTCCAAACATATCTCAGAAGAACAAGGAGGCTTCATCAAGGGAAGGCAAATCATAGATGATATCATCATTTCCATTGAAATCATCCACTCCCTGCATGCTAGTAAGAGGCAAGGAATGCTGCTTAAACTGAACATATCCAAGGCCTATGATAAATTTAATTGGTCTTTTCTAGATGGAGTGATTTGAAAGTCTGGGTTCAATATAGAATGTAGAAGATGGATTCAAAGATATTATTACTCATCCAAGTTATCAGTGATGATCAATGGATTCCCAGAAGGGTATTTCTCCTCATTAAGGGGGGTTAGACAAGGGGATACTATCTTTCCCTCTCTTCATCTTGATGGCAAAGGCCCTAAGAAGACACATACAGTTCTTAAGAGATGAAAACAAGATTAAAGGGTTGTAAGCAAAATTTTGATAAGTTGCCCACTTTCATCTCTAATTTGTGGATGATACTATGGTTTTTGCTAACCCAACTTAGGAAGAGTTTAAATAAATAAGGGATTTATTGGGCAATTATGAAAAAATACCAGGTTAATCAATAATCATAATAAAATCCTAGATCTTCTTTATCAATGTTTTCCCTAATCTACAATCCTTCCTCACCAAGATCTTAGGCATTGAAAAGACAACTTTCCCATATAACTATTTGGGTTTCCTACTCTTCAAAGGTAGTGGAAAGATGCTATAGAACAAAGTCACTAAAAATATAAGGAAGAAGCTAAGCAATTGGAAAGGCAATCTCTTGACATATGCAGGACATATCATTCTCATAAGATAGTCTTGTAAGCCACAACAATCTACTAGTTCTCTCTCTTGAAAGCTCCCTTAGCAATCTTGAATGAGATGAATAGAATTCTTAGAAACTTTATCTGACAAGGAATAGGGGATAAGGCCAAATTACCTCTTCTCATCTAAGAGAAAATCTACAAACCAATCATATAGGGGGTATGAGAATAAAGAATCTTAACAATGTTAACCTACCCCTCGTAGCTAAACTAGCTTGTAGAATGTGAGCAAATCCATTTGCAAGATGAAGTAGCTTGCTAAGAGACAAATACCTTGATGAAAAGAACCCAGAAAGAATCTTCACGGTAAATGAGCTCCCTATTGGATCGACTATTTGGAATAGTATGAAGGAAGAAAGAGGGATTATTCTGAAAAGTTATTATATAATGTGTGAAATGGGGAAACAATAAACTTTTGGGAGGACATATGGATTACCCAATAGCCCCTGAGACTGAAAATGAGCTTAGATGGTATTAGGGAATAAAGTATAAGGCAATGGGGACATATAATTAAAAATTGTTGGACTAAAAACATAGAACAAGAGCACAAAATCTTCACTTGGAAAACTTTCCAAAATGCCAATGAAACATAAAATGAAGATCAAAAGATTATAAATGGCATCCTACAAGGATTTCAAGTTCCCTTGAGCTCATAAAAAGGCTCATTGAATTGGAATAGAAATGGTATAGGGGTTTAGTTAGTAATAAAAAGATACAAAGATCAAATAGTAACCCATCCCAGTGCCTTAAAAAAATTTGAATGGAATAGAATTTGGAGCTCAAAATCATGGCCAAAGGAAAAATCCTTTCTGTATTTGGCCACACATGGAAATATTCTAACAAGATAAAATATTAAAAAGAAAGGCTTCCAAGGATTATCATGATGCGTTATGTGCTACAATAATGAAGAGAGTGTTCAACATCTTTTATTCCTTGTAAATATACCTCGAGGCTTTGGAACAATTTTTTAAACAAGTATAACCTAAGTTGCACTCTGGATTACAATCTCCCAGATCACCTGAGAGCATGGAAATTCAATTAGAAGCAAAACATTTTATGTATAGAAAATGGGATCAAGTCTTCTAACATGGAAAGTTTGGATTGAATGAAATGCCAAAATCTTTGAGAACAATGGCAGACATAAGCTCCCATATAAAATTTGAATGGAACTAGAATTTTGTATTGGTTAGATTGCCCTCTCCTCAAAGAAGTTGAAAAATAGGGAGGTCAATCTAGAGGAAATTAAAATCTTTAAAACTAGGGAATAATATAAAAAACTATGAAGTGATGAAACCGAGCAAAAGAAAAGAAAAAGAAATGACAAGGAAAAATGTCAAATGGGCACCTCCAAAACAAGGGTGGTATAAAGTGAATTTTAATGGGGCATCAGAACACAACCCTAGAGAGTCAGGTGCAGGGGTGCTTATAAGAAATCATGAGGGTCAAGTTATAGCGTATACAAACTTTTATACCAGAATCGACATAAACAAAATGGTAAAAGTTGAGGGCCTTATTATAGGGATGAACCTGGATTCAGGAGAAAATATTAAGATCATCATAATACAAGGGGATTCACTCATGGTCATTAGAGCCATGGATAAAAACAAAAACTTTAATTGGAAAATTAAATGGGTTACTGAAGAAGTGAAAAAACTTCATGACTATTTTGAGGGAGTGAATCTAAAGCATACCCTGAGAGAAGGAAATCGAGTAGCAGATTGGATGGAAAACTTTGGGCTTCAATCCCACTCAAAAGGTAAGAAAAGAAATATGGAAAGTATCTCTGGGAACAAGGAGATGAAATAATTAGAAGAAATTATAAATAAATAATGCACATATTTCTAAATAAGTCACCAGGTATTGCATGCAAGTCCTTTTTAGAAAGCTTGATTAATCGATAGACTTGCATGCAAATTCCATGAACTTGCTAAAAGAACACTTGTTCTTTTCATAAAGTATAATTAGGCTAGATTCTCAAGGTGTAATTTAGAAAGTTGTTTTTTATATAAAAACTAGCTTCTTATTGTCTTTGTACACTGCCTTCTTAGTTTTTATTGACACTGATAATTTTCTTAATTATCATATATACCTAATATATAATAATAAAAATTAGAAAAAAAAATGATATTGGATCAATATTCCTAAAGACCTGAGATTAGGTAGTTAAGAACATTGTCCATTAAGTACATTATGTGGCAAGTGAGTTTGGCATCGATTCTCCACATTGGCAATGAATTTGACATAGATAAGTTTGTTATGTGCGAGTAAACATTGAGATGGAAACAAGTTATATTTGAATGTGGATATGTTTAGTTTCAAAAATGGTAGAAATGAGTAAAAAAAAAAGAACGTGGAAGCCCAAGTGTTAAGCCACCCAAATCTTAGCCCAACACATGGCATTTTAAATCATTCATCTTTCATGAAAGACTTCATTCCAGTTTGATCAACATTCCACCCATATTTTCTATGAAGTATGCGATATGTTTTTATTGTGTGTTTTGTGTTTCTTGAAACAAGTAATAATATATAAGTGAGAATGGTGTAGCTTCTACCTTAGCACAGACTAAATGAATAGTCCTCCATTGAAGTTGACCACTAAGGAGAATTTTGATTTTCCTTTTTTTTTTGTAAAAGGTACAAAATAATGATGATTGGATATCCATCTATAGATACCTCCACCTAGGAGTTTTTAAGTGAAAAAACTAACCACATGCATTGTTCAAAACAAACGCTTATGATAAATGGTTAAGAGACACCATTTGTGAGTTTATGCTCCAAGGATCAGTCCCAACAGACTCAACAAATCAACAAGGTGACTCATTGATCTAGCTCCTCTAACTAGATATGTAGCACACATAACTAGATTTATATTATTTATTTCTTCTTACAACCCTTTTGGTACTTGTATTTCTAAGAAAAAATGTAAAAATTCCCAATAATTGAACTTGGCTTTGTCTACCTCCCTCCTTGCATGAATTTTTATTTATATTTTAAATTTCTCATCGACTGATACACCTCTCTATAAGTATGTTTCAAGATTAAATTCAGCCGTGAAATATCCGAAGATGAATCATAAATAAATATTTGCTTGTGGCACAACGATAAAATGTCTCTAATGTAATAAATCTTGTATAAAGCCCTATAAATCTCCATTGATGTTTATTTTTATTTACTTCTATAAAAATACCACATTGGTTTTATTGGATTGCAATCTCTTTCTTATTAACTTTAGCATATCTCATACACTCAAATGTAATAAATATAAGTGTAATATAATTATTTAATTATTTTTAATAAAATAAAATAATATATACACAATTATAACATATTTAATTTTTATCTCATTCTCTTAAACTTAAATTCAATTGTACAAAATATCAACCTCAAGTTTATAAGAAACCCTCGTAGTGGTAATAATACCTTACCAAGCAAAATAAACTTCCAATGCTTCCACTTTTACACAAACTGTTTGTCATATTTTCTATAATTTAAACTCAAAAAATGACGCTTAAAATATAGATAGATTAGGCATATTTTAATATAACATTCGTACAAAATTTTAGCGCCCTTTAAAAAAGCTTTATAACCCACCTTAAAAAAGAGTAACTCGTATTTTTAAACTTCTAAGGGTCATCTGCTAAGGTCCCATGGAAGGGGGCAAGCAAAATTATTTCTATAGATGTTGCAGAGAAAAAAATAGGATCTTTCTGTAATATTAAAGTCTCGTATAATTTTTTAGTTTTTAAAGGAAAAATAGGATAAAACATTATTAAAATGCATTGCATCAATGCAATCTTATCACAGAAAAAAGTTAAAGAAATTTTAAATTCGTGAAAAAAAATCGTGTCTCCATTATTTTCCTATAATCTCTGAAACAATAACCGTTCAAAATTTCTATTTTCATATAATCTCATTTATTAATTTTTAGGAATAATAGCCCCCAACATGAGACCGCATTTTCTCCGAAAAAAATCAAACCCTATTTAATATACAAGGCCTTCACCTTGATTTTTTGGAATCATGACAGAAGATCAAACCCTATTCAATATACAAGGATTTCACCTTGATTTTTTTGGAATCAAATGTAAAGACCATATTAAATATATATACATCACATATGTCTCTACTTAAAAAACCAGAGTTGAGATTCATCCATGGATCTTTTGATATTATTTACATCAAATTGACAGCTGTCTGGAAACATGTATTTTCTAGATAAGTCGTGCAAGGCATGTGAATCATGTATTAGCTGTTGATGATTTGTTGTACGAGGACCACCTATGGAGAGCCTTAGCCTGGGCACTAAGTCCTTTGTGTGCTTCCATATAGCCAAACGTGGTAGTAGGCTACCTCGTTGGACCTGCTCACGAAGGGTCTTGCACCGGATCATTGCCACACCTCATGAGCAAAGCCCATCCCCAACACACACTCACTCACCACTAACTGTATCGTGGGCACCTCATTATCCCCCTCACATATAATCAACACCAGCTCAATTTGACCAAAGATTCAGCCTCATCAATATACACCCTTAGATCGTAGAGAATCGATCATACAATTATATATATATATATATATATATATATATATATATATATATATATATATATATATATATATATATATATATATATATATATATGTGCTCACACTATAAACCAAACTAAGATTTATAGTAATTATTATATTTATATGTTTTGTACTTATTATATCACACTGCATTTTTTAGGGTGGCAAAATCTTTAAGTAGGAAGTTTCTATTAAGGTTGGATAAAGATGTCATGAGAGTCAATTTGATTGTAGTATAGGTCCACATTTGATTTGTAGTTTGAATTAGTGCTACAATACTACTAACATTGAAATAAGACTTTGAGGCCCTGAAGTCTATCTCATAGCTTCCATTCAGTGTTACAAATATATTGACACTTGAAGCAATTACATTATTGGAAATATTATCATTGATGTCAAAGGTCTAGCATTGGTGATAAAGGCTGCATAGCATTTAATGGTGTTTTAAATACTCATATCTTGGCTAATGTGTCTTAATATTTATTTAATATTAATGTTTATTTTTTTGGTTGCATAAAAGTCTAAAGAGGGCCCATGGAGAAGTCAAAGAGTCACGAGGTAAAGACAAAAGAGGAATGTGATACATTTTCCCATGAAAAGTCATTTTGATGAATTCCAAGAGTCACTAAGTGAAGACAAAAGAGGGTATGGCATATTTTTCATGAAGAGTCATCTTAAGGAATTTGAAAGGTCACCAAAACAAAGATAAAAACGGAAATGATGAATTTGCTCATGAAAGGTAACCATGTGACTTTTCAAACGAAAGGATATGAAGGGTCATACAAGTTTGGCATCATTTTACATGAGGATTGAAAGGACACAAAGGGTGAATGCCAAAAGTCATTTGAAAAGCTATAAATAAAGGCTTGAGAAGCCATTTGAAATATGCAAAAGAGTGCATGGTTTGTATTTATTTTATATAAGAAAAGAGGAGAGAATAGAAAGAGATATTGTAGAGTTCTATCATTTGTTGAGTAAGCAACATTGAGAGATAGTTGTGTTTTATACACAAGAGGGGTTGGTGCTCAAAAATATTTGAAAGGGGTTGGTGCTTTTGTGGGTTGGTGCTCATAAATAATTGCTATGTTTGTGCTCTACAAAGGGGTTGGTGCTTCTGCAGATTGGTGCTTGCAAGCTTTATAATTTGAGATTGTGCTCTTTCATATACTTAAGATTGTTCTCTGTGATTTTTTCTATTTTGGGTTTCCACATAAAAATATGGTCTCTCTCTCTCTATTGTGTGGTGCATATTGCTTTCAATTTTATTGCATATCTTGAATGAATGGTTAAGTAGTATTTGATTAAATAAATGATTTATAAGATATATGATATACTGATTCACCCCCCCTCTCAGTATGTCTTATGCTTAATTGATATCAGAGCAGGTTCCTTTTGAAAAACATTTACAACTTGAAGGTAGATCAAGGAAAACACGATGGATGGACCACATGAATGTTTTTCTACAAATAAGACATCTTTGTTTGATGA
This sequence comes from Torreya grandis, assembly GCA_037957365.1. NCBI lineage: Eukaryota > Viridiplantae > Streptophyta > Pinopsida > Cupressales > Taxaceae > Torreya > Torreya grandis. Next base: position 2,430,224 of record JARHVA010000341.1, read on the forward strand.
GACAAATTATGCTTTTTGGAGCATAAAGATGAGGACTTATTTAATGGCCCTTGGATTCGATATTTGGCTAGTAGTGGTGAAGGAATATGAAGAGCCACAAATACTTATAACTACTTTAATGAAAAAGAAGGTAAGCAAAAATAATGCTAAAAATTTAAATGTTATTCTATGTGAATCAAAATTTGTTAAAGTTATGCAATGTAAATCTGCTCATGAAACTTGGGTAAAGCTTGAGAATATTTACAAAGGTGATGGAAAGGTTAAGCAAGATAAGCTTCAAACTTTTGAAGATAGTTTGAGAGTTTGGAGATGGAAGAGGAAGAAAATATAGTGAGTTACCTTTTCAGATTCAAGGTCTTGGAGAAAAGTTATAAGAATCAATCGTAATACAAAAAGTTTTGAGATCTCTACCATTGAGATATGATGCAAAAGTTTTGACAATTGAAGAGATGAAGAATTTAGCCAAGCTAAAGATGGATGAGCTACATGATATTCTTATGGCATATGAGATGTGGATCGAACAAGAGAAACCCTCAAAGAGAGAAGCTTCTTTCAAGACATCAAAGAAAGAGAAGGCTAATATTCAAAAATCAAGTGACAACTCTAGCGATGATAAAAATGACAACGAATCTCTATTCATTCGTAAGCTAAAAAAAGACACATGTAAATATCAAGAAAAATTATCTTTTAAATATTTTAATTATGAAAAAATTGAACATTTTGTAGCTAAGTGCCCAGATAAGGGTAATGGTGACAATGAAGAAGGAAAGTCTACATAAAAAAAAAAATTCAAAAAAAAATTCAAGAAGGGATTCGAGAAGAAGAGTTTATATTCTAAAGATCCTAGCTCAACTGAAGATAGTGGAGTTAGTGATTCAGAAGAAGAGATTCTATTCATGGTCATACATGAAGATGCCTCGGCATGTAAAAGTATAGATGATCAAGATGAATCTGAAGTGAATCTGGCAGGAGAACTTATTTTTGCCTTAGAAGAGTTAAAAGCTTTTGAAAAGAAGAATCAAAGATTGAAGCTCCAGATCGAGAAAAATGAAAAGGAGTCAAGGGAAATAATTGAAGATCTTCAAGCAGACTTTGAATAAGCCAAGAAGAATGAAAAATATCCAATGGCACAGTTGCAAAAAGTAAGTGAAGAATGTGAAAGGTATGTTATTGAAATTGTTTCTTTAAAAGTAGATCTTGAGAAAACAAATAAAACAATCAATGATAAAGCAACTAATAATTCAAAATTTAAGAAAAATACTGATATGTTGAATAAAATATTAGAAATCCAAAAATTAATATCAGATAAGACAAGTATCAGATTTTAAAAAAATAGAGCTATGCTGAAGTTCTTACAAAAGAGGAAACAAAAAAAGAAGTTAAGAATACAAAGGACATCTCAAACAATGAAGGCTGAAAAAAACAGAGCTACAAAAGATAATCAGGTCAAAAATATATAAACAAGTTCTATTTTTATGGTTACTATTTTTATTGTAATGGATATGGTCATAAAAAAATAGAATGTCAGAAAAGAGCTAACAATTTAAGAAACAAAGAGAAGGAAGCTCATGTAGAGTCAAGCAGAAGCCACAACTCCTTTGCTCCTCTATCGGGCTTTAATGAAAAGACCATAATATGTGACAAGTGCAATAACTTCGTACACATAGCTTGGTACTGTAGAAGTGTGTTCAAGTCAGTCAATAAGGACTAGAGTTTCAAGGCTCCATTCATCAAGAAGAAAGTTCAGACAGGTTCATGGCAGAAGAAACAACCTGAAAAGTCTATGTTGGTACAGATAGCTTTGCATGCAAGAAATGAAAAAAATCATGGTTCATTAACAGTGGATGTTCGAAGCACATGATAGGGGATAAGAGCAAGTTCATAATCTTGAAGAAGATCAATAGTGGCATAATGAAATTCAAAGATAATACTATTGTCAGAATTGCTAGAAAAATTACACTAAGTTTGGATAATGGTAGAACTAAAATTGAAAATATTTTGTATGTAGAAAGTCTTAAGGATAATATTTTGAGTGTAAGTTAAATGTGTGATCAGGGGCACACACTAAAATTTTATGTAGAAGGTTATAAAATTAGGAGAAAAGATTCAGATTTGTTGGTTGCAGATGCTGAAAGAACAGATAATAATTTATATATGTTATCAGACATCAAAAGTCAAAGATGTTGTTTGAGTCAGATTGAAGAAAGTTGGCTATGGCACATGAAAATGGGATAGATAAATTTTGACAGTCTTGTCAACATAAATAAGAAACAAGCAGTCAAAATCTTTCAAAGATTATACAGCCATCCAACACGCTTTGTGAACTCTGTCAGCATGGGAAGCAGGTCAAAAGACAGTTTAAAACAAAAGAATACTTGATCACTCAGATGTTAGAGCTTGTTCACATCGATTTATGTAGACCTATGAGAACTCAAAGTACTTAAGGTGAGAAATATTTTATGTTGCTTATTGATGATTTTTCACGTATGACTTGGGTAATGTTTTTAAAAAAATTTAGAAGCTTTTAAATATTTTAAAGCATTCAAAGCATTAGATGAGAATGAAACTAGTTTGAAGATTAAGTACCTAAAATAAAATCAAGAAGGAAAATTCATGTTAGATTAGTTTATTGAGTATTGTGAAGACCATGGAATAAAGAGACATTATTCAACAATGAGAACTCCACAACAAAATAAAGTAGTTAAACGAAGAAATAAAATAGTTCAGGAGATGGTGAAGACAATGCTAAATGAATCTAAAATACCAGATAAAAATTAAAGAGAGGCAGTTGGTAGAACAGTGCAATCCAAAACAAAGCATTATTAAGAGTTAACAGTGATAAGACTCCTTATGAGTTATGGAAAGACAAACCAGCTACAGTTGATTATTTCAGAGTTTTTGGTAGTAGATGCTTCATAAAGAGAATCGATAAAAAAATAGATAAGTTTGAATCTAGAGCAGATGAATGTATATTTCTTGGTTATTCTTACAAAAGTAAAGATTATAAATGTTATAACAAAAGAACCAAAAAAATAGTTGAAAGTGTAAGTGTCAGGATAAAAGAAGATAGAGCACAAAAAATTCGTGATCCAATAGACATTGTTGAAATAATTGAAGAGGATGATTTTGAATAATCAGATGAAGATGAGAAGGAGAAAAAGGACACCAAAACCCTATCCAAATATATCCAAAGAAATCATAATGAAAGTGACATCATCAGGGATATAAATGAAAGAATTTACACGAAAAAAATGATGGTAAGTGAATATGAGTAAGTTAATTTCTCTCTGTTATCCAAAATTTATCCTAGAACTTTTTCAGAAGCTAGACATGATAAGCATTTGGTTAAGGCAATGTATGAAGAATTAAATCAGATAGAAAAGAATGATACTTGGGAATTACTGCCTAGACTAAAAGATCACAATGTAATAGGAACAAAATAGGTTTACATAAATAAGTTGAATGAAAATGAAGAAGTGACCGTCAATAAACCAAGATTAGTATGTAAAGGATATGCTCAGATTGAGGGAATAAATTTTGAATTTTTTTTTTCACAAGTGGCAAGGCTAGAGGCTATTAGAATATTTCTTGCATATGTAGTGTTTAAAAATTTCAAAGTGTTTCAGATGGATGTCAAGTCTACTTTTCTAAACAAGAATCTAGAAGAGGAAGTCTACATTGAGTAGCCAGAGGAATTTCTTCTCTCAAATGATAGTAGCCATATATGCATATTGAAGAAAGCACTATATGGATTGAAATAAGCTCTCAGAGCTTGGTATGCAAGACTTGATAAATACCTGCAGGATCAATGTTTCAAGAGAGAATTTGCTGATAGTAATCTCTACATCAAAATAGAAGGTGAGCATCACTTGATTGTTGTGGTATATGTTAATGACATAAAATTTGGAAGTAACATTGAAAAGATGACAAAAGAATTTTTTGACAATATACAAAAAGAATTTGAGATGTCTATGCTTGGAGAATTTTTATTTTTCTTAAGGTTGTAATTTTTTTAGTCAAATAAAAGAGTTTTTATATCTCAGTAAATATGCCAAAAAAATGTTGAAAAAGTTTGGTTTTAAAGATTGTGTACCAGTTGGTACATGGATAGGTACAGGGAACAAGGTGAGTAAGGATGAAGATTCACCCATTACAGATCAATCTTTGCATAGATATATGATTAGTAGTCTTTTATATTTGACAACATTGAGGCCAAACATTATGCATATCGTAGGCATGGTTGCAAGATATCAGACAACCCCAAAGGAGATTCATGTTTAGGTGGTGAAGAGAATATTGAGATATGTTAAGGGGACATTGGATTATAGATTGTGGTATCTCATAGGGAGATATTTCACTTTGATTGCTTATACAGATTCATATTAGACAGATTGCTTAGATGACAGAAATAATACAAGTGGATGAACTTTTTTCCTCAATGATAGCTTAGTATCATGACTAAGCAAAAAGCAAAATTTAGTATCACTTTCTACAGCTAAAGCATAATATCTTGCAGCGTATTATGTTTTACTCAAGTACTTTAGATGAAACAAAATTTGGAAGATATCAAGGTAAAATATGATGAATCTATTTCTATTTTTTGTGACAACACAAGTGCTATTAATATTTCTAAGAATCTAGTAATGCATTCAAGAACAAAACATATTCCTATCAAATATCACTTCTTGAGAGAGAAAATTACAGATCAACATGTTAAGATGGAATATATCAGTATTACAAAACATATTACAGATATTTTCACAAAAGCACTACCAAAAAACACATTTGAGTATCTACGAGAGAAGTTAAGAGTAATTTATTTTACTTTCGATCATTGAGAATCAGTATCAGTTGAAGGGGAGCTAAGTGCTCCAGGATAGGCCCTTTGTCATTGCTGTCAAAAGGGAAGAAAATAGAAACACGTATAGAAATAGGTACAAGTGCAAAAATATGTGCAAAAATAGGTACAAAGAACATGTTGCTACAATAAGGGGGAGTTACTGTATGTTTTTCAGATGGCAGTATGTGCAAGTTAGCATGTGTAGTGCATGGTTCAGGATGTGGTAGTTTCAGTTTAAGGTTTCCATCAATGACAAAGGGGTAGTTTGTTGAAAATATTGTCATTGATGTCAAAGGTCTAGCATTGGTGATAAAGGCCCCATAGCATTTAATAGTGTTTTTAATATTTATATCTTGGCTAATGTGTATTAATATTTATTTAATATTAACGAATATATTTTTGGTTGCATAAGTGTCAAAAGAGGGCCCATGGAGAAGTCAAAGAGTCATGAGGTAAAGACAAAAGAGGAATGTGATGCATTTTTCTATGAAGAGTCATTTTGAGGAATTCTAAGAGTCACCAAGTGAAGGCAAAAGAGGGTATATCACATTTTTTCATGAAGAGTCAACTTAAGGAATTGGAAAGTTCACCAAGACAAAGATAAAAGGGGAAAGGACAAATTTGTTCATGAAGGGTCACCATCCGAATTTTCAAATGAAAGGATAAGAAGGGTCATGCAAGTTTGACATCATTTTACATGAAGATTGAAGGGACACAAAGGGTGAATGCCAAAATTCATTTGGAAAGCTATAAATAAAGGCTTGAGAAGCCATTTGAAATATGTAAGAAAGTGCATGGTTTGTATTTGTTTTATATAAGAAAAGAGGAGAGAATAGAAATAGATATTATAGAGTTCTATCATTTGTTGAGTAAGCAACATTGAGAGATAGTTGTGTTTTATACACAAGAGGGGTTGGTGCTTCTGTGGGTTGGTGCTCACAAATAATTGTTGTGTTGGTGCTTAACAAAGGGGTTGGTGCTCTTGTAAGTTGGTGCTTGCAAACTTTGTAATTTGAGTTGGTGCTCTCATAAACTTGAGATTGTTCTCCGTGATTTTTCTCATTTTGAATTTCCACGTAAAAATTTGGTGTCTCTCTCTCTCTCTTGTGTGGTGCATATTGCTTTCAGTTTTATTGCATATCTTGAATGAATGGCTAAGTGGAATTTGATCAAGTAAAATATTTATAAGATATATGATATACTAATTCACCTCCCTTCTCAGTATATCTCGTGCTTAACATACATCATATTAAAAACATATAATAATATCATACTTGAACCCCTAGAAGAAAACTCAGGGACAATTGGAGCTTGTCTTTGTAAGCATTTTATTTATCTCCATAGAAAAAAAAAACATAAAATCTAACATAGCACTCATCAATAAAAAGATGTTTTGGAAAGATTAATAAAATGAATATCATATAATTATTTCTTAACGTTTTTTACACAAAAGGTGAGATAGGGTTATTAGTGATGGAATTCGAGTGAGGTACAACTGTCGATTTACACTCTTTCCCTTTATGAAACTCCTCTTATCAATATAGAAACTTACATTTCTTTCAGTATAACTTATGTTATTCAGTATGATAGTACAACGTCTATATAGGAAGCTATAACAATTGGAATGGTACTTAATTTGAGATACATCAGACCACAAATACACTTGAAAAGAGTATACAGACACTAGTGTGGATTTGTACCTATGTCGAATGGACTACCCAAAACTAGAAGCATTGGTGGTTTCATTGGAACAACCTTTTTAAAATTTTCATCTAAAAAGTTTTAGAGTTTTATATTTACATGAAAGTTTGTTATACATGCCATACTGATCCAAGCAACATTTTAGGTGATAATTCGGGTGACGGTTCTACCCCAATTGGTGGCAGAACTTTCGAGAGCCATAACTTTTGCACCATAGCTTCGTTTGACTCCCTGCTTGAACTTTTGAAAAGCTAAGAACAAGGATAACGCGATGAGATGACATGGAGCTATGATCGATAGTTTTTGACCCCCAAAATCCCAATGAAAGTGTCATAAATTTTAATTTTAATAGTGTAGTCTAAAAATAGTAATTTCTCGAATTCTATAATGTTGTAAATTGTGGAAGTCGAACCACTTCATCTCCCTCGAGATTGGTGACCTTCCACATTCTTCTCCTACCTTCAAAGTATGTATAAAAATAGATGTAGCCCGAAAAAAAAATTATAGATCTCTTCTCAGAGATAGACATATATTTGGATCTGCAAATTTGATCAATAAAACATCTCTTCTCAGAGATAGCATTATTACAATTGTGTTATTCTTGTTTCTTGAATTATCTTTTAACCAAAGCTCCCGAGTTTTGAATCACATACACAATAAACCTAGTGTATGAAAAATAGAATTCTAATTAGATTCAATATTTATGGATGCAAAATATATATATTTTAATCCTCATATTATTTTTTAATGTTATATTATTGAAACAACTGGTGTATTTGATGGCCATATGATTGTGTTTTGAGCATATTAGTCGATAGGGCACATTTCTCCTTTGTTGTTAGTGAATTCAATTTCCTAAGTGTAAGAGACTTCAATTTCTTGTTTTGTACTCTCATTGCACACATATAATCAAAAGACTCCAAATTTTTATCATTATTATTATTATCACTACCGTCATTCTTTTTGACCTATGCCTAACAACGATTTTCACATTTAAATGTTTTTAAATAAAATGACATAACTTCACACAATTATTTTAAATATTCTTATGAACTCATAGAATATATTAATCCTTATAACTATAATCAAAATTTTAACACTAATAAATTCTAAATATTCCTCTTAACAATAAATACTAAAACTCCTACCACTCTCCCCACCTATATAATCTATTAAATTAATATAAAATAACTTAAACCATATATTCTAACAAATTTTTAAAATAACCCAAATTCTGAAAGTGAAGAGGAAAGAACCCAAATGCAAAATTGTTAAACTCTATTATTGGGTGAACCAACTCTTCAACATTTTCCATTTTTGTGGGCATTCTCTCCTCTTCTTAGAAAAGTAGTCTATGAGAGATTGAACTTTGCTGCCATTTGTTTGCATTTATTATGTGTCCTTATTTTCTTAGAAAAAAACATACTGCAACAGGATTCCATCTGAACATGGTTTGTCTTTAAATGCATCAATCTACAAGGAAAAAGAAGTTTATAGAGAGCACATTTGATGTTAGCGGTTGATTTGAAGCAGAGAGCATAATGAATTTACTAAAACACCTGTCACTGCATATTGAACTAAGCCAAGCCCATTTTCTGCCATGTCTTCCAGCGAATCTTCACCTTTAATTTAATGTAGAGGACGGCTTGAAAATGAGTGTGCAATGCGAACAGCATGATGGACTAGTCATCAGTTGAGAGAAAAGGTGATCTATTGATGATCAACCTCAGGTGGCAAGCAAGGTTGGGAGGTTTAATTCATATGCATTAAGGTGTGCCTACAATGTATAGTTAAAAAGGGGTATACTCCAGCAAAAAAAAAAGAAAACACTTATCAAAAAATATCTTAAAAATTAAAAATACATTCCTTAAATCAAGACCAAAATAAACAATGACACCAACTAACGATAATTTTCGATAAACATATAAACATGCTAAATATTAATTATTATATTTATCATGATCATCAAATATTTCTGTTAAATCTAGAAATCTTTTCAATTGTAAAGAGAATAGCAAACTTCAAATTTTGGATTCTTGCTCATAACTCCAACAAACAATTTTCAAAAATTGTCAATGACAAAATTTCTAAACATTCATCCATGTCTCGGAAGCAAACAGTGCCGCCACATGCAAAATAAGAGTACATGAAATTGATAAATTTCAGATATTTTTCAAAGCTCCAACAAGTCTTTACTTCTAACTCGATACAAGTCTTTCTTCCTCCCCCACAATTGACATATATTATTATTAAATATTTTATTACATTTAATTATTATGTAAAAGTAATATTTTAGGCAATTCTCATATTAAAGAATATTTTTTATGTTGGAGGTGACAGTGAAAAATCAGGGTGTATGTTTCTTTATACAATGTGGCAATGCATCATGAGCAATGTCTAGTTGGCGTGGATGACGGAACAAGGGAGCACAAGAAGGTTGACAGGGAGACGATTTGGGAGATGGGCTATGGGATAATAGAGGGTGGAGAGATGGCAGAGCATGCTAGGAAGGAGTGGACCTACCCCTCTTGACTTTTATCTCTTGTATCAAGAAAAAAATATCATATATATGTAAATCTTAAAATATTAGAAGTAACACATAATATATTATTCAATTTTTTTCAATGCATTACTACTCCTCACCCCCTTTACACTCGTAAATAATTAATTTAAAAAAATCAAATATAAAAACATATCCCTTCGCAAACATCATTAAAAAACTGCTAAATAATTATATATATTGTACAAACCCAAATTTGTGAGGATTGAATACAGAAATTAAAAAAAAAAAAAAAAGAAAAGTAATCCTCTTCCCAGAAACTTTAAAAAAATAACTATCTTCTACACAAAATGTCCATCTTATCCACACAGGCACATGTCGTTTTTGAATTTTCTATACCAAATGTCTATCTCATTCGCTTAAATTTACACTATTTATCCTCCTAATTACAAATCCAAAGGAAACCTAAAACTGTTGGCATAAATTAGGGTTAACACAAATATTTCAGAGAGATGACAGAAAAACTGCAAAGGAAAACTTTCCTAAGGGTACGAGTTACAGTGATTGCATTAAAAACAAACAGCTTTTAGGACTGTTACATGACAGGAGTCGGAATATTTGGGAAATCTGGCACAGCAGGCTCTTAGAATGGTGCGCCACCAAATCGGCCGACGAAGGTGTGGCAGGAACCTTGTCGATAGGGTTTTGAAGAAGGTGATCTCTTCAATTTTTAGAGGTTTCGAAGAAAGTGATCAATTTTTTAAAAATTTGTACAGGTAATTTTAAAAAAATGTTAAATATAAATTTTAAATATTTTTTTTCTAATTTATTATATCAATTAATATATATATCTTAATAAATTTATATAAATTATATTGATATATATCATTTCGAAAAATGTATGTGAATTATGATTATTTATAAATATGATGTAATTAAGATTATCTAATTATTTATAAATATAATGCAATAAAATTTGTGGTAATATAATTATTTATTTTAAAAATATGTATTTTATTTGTGTAATTAGAATGACATTTCAATTTATTTTATTTTTTTTACTTTTATTTATTTAATTTTTTATTTGTTTTTTAGTTTGAATTTGTTTGTATTTATATATATTTTAAGTAGTATTTTATTTAATTTTGTAGATTTCAAAATAATTAAATTATTTTATTTTTATTTTATATTGTCAACGTTTAAATAATTAAATGTTAATATTTTCACGTCATTACAATTCTCAACTTCCATTCTATTTAATTATGATATTATAATTTGTAAACAACCTCATTACATTTTTTAAAACAATTTTTATTTACCTCAATTTTTCTACGTTCACTTTTCCTTATCATCATGACCCATTCTCTATTATTTAATTCTAATAATTATTTCCATATTTACAAGAAACTGGATATTATTCTAAAACCTTGTCTTTATCATCATTATGGTGGAATGAAATTAGACATTATATCTGGGTTTCCTATTTTTGATATGATTATCTCTATTTACAATATTTTTGAGTAAATGCATGTAATGCAATTTGGCTTAGATGTATTTATTATGATTACATGTTGATGACATGTATTGTTTTGTATGCTTTATACTTGTCTACAATTAAATCTTGATTTTTTTGTGATGGGTCTGATTTTTATAGGGTTTGTTTTATTTTATTCTTTCAAAATATGTTATTTTTAGTCTCTTTATAAATTATATTTCAAATTTTAGATTTTATTTTGTCATATTTTTCAAATTATAAGGTTTTTATATATTTTATATGGTTCTCTCATATATCATTAAATGTTATTAAATTTAAGATTTTAATTAGGTAGTGCTAAGATAAATTGTAATCCTGTTGATTTGGTTGAAATTCAATTTTTTAATTTTAGAAATTGTTTGAAAAATAAAATAGTTTATACAAATGGTATTAATGTTGCTTCAATTAATGTAGTTTATTTTTCAAGTAACACTAAAATACATTTTAACGATAATAGTGTGAATGAATCACAAAGTGATAATGCATGTGGTTGTGACCATCAAGATGAATTAAAAAGTAGTAACCCTTGGATGCTTTAGGAAACACCTTATGACTTACCCTAATGGGAACAAACATGTTGTATGCATTGAAAGATGTTGATAATAAAGCCCTAGGCTAAGAGGCTCTAGATGGATCCATGATGCAAGACGTGCCATATAGGGTGAACAATAGATACTTGAATGATAACAATGTAGATCAAACACATAAGGGAATGTGTCTTATGCCTTATAATGTAGTAATTTCCTGAATTGTTTATGAACTATTCATCCTCATTTTGTTATTACTTCTATTATTGTTAATACTTCTCTTGCTTCTCAAAATACTTTGATTGCTCCCCAAGTTCCTCAACATCCACCACCTGTTTCTTCTCAATTTCTACAAAATTATTAATGCTTGTTAAATTCCTTTTATTCAACCATCTATTGCTCATAATAATTCTTAACTAGCGTCTTTGTACAATGCTTCTATTTTAGCTAACAATACTACCAATTCACTTCTAAGTCTCAATATGACTACCATGATGCGTACTTGATTTACATACCCAGATCTTAGGTTTATCAAAATTGTATTGTATGGTCTTGGGTCTACTAGAACTATTTTGTTCTACCCTTTGGATTATGTTGACATAAATTTATGATCGTTATTATGATAATTTTCATGCCAATAAGGTCCAAATTTGAATTCAATATATCTATAAACATACAAACACCCTAGTGCATTTAAGATCAATGCAAAAATTGTCAATTGAAATGTATATAGCATAAATATTATACACATAAATGTTTTAATCATCTACAAACATTTAGTTGAAGTTCATGTTAGCAACACAATGTATTACACTATTTCTTCTATTTGATGAATTAATGAAATTATTGGAATGTCTTTTTTGTGTTGTACATTGTTACTTGGTGTTTAACCCTTAAACTATAGATAAGAGAATCTAGGGTTAAAAGAGATAGAGATACCCTAAGGCACAAGGATGATAAACTATCTCTATAGCAGACCAATTAATTGAAAAACTCAGATGGAATATATACTAAATTTATTATGCTGAGATATACTAAAAATAAAAGTACAACTATGTTAGATATTACAATGATAATGAAAACAAGTACTTAATTAGTTTAGATGCTAATACAAATCTAGATTTGGAATAGATATGAATCAAACTAGAAGATTATTCTGAAACAATCATCAAATGTTGGATTAAGTGCCTCTGTAGTCACAGACATTTGTATCAACTTAAGATGGTTACGTCGACGCTAGTGTCTGGGTCAAACATAGGTGTCATGTATTGAATACCTACTAAAATAGGATGTGACCACCTGGATGCTTCTAAGTTTTTCATCAACTTAACTATAGTGTATTTAGATCTGGGTTATGGACAGTTGATCCTTATCAAATAGCAAAACCCTAGTTCTTCCTCCTCATAGTGGCTATGGAGAAAATGGGTCAATAGACACATGGTGTTGAGCTAACCCAAAGACCCTTCTATCAATGCATACTACATACATAGCCAATACTCTACATGGAGCCTTAGACTTATGTAATTCTTCCTTACGTGTTGGTTTGGATGTGAGTCATGCGATATGTGGAAAGTAAGAATAATAGTGACCTAACTTGTAACTTGGAAAATTGGGATCTTAAGCTGCCCTTTCAGTACTTCAAAGTTGTGTATCTGTTATTCCTATCACTAATATGATAATAAGAGGAAATAATAAAGATTTATCTTTATTGAATGCTTGATTGAATGCTTTTGATAAGTTACCTTGGTTTGTACTAGGCGAGGAATGAGTGAGGGTTGATCTTACATTTATACGAATCCCTTTGGAGAATAACTCACATTAAAAAATTAGGTTGACCATTAGGATACATTTCATTTGTAAATTAGATTCCTTTTAGGGCATTGGACACTTACATTAAAGCATGATTCCTGTATCAACATAGGTGTCTATTTGGGATGCAAGTGTTTAGGGAGTAGGAAAATAGGTATAGGCTCAAAACTTATAGAGACATAAGATAAGCAGGTTTTAAGTATCTTGGACAAGATAGAAATCTTAGGTCATCAATATAAGACTGGTCAGACTAAGAGATATGCCAAGGGGCATAAGAGAGAGCAGATATGCGATTTGTAGAAGTAGGAAAGGTCTAAAATTAAGAAGAATAATGAAGGTCTGAGTTTTTCAAGTGTATAAGATTGAGGTGTTATATAATTCAAAAATAGTGTCTACATTTGCCCCACCCATTTTATCTAGTAATAGAATTACTAGTTTAAAAGAAATGAAATCACACATGGGTGTGTATAACACACATTGTCTTTGCTTGAGTCCAACTTGAGTGCTTTTCTAGTGACTGGCATGCAACCAAGAGCATGTTATAGTATATGATCAATGCATACAATCTAAAATTTAGAAGTATTAAAATGATTTGAATTTGAAAGAGATCAAGTTTTAGGAGTATACATATGTATCGATGCAACCGTCTTGTCTATTGACAACTTAATTTGAAAGATGTATCATTATGAATCATTGAAGTTGAAATTAAGACAAATATATAATTATATAAAGTGCATATATCAGAGAGAGAGAGAGAGAGAGAGAGAGAGAGAGAGAGAGAGAGAGAGAGAGAGAGAGAGAGAGAGAGAGAGAGAGAGAGAGCAAAGATGAATTGCCACATGGTAATTGAGACTAGTTCATCCATGCAACCCAATCATACTTATAAATTGATGAGTGTGAGTGAACTAAGCCAACTCACACTATCAAACTGGTGAGGCTAGATGATACAATCAAGTCCAATCTAAAAGCTTAGCAAGATTGAGTGATCTAATCATCTTCGTCATACCAAAAAGTGAACCAATTTTTACAGTAGATTGGCTCAATATAGTTCATAAAAGTCCAATCTAGTGGGTGCTGACAATCCCTAAAAGTGTCTAGAATCTTAAACTTATTTTATTTTTTCAATATTAGGTACACATTACATAACATATTCACCTTAGATATGTCTCATGTTGAAATTGTGTATAATAATGGTACTGATGTATAGAATTATGCCACAAATGTGTATATGAATCATACAACTATGTGTTTTGGACAATTTAGAAATTTGAACAAGTGTGGAGAACATGCACCCAATATATATGGAGAAATTTTAAATCTGATATAAGTGACAATGTGAAGAATATGTTTCCAAAACATGCCCCCACTATAATTTGGGTATGATGAATACTGAATAAGTGTGGAGAATATATTTCTAAAACATGCCCCCATTATGTATCTACAACTATGAATGTGTCAAAGATGTGTCTCTATGACATGTCCCCACTAAATCTCAATTTGTGAATGTGTGGGAACCATGGCTCTATGACATGCCCCACTGAATGTGAAACTGTGAATGAGTGGAAGCCATGTATCTATGACATGATACCACTAATTCTGTAATTGTAAATGTGTGCAAGCCATGCCTCTATGACATGTCCTCATTGATATTCCCCCCTTTTGAGGTGAGGGAATAATAGAAATTGATAGTTACCTCACCTCAAAAGGATAAGATAACCATATAAATGTGAATGAACCATGTAACATATATGAAAACATGTCTATGCAAATATATCATTGAATCACATATAATGTGATAACATCAAGGTATAAGATGCATGATAAAGATCATATTAACGTCTAGATAGTAACAATAAAATCTCAATAAACAAATCAAGCACACCCACAAGAACACTCAAAATCAAGTCAAAAGGCAATAATCTAAGGATACCGTAAACAAGGGGCATGTTCAAATGCCATAAAATTGAAGGGACATGACTTAGTCAAATGTCCACAAAATCAAGAATGACATATTTATATGTTCATACAATAAACAATGACATATTCAAATGTTAGAGATGAAAACATCAACACAAGGGACACAAATAATGGAATGTATTCAAAATTTCAATAAATGAGACAACAGCAAGACAAAAAACTCAATGAAGTGCATAAAGAAAATAAAAAAAACTAACATAGACATATCATAGTAGCCCATGGATTCAATGTGTTAGTGAAAAACATCAAGTACATAAAATATCAAGTACACTGTAGAGAATATAAGCATGGGTAAAGGCAAGTGTAAGTACATATATGATCTCAAACATGATAATGTAAAGTGGCCATCGAATGATATGACCTGGATATATTGTGATCATAGAGCTGGATGCTCCCAACCTCCCAGTGACATGAGTAAAGGGATAACCCAAAATCCAAGAGTATATAGATCATGTATTTGTGTATGCATGTATCACACTAAAATGGAAGCGTGAAACACATGTATGTAGAAGTAACTGATATGATATCTATCGACATATTGCTAAGTTTTTCCAAATTTGATAAAACATATTGGTGAACCTATTTTATTTATCAAATTTATCCTTCTCAAATTTTCACCCTCCTAGGGTTACAAATTTAATTCTATTTTTATTATCATGTTTGAGTTTTTGCCAACATTCTTATGTCTCTCTTTTGTTGTTATAGAGTTTTAGTATTTGTAAACTTTAAAATGGTTAAAAAATAAGCTCCTCCTAACCCTCAAGGTTGTGATAACAACTTTCCCTCTAACCAAGTCCATGTGTTTAGCCCTAAAATTTTGATATATGGGACATGGTTAAGAATATATAAATAGTTCAATCACAAGGGTGATAAACTAATCTATAACAAGTCAATTAATTGTAAAGTCAAATACATGAATATTTTGGTTTATAATTTTAAGATATTCTAAATACAAAAATTATTAAATTTAAAATATGTTCAATTGATTACAATAACAAATATAAATGATACTTAGCTGGGTTTTCTATACACAAGCATATCTGAACTAGAAATAAGTGGGAAGCACACATGATCAATATTTTATATCAGTCGCCAGATTTTGAAAATTGTCCTTTTGTAGCCACAAACACTACCATTGATGCTAGTGTTTGGTTGTGATGTAGGTGTCTAGTATGGAATAATTACTATATATTGATGAAACCAACTTCATTATTCTAGGTTTTCTATCACCTTTCTGTTGAGCTCTTCACCCTTCTTCACACTTAGAATGAGTTTGCTAAAAATAGGTTAGTGGGATCATGGTGTCGAGCTGACATCAAAGACCCATCTATCAATGAGCATTGCCTACATATCAAATACTCCAAGGAGGGCCTCACACTTATGTAATTCTTCCCTATATGTGGGAATGTGTGTGCACAAGGGTAAAATATCCTATATGAAGATGCATGCAATGATGTAGTTTATAACTTGACAAATTTTATCCATGGGATACTCTTTAAATGCTTTAGACATGTAATATGATTGTTCTTATGTTTGATATGAAAATATGGATGAATAAAATATAATAGTTTGGTTATGCATTTGATTGATTTAATATTAGTAGGTGTTTGCTTGGTATGTGTTAGATGATCATTGAGAAGGCTTATACTTATATTTATACCACGTCTTTTGAAAATATCTCATGATAGGGTTCAATAAGACAAATATGATGATCAATGATAAGTATTATACTTGTATCTATACCACACATTATATATAGCATCAATCAATCATGTAACTAGTAAAACATGTAATACATAGGCCATTTTTTGATTTATTATTATTATTATTATTATTATTATTTAATTGAAAATATGCTCATATTAACCAATGATCCCATCCATGGGATGCTTATGGGTAGTTACTGGATCAATTGGTGTCAATGTCACATGCCATGGACGAGGAGTAACATGTGTATCATTATCCAGATCAAAGAAGTGATCATGAACTATAAAATATCCTACATCATCTTCATAGTAAACATGATCAAATGTATGATGTGTACATTTTTTGTCCATTTTAACCTATGAATATTTATGTATGCAAGGAGAACACGATGATGTTTAATGTGGAACATGTGAAGTAGCCTATGTAACTAGCATAGAATGTGATAGACTTGATAACATATGTTGAACTTGAATAGACCTCTAATTTAAATGACATTGAAGCATTGATATAAAAGGAAGATCAATTACTTATCACTAATTTTAATTTTTAGAATGAACTTGTACAATTTGTATAATAGGCTCTAGTGGAGGCAGTGGAGGACATATCTTTGACTAAATAGGATACTCATATGGAATACTTGGAACTATAACCACTCAATTTTTATAGATAGAATTCACACTTTATTAAACCAAATATGGTATTTCATGTATTTTTATGTATCCATGGACATTTTAATATCATGTTGAAATCCCCAGTATTAGGAAAAATTATGAAGTAGGAATCATCGTAGGCTCTACCATGAGTGGTAACACAATACCCTTAAGTGAGTTTTGTCTCTTTGCATTGAATATTTTCAGTGACTTGGTCAGAATAATAAAGTATATTTATGTGTAACTAAGATCGATAAGCAATGCCATAGTACAAATATTTTTTATTGACATGTTATTCACCATAACATAATGTATATGAAGTAAGCAATTAAGGCTTGCATAAATGAAGGTGCATTAGTAGAATCATCACCGATAATACCGTGCTCATCGAATATGATAGTAGGTATTTATACTTGTGGAGCTTTAAGTGAACCAATTATACCATCTACATGATGCTTCTTAATTATATATGCGTAATAAGTCAAAGGAGGGTGTGCTTTGTAAGTCATATACACTTCAGGATTACTCTTGGTCATTTTTAACACATGCCGTGGAAAAGGATCTAAAAATATCTTATGATTCACATTATATTATGCTCCTAAATAATTTTTAGGTATATTAACATCATTGATATCAATAATAATATCCTTAATTAGATGTTGTATCTTATATTCCAAATAAAATCACCTATTTGTAGAGTGTCTCGAGCATCTATGCTAGTCACAATATGTATTAATATCAAACCCCTTAGGTTGTGTCTTTACAATATCAACCTCCATTGGTAAAGGGAAATATGCGTTATTTCAATCAAGTGTCCTTTATAACACCTTTAGATGGGGTTTCAATAATTTAATAAACTTCATTCTTTAAGGAGTCAAAAGGACAAGCCTATTATAAGGTTTTGAAATTGCATTAAGTGTTGTTTTAGGCTCGTTCTCAGTATCATTTGCCGTAGATTTAAAATTTTATTTTCTTTTAAACTTGGAATTAAATTATGTTAAATTATTAGACCCATAATTTAGCTTATTCATAGTAAGGAGTTTAACTTCATGGTTTTTCACTGTATGACACATGTCATTAAAAGATTGAAATAGTTTAAAAATAACAAACTTGTGAAATAGAATAAATAAGTTTTGGTTGAATATGTCTTGAATTTTTTTATTATCCACAGTATTTGTCATCTTAGAGAGTGAGTCTTATAATGAATCACGTAATCACTAATAGTCTTAATTTTTACAATTTGAGCATAAGACACATTCTCGCTAATGTTGATAGAAAAGTGTATTAAGTATTGATCAACCAAAGGATTAAAGACATGCACTGCTTGGAATGGGACGTCATAAACCATTAAAAATAATAGCCCTTAATATTATGTGGAAAAATATTAGTCAAAAAATTATCATTAGATGCATAGTCCAAACATTTTACATGAACTTTAAGATGTTGTCATCGATTACCTTTACCATCATAAGGTGTAAGCTTATGTGTAATGCATCCTATAGGTAAAGAGTAAGTGTAAATATCTAGGGCCAAAGGATTGTGTAATAATGCTTGATAATTATTTGAATGAATTTTTGTATAAGAACCTTGTTCAAATTGAAATTTTTTATATTGAATATCAATAATAGTTTGCATAAGAGTATAAGTAATAGGCCTAGAAGATTGAGTAGCAATAGATGATGCCACATGAGTAGAATTCTTATAAGGAACTTAAGTATTTTTTCTAGGAAGAGATATAGAGATATGAGGATTAACTTGAGTTTCCCCCCATGCCATGGGTGGGAATCACATGTGTAGCCATAAGCATGGACATATGAATAGTATTAGTAGGATTACTGGTCTAACACCTATTGTAGAATCTATTCCTCTAAAAGGTAAATCAATATCATTGAAAAGTTCAACAATTTTTTCTTCAAATGTAGGTTCCTTAGAAAACATTTTATTCATCTATAGTTACATGTAACAATGCATCAATAATGTGTGGATCCTATATGCAAGTGAAATAATATAGATCTACAACTTATCCTACTCAGTAATATCCAAGCTCAGAGAAGGTAATCAACTAACAATACACTTAGCAATATTTTTTATATTGGGGTCATGACCAATTATGGATCTGTTAAACCTTAACTAAGGGATCTATTGACACACGATGGAAAATGATAGGTTTCCATTACCCCTAGTCAAATTCCATCATGCAATATCCCTATCAAGGTATTATGATGTAATGAAAGTAAGCAAGCTAATATACTAAATAAACATGCAAGCTAATATAGTAAATGGATATGCAAGCTAATCTAGTGCTCACCGCAACTTGTAGCATAAATGGGGAAGACAATAAACATGCAAAGATAATTCTAATCAAGACAATATATAAGTAATCCAAGCAAGGAGAGATACAATTCAACCCATTAACTCTACAACATGTACTTATCAAAATATGAAGGGATATGAGTATACTTACCTTATTAAAGTGAAATCGTCATGTCTCAATCTCTCCCTTGGTCAATGGTGTTTTGAAATAGGTTGTTATGGCTTGTAAGGATCATAAGAATAAATTAAATCTATGATACAAGACTTTTCCTATGCATCCAAAACCTTCACAAGATAAGTTATACTACTCCAAGGTAAAAACCTAAGCAATGAAACCTCCAATTGATGGTATAAGCAGATTCATGAATTTTAATGATGCATAATTAAATGATCCTTTATTTATAAATGAGTTTAAAGTATTTTTTATAGCCAAATCTTTACCCTAAACACTCTCAAGAATTTAGTCGACAAGGTCAACCAAGTCAACTTTTGTCCGGTGGGAAATAGAGCCATTAGGCCTCAAACTATGTCGGCTTGGGCTAACAGAGTTATGTAACATGAATTTAATTCCCAACAAGATCAACTTGGTTGATTCCATCAAATTTTATATACCTATCCAACATAGTATGAATGACAGAGTTAGCTTGGTCGACATAGTGGGATGAGATGAATGACAGAGTTGGCTTGGTCGATCTAGTAGGAAAACATACTAAAATGGGTAGTATACATATAAAATAAACATTTAAGTATAAGCTGACATTTAAACATGGGAATATAGTTTATTATACTTTAATTTATATTTTATATTTATACCTTTAGGATGTTTGAGAGTGGTTTCAGACCTCTAGGAATTATAATGCAAATTCTATATTTTGGAAGGTCCTTCTAGATTTCAAACTTAGCCATATTTTAGGGTTTTAGGATTTCAAACTTAGCCATATTTCATGATTTCAGGATTTTAGGTAAGCATTGTAGGAGGTAAATGGATAGACACTCTAAGGAGGTTATACTAATAGTAGGAATGACACAAAGACATAGTAAGATTTCGAAGCACCGATGCTCTACCCACTCCTTTTTTGGTACACCCGTTAAAGCATGCACTTAAAAAGATTGAAACTCGATAGGTTCTTTCAAGAGGGAAGGTGTTAGTAAGTGATAAAGTTTAAAAAAATGTTATGCGTATATAGATTCATTTCAAGATATTTAGTTAGTTCCCTTTGATCTATATCATCAGATCTATCATGAAAAATAATATAGTTATTTCATTCATTAACATCCAAATTAATTATATTTTCTATTATTATTATTTGAAAATAAGAAATCAAATACACAATCCAAACCTCAAGAAGGAAAGATGAAAAACTATGGGAAAAAGTACCTAGGGTTCACTACACTCAGAAAAAAGTTTGGGCTCACCATAATGTTTTATATATTTTTATATGTGGGTGATCTAAATTAAAAAAATTGATTGGTTGCGATAGATATAAACGATAAAATTCTTATTTACTACAAAAGGACTAATTGCACCTATTAATATATATATATATATATATATATATATATATATATATATATATGACCAAGAAAAGATGGTAAATAAGGCACTTGACCAATTTTATGATCTGTATTGCTCACTGCCTATACTAAATTCCATTAAAATTATTTGCAATATCTCCATGATTTCTCAAATCAAGAAATAGATTATCAAAACCTGTGCAAATATTGTAGGTGAATACTAGACACCTAAGCCAACCAATATTGTCCACTGTCTAATAGTAGTGTTCATATTGATTTTACCACTTTTTTCCATAAATTTTTATGCCTACTTGTTTAGATGATTTTTATATGCATTCTTCACCTTAGTCCTATGCACAAATCCTGATTTTACTTCCTTTTACCTTGAAACCTTAGATCTACCTTTGATACAAGATTGACCTAAATTAAGGGGATAAAATTTATTTGGACAACCCTAAATAATCCTTGGCGATTGATTGAGTATTTTATACATTCCAATATTCCAAATAGGGCTCAAATTGCATATAATTTTCCAACTTGGATGTGTGTGTGTTCAATAGTAATCCACTAGAATGTAATGCAATAATTCATCTTTTGTAACTCAACAACATGAAATTTTAACCTTGTGTTTTTATTAAAACTTAGATATAATGATGTTCCTTTGAGGCATTTTCATATTCTAATGTTTTTGGATAATGTCTTAAGGATTTTCCAATGAAATTCTCAAGATTATGAGGATTTTCAAGATGAATGATAGATAAGAATGGAATTAGGATTTATATATGACTCTTTGGTGTTTATCTCATAACTGACATAGATAACATGCTTAAGGTGACCTAAAGGAGATGTCTGAATTTAAAAACTAGATGCTAAGGATCCTAGAACATTGCCAATAAAGTTGGACACATGCAGTAATGGCCAATGTCTGAATATTTTTAACACTATCTAGAGAGGGTAAAAATTGAGATTTAGAATAATATGATGGTTTAATTATGATGACAAAGTGTTCTAGAACAAATTAAGGAGATCCTAAATATGGATGATAGAAAACTGGGTTGGCCAGGTCGATAGATAGATAAATAGATAGAGAAAAGTGTGCACAATATTTAGTTGCATATGCAAAAGTAATGTATGTCAAATATTTGTAAAAAATAATGTTTTTAAGTGTCTGATACCAATTTATTATTTCTATATTTACCATGATTGGAATTATAAAAAGCATGTGCATTTCGCTGAACAAATATTACTTTTTCTAAAAATGAAAATCAAACTCACACACCTATTCATAAAAATGAAAATAAAAATGACTATTACATAAACTTCAAGTCCATTGAGAATATAAACATATAAAATTTATAATCAAACAAATATATGTAAAATAATTTTCCTCATTAATGTCTTGGATTAAATGGTTGTCTAAGACTAAGTAAATACTTTATTTCATGGACATAAATTACAATTTATAATTTAAAAAATTAAAAGAGAACAAAGTATAGATTCAATGAGAGTTTAGTGCCACACCAAATATCCATTTCTCTATAATGTGAAGAAAGTGACACATTAGATAACCAAATTTATTATGCCTACATACAAACATGCCTTTATATCAATTAGTTAAGTCCAAAAAATATCATTTGAATTGCTATGCTCTAGCTCAAAACACAAAGCTACAATAATTTATTTAATTTCAAAATAATATGAAATTACATAGGTCACTAACATAAGGAGAGCAACATTAAAAATCTACTCGATTCAAAGCTTATTTTTCGGAAGTTATCGAACCAACATTTGATAAATCTACACAAATATGAAATAAATTAATAAAATATCAAACTTTGACATATAAATTGGTAACTAAGACCACATAATTGATCCATGGTCATGACCATCATAAGGAAAAAGGTAAACATTATATACTTTTAATTTTATAGTATTTCCTATATCTTTATAATCCATCTTAGTCCCTTGCTTTTCATGTAGTATTAAGAGTGGGTAGTTTTTTAAGGTGCAAGAAAAAACTACATATTTATAGGTACAAAAATAAAACAAAGTCATCAAACTATATTTAGTTAAAATAAACCCAAATTTATTTCCATTAAAATATAAAGACTAACAAAAATAAAATTAAGTTTACCAATTCACCAAGATTTAAATGAACGATAAATCAATAGTGAATATCACATAATTCCAACTTGATTTGCACTCTTACACTATAAGGTTTTACCAACTTTTCTACATTTCTCTCTCAATTATTATTTTGTAAACATTGTTAAGGTCTTTACATTTATAAGTGATATGATCCTTCCTGAATAAATTAAAAGATAATTGTAAATACATAAAATAAACTATAAAAACCAAAAATATATTAAATCAAATAAAAAATGAATTACAGTAGCTAAATTGCAAAATTGCTGGCCTCTTCGAGGAGGCAACCTCCTTTGAGCAAGATCAATTCAATACAATTAGTCGATACCTTTATTGGGCCTTAACACTGACTTAAATACTAATTCAATTCTAACAACCATTTCATCTCATGCATGTGGGATAATACAAATGTGCTCCAGGGATGACTTACAAAGAATATGCATTCAGAGTGACTACTATGCTAATAATGCAAATAGAAGAGTAGAACATGGGTTCCTAATATCCCCTCCCTCTTGGAAAAAGCTTTGTCCTCAAAGATTCAATTGTGGAAAGTGTTTCTGAATCTGTAATAATGGTTCCCATGTGGCATTTGTTAGTTTCATTCCATTACACTGAATTAAAACATCTGTGATGGTACAAGAGTGAAGTTAGTAGGTGCATCGAGCCAAGATTGCTTCTAATTTGAGAAGGAGGAAGCCTTCATTATCAAGATTTGGTAAGATTGTTTGTGCTTGCCAAGACCTTTCTTCAGACATGAGACATGAAATACTAGGTGAATATGGGAGGAGGGTGGAAGTTCCAACTTGTAAGCAACAAACCCAATTTGTTGGAGAAATTTATATGGCCCGTAAAGCTTAGGGCCAAGTTTGTGACACCCCTTTTTTTTTAGGGATGATTGTTTGTATGGTTGCAGGAAAATAAAAACCATATCACCATTTTGAAAGGTGCACTTAGAGTGGTATTGATCAGTCTGTTGCTTCATGTGATTTTGTGTCAAATGAAGATTGTTCCACAGGATGTGGAGAATTTCATCTCGATGACAGAGAGTAGAGTTAACTACCTAAACTGGTGAATTACCAGGTGTATATAGGAGAAGTGGTGGGGGTGATTAACCATAAACTGCTTCATATGGGGTCATTTTAGTAGAGGTGTGGTAGGATGTATTGTACCACCATTCTTCAAGAGGTAATCATTTGACCCACTAATGTGGCTGCTTTATGACAAAATAATGAAGATAGGTTTTAAACATTTATTGATGATTTCGGTCTGGCCATCGGTTTGTGGATGATATCCTGAACTCATTTTTAATTATGTACCTAGATGCTTGAAGATTTGTTGCCAAAAATGGTTGGTGAAGGTAGAATCACTTTCTCAGACAATACAAGTAGGAACAACTTAGAGTCAAAATATGTGATCAAGAAATGTCTAAACAAAGGTGGAAGTAGTGTAGGGATGGGCCAAAGTGAAAAAATGAGCATATTTAGAGAGGTGATCCACTAAAACAAAAATCATTGATTTATTACCATATTTTGGGAGCCTTCAATGAAATCCAAAAAAATCTCAGTCCAAATACATGTAGGAATGGGAATTGGTTGGAGTAGACTAGGAGGAAAAACTATTTTGCCTTTAGTACATTGGTAAATATCACATTCAGCAACAAATGTTTTGATATCCTTCTTGAGTCTGTGCTATAATAAATTATGACAAACTCTCTCGTATGTTTTCAAAAACCCTGAATGACCAACAAAAGGGTAAGCATGCATCTCTTGTAAAATTAGTTATTTGAACTTAGACCCTGTCAGTAACAAAAGGTGACCTTTATATCATAATGTGTGCCCATCCCAAGTATAATGAGAGCTAGCAAATGGATCAATAGATAGTTGAAGAATGAGTTATCAAGTTGGGATATCATTATGCCACTCATTTTGAAGATCATGGAGCCAGGTGGAAATGGGAAAAGAGACTACATAGAGGTGCACTAGATCTTTGAACTGGTGAGAGAGAACATCAACCACCAAATTTTCCTTACCTCTTTTTGAGGTAATTTTATAATCATATCCCATGAGTTTAGAAACCCATTTTTGTTGCTCTAGAGAAGATACCCATTATTCTAAAAAATATTTGACGCTTTTATGGTTGGTTTTAATGCAGAAGTGTCGACCAATCAAATAAGGATTCCATTTGTGAATTGCATGGAGAATATCCACAATCTCTTTTTCATATGTGAAACATACCAAATTACATCTAGTTAGGGCCTTACTGGTGAAGGTCATGGGATGACCTTCCTATATAAGTATAAAACCAGTACCTATTCCACACGCATCACACTCAAGCACAAATGGCTTGAAGAAATCAAACATGGATAATATTGACATGGTGCACATGGCATGTTTAAGGTGGTCAAATTCTTGAGAAGATGCAGACGACTATGCAAATGCATCTTTCTTGAGCATAGTTGTCAATGGAGTTGTAATTATGCCATAATCCTTGACAAATTTTTGGTTGTATCTTGTCAGACCAAGAAATCCATGGAAGCTTTTGAGGGTCTTTGGTTGGGGCCAATTTTTCATAGCTACAATTTTGGTGGGGTTGACACTAACACCATCAGATGCGATAATATGTCCCAAATACTCCACATCTATTTTCCCAAAAGAACACTTTGAATGTTTGACACATAGGTGGTTAGCAACAAGAACTCCCAAGGTGGGGTCAAGGTGGTGGAGGCGATCTTCCCATGTAGGACTATAGATAAGAATGTCGTCAAAGAAGACCAAGATAAAATTTCACAAGAAGGGGGTGTAATACTTGGTTCATCAAACTTTGGAAGGTGGAGGGGTTATTAGTAAGCCCAAATGGCATGATAAGGAACTCATAGTGGTCGTCATGTGTGTGAAAGGCTATCTTAGGAATGTCAGCATCTTGAAGATGAATTTGGTGATACCCTGAGTGCATGTCCAATTTAGAGAAAAACTATGCACCATGGAGTTCATCGATGATGGGGATGAGAAACTTATCCTTGATGGTTAGTTTGTTCAAATCCTAATAATCAATGCAAAGATGCTAAGAACAATCCTTCTTATGAACAAACAATACTGGAGCAGAATATGGACTAGTGCTGGGTCGAATAACCCCAGCCTGCAAGAGATCATGGATGATATTTTTGATCTCAATATTTTGATGAAATGGGTACTGATAGGGCCAAATGTTAGAGGTACAAATTTAATAAGTATTGGGATGTAATGGTCTTGACATTAGTGAGGTGGCAATCTAGTAGGTTCCTAAAAAAATAAGGCATGTTTGACCAAAAGGTTGTACAAGTTGGGAGGTGGGTGAGATTCTAATGGTGAAGTGATATGAAGAGAAAAGAGTTGGACAATGATGTCCTGGGATTCCTGTTTGAGAAGTTTTTCCATGCGGTGAGAGCTGACAATGCTAGTGGAGCCCAAAAGAAGGCCTTATAAGGTGTATTTCTATCTATTCTCTGAGAACTGCATCTAAAGATCTAAAAATTCCCAACGGATGGGTCCAAGGGTTCATAACCACTGAGCACTGAGAACAACATCACATCCACCTAAAGATAAAGTAAATATGTCATCCCAAAGGTTAATCTCAACCACTAAAATATAAACATTACGATACTTATCCTTGCAAGGTAATGTGCCTCCATTGGTAATCATGACCTCAAAACTAAAACATAGATGGATAAAACGATCTTCTTGCTTAGTGACCTGAGGATCGATCAAGTTGTGAGTGTTTTCAAAGTTAATAAGGATGGTGAGAAGTTGCTTCTTAAAATAACCCTAGATACACATCATTTGGGGGGTAGTGACTCCCACCAAAGCATGCATGGAGATTTTTGGAGGGAAATTCGAGTGCATAAAATCATCATCTTCTTATGCGATCTCTTTGGTAGTATCCTCATAATCTTCAATTTTTGGGGGAGAATTAACATCTAGTAAGTATAATTTTTGGTTGATGCATTTTTGCCCTAGAACCCATTTATCATCACAATTGTAAGAAAGCCCTTTTTTGCGATGTGTACACATTTCAGCTCCTATGAGACGTTTGATGGGGGTTGTCCTAGCATTGGGTTGTTGGAAGGAGGGCTTGGAGGGTGCCCAATTAAAAACGTGATGTTGGGTAGTGATTTTGTCTTCAATGAGCTTTGCAAACTCAAATCTACCATCATGGTATGAGGTTGAAGCATCTTGACCTCAAAGTAGATGGGCTCTTTGAGGCCACTAATAAAACAACTCTTGAAGAAGTCATCTGATAACTCTTCAGTGTGATTAGCCAACTTCTCAAATTCAATTTGATAATCACAAATGGTGTTTGTTTGATGAAGTTTGGTGAGGGCTCTCATAAAATCCTTAAATGCTGAGGGACCAAATCTACCCAAAAGTAGGAATGCAAAAGTTATCCAATCAAGTTCATCATTAGATTTTAGTTACCAATGGTACAATTGGAGTGTTTCTAGTTTCAAGTGGAAGGAAGGAATTGGAACTTTGTTAGGTGATGAGTACTATGAAGGTTGAAGTATTGCTCGGTATGATAAATCTAACCTATTGGGTTTGTAAATTTAAATCGTGGAAAGTCTAGTTTGGTCCCATGTGGTGGGTGGGTGGATGAAAAAGTATTCTCGAAAGAAGACTTTATATTCTTTAATTTGCTGAACAAAAGGCCATTTTGTTCATTCAATCCATGCACCATATTAGCTAAGTTAGTGACCCAAGTCGTCAAAGCTGTAATATCTTCCTCCATAATTTTGGTGCATGCACGTGTGACTACCATAACTTATGATTTTTTTGTAATGGGTGGGAAATCTAAAATTAAGACATGTTTAGGAAGAGAATTTTTTAATTTGGATGAAATCGAGAGGGGTAAAGGTACTTTTACTATTTTTTTGCATAGGAGTATGATTGACAGAGATGAGGACAATTTTGGAAGGGAAAATGGAGAAACTAAAAAAAAAATCAGAGAGGGACAAAGAAGCAGAAAAGGAAGATGAACACTGTGTAAATTTTTTGAGGCAAATAAACAAAAATTGAAGTTATGATAAAACCCCCTAAAAGGGGAAAATGGGATTTGCATTAATCCTGAGTGAAATGGGGATATGGGACCTCAAGGAAGGAAATGTGGATAATGAAAATTTAGGTGTCCTGGTAAATTTTGAGAAGCAACAGGGCTACATATGAGAAGATATTATAAAAAATAAAAAATTCAAACTTTTCTAGTTTCTAGTTTGTTGCTGCTTTGCTGAGATTTCTGGTTTTTGCTCTGCTAATAGTTTTATAAATCATTTTGATTTGTCTAGGGGAAATGGACCCCAACTTTGAATGGATGCCTAAAATTTATTAGAAATCTCTTTGGCCACCAATGTCATTTGAGCGAGTACTGCTCTCCAAAAATTTTTTGGCCAAGGATTTATCTCTTAACGATAGCTCTTGGTTTTCCTCACAGGTGGGAACTAGTCAATCAGAAAGGGGTCACTACCTATTTTGCTGGACGGTCCTCTCAATGGGTCAACTACTTTGGGGTTTCTATGGTACTCCTCACAATGAGTTTTAGGGCTTTTACCCAAGCACTTCCCACAGTTATGCAGATAGGTTTTGCCTTGATCTAAAATAGAAGATAAAATCTTGAGCATAACATAATCACAATGTGGTAGAGTAAAAAATTATGATCTTTGATGATGACCTATTGTCAAAGTAAAACTATAGATCATATTTTTGCACAGAAGGGTTGGGAATGGATCTATTACCATTATATGATCACAAGGGTCTAATTATGATAAGGTGAGAGCATACGTTGGGTAGTGGAAAAAAATCTCCCTAAAAGCGCTTTGATACTGGATGATATGATCCTTTCTGAACAAATTAGAAGATAATTGTAAATACACAAAATAAACTATGAAAACTAGCAATATATTAATTCAAATAAACAGAAATAAATTTCAATAGCTAAATTGCAGAATCATTGGCCTCTTTGAGGGGGCAACGTCCTTTGAGCAAGCTCAATTCAATACAATTCGTGGATGCTTTCATTAGACCTTAACATTGACTAAATACTAATTCTATTCTAGCAACTATTTCATCTCATGCACATGGGATAATATAAATGTGCCCCAAGGATGACTTATAAAGCATATGCATCTAAAGCAACTACTATGTTAATAATACAAATGGAAAAGTAAAACATAGGTTCTTAACAATAAGATTAAGATATTAATTCTTATGTATCATAATATAGAGTGGGAGAAACACCCAACAAAGCTTATTGATGATCTTTAAGATCACAATATTTCATCTTTACCATCACATGATATTTATCAACCCATATTTACCAAAACAAATCACACTCAATAAGAATTAGACTTATAGCATTAATAAATTTATGTAAGTATCATTCAATCTACTTATAAAATTTTATGATGATTCTTAATATTTAATTAAGTCTTATTATGATGTGGTACTAAAATTTATTTTCATTTTTATTTTTGCTATATTTTTATATTTATGACTTTCACTAATTTTTCAAAGTTATACTCAATACTTTATAAATGTGCTAAAGAAAATGATGTAAAACCGTACAAATAAATTTATATGAAATTTTTCAGGATCACAATTATCATTAAAAAGGTAAGAAAACCAAATAATCAAAATTAAAGAAGACCAATACAATATTTCTTCCATCCTTGAATGCCACAATCCCAAATTTCATGAAAATTGACAAGTATTTTTTATTTTGTTTTGATTGAAATTGTGTTATGGATTACACACCATTAGGGGATTAGATAATTCTTTGTTAAATGCTATAGAAACCAATAGGGTAATACATTTATTCTATATCAAATGTTATGGACACCATTATGTGGATGGGATCAATCTCTAAGAGAGAAATATTTTGTTTCATGGAAAAAGAAATAAAATATAAATGAAAATAAAATTTATATTATAAAATTTAATAAAATATTATATTTATTTTTAAAATATAAAAATTAATTTAAATGATAAATTAATTAAATTAAGTTATTATGTATTTTTTTCTATTATGTTAAATTTTTAATTATGACACAAATATTAATTTCATGTAAGTGTAATTAAAAAAGAGATTATATCCAATGAAATATATTAATAAATATTTAAGATTATAGTATTTTATATTCACCTTAATAATCATGATATATAATAGATGAATTTATATTTTCTATATATATTTAATCATATATTATATATTTAAAAATAATTTTTTATTTATGTAATATTATTGAAAATAATCATGTCATAATATCGACGAAACTCGATTATATTTTTGTTTACTAAAATAAACTTCAATTATTGATTAAATATGATAAATATTTAAAAATTATAATATTTACTTTTTAAATTTACATTAATTATAAGTAAAATTATATAATCTTATCAGTTTTTGTGATGAGTTTTAATGTTTAATTAAATTTTTATATATTTAAGTAGATTTTTTGTTTGGAACAACTTTGAGTTTAATCCTTCAATTTGGTATTATTGAGAAGTCAATGAAATGAACCTATTAAAAGGTTTATTTAGAAAATATTTTCTTATATTTTATGTCCATTTTTCAAGGTAATTTTCATTTGCTAATATTTATTGTCTATTAGGTTTGTACTACTTTTGAAATTTGATAAGTACTTGTGAATTTTTTTAATGCTTTGGATCTTGTAATTATCATGTTACCTTTTGGTAGTATTGAGCATTCAGTGTGTTCACGATGCAAATCACCATGTTTTTGTGGTGAAGAGCCAAAAAAAAAGAACTTGTTGATAATTAATCACAACAACAAAAATAGAGCTCGTTGATAATTATATATTAGTATATTGATATATTGATAATTCACTATGATAATGGTCTTGATTTTTTAATGTTCACATTATACTTAGTGGAGAGCTTCTTATATTTTGTTTTAAATAGAATATTTATATCATATATATTATTATTGAGATGTTTGGGAAAAAAAAGTTGTTAAACTTGTAAATAATTTTCATGTTCGATTAACTAAAGTATGGTATAAAGGTAATCTTATTATATTTTGAAAGTAAATTGAACATGTATTTAACAATTCATACTTGTAAGATTTTATTTTATCCAAGCTACCCAATATGACCTATGTAAGATTTGATAAATTTTCCTCCTTCCAAAATAAAATGGGTGTCCCAATAAAATAAACAAAGAAATTGTTCAAATGAAGAAGTAATGGCAATTTTTTCTAAGAGAGAAAAATATAATAGAGTAATAGTTTATGAATAGACATTATAGAATTATGAATATAATTTTGATTCAAATAATTAAGGTAACATTAGATTATTATAAATATTTTTAGGATTTAGAGTTAGGTATGTTTGAAGTATATTTTTAATAATATGGAATGGATTTAAGTTACGATTTGTTAGAGATATCTACTTTATTTATATTATACAAGTTCTTGTTGAATATTTTAAAGGAATATTTTGATTATATTAGACCAATTTTTTATGGAGTTTTTATGTGTTTTTTTAAAGATTTTAGTTTTCAAGCATGTGTGCATTTTTCTATTTTTATTGCTTCTATTGATTATAGTACTATTGGGAGAGTATAAATGTTTATATAATTTTTTTTTTTGAATACTTAAATTTAATACATTTGTATTCCACCCATACACACTAGTCAAATATGATTGTTTAATAGTTGTAAAAACACATTTTGAGATGATGTAACCATTCTATTGACATGTTCTAGTTTATTGAAGACGAGATTGGTGAGAAGGTAGATAGAAGTAGACTATTAATGTATTTATATATGGGTTTTTTGTAAATCCTTTTTTTATGGCTTAGAACAAATTGTAGCTTCTTTTTTATGGGATTTTCTGTTTTATATATATATATATATATATATAAATATAAAATAACTCAATATAGATTGTTAACTCATTTTAGTTATGAGATTTTTCATAATTCATTTTTATATGGCTCAAAAAGTATAGATTCCTTTTCTATTGGATTTTCTATAATTTATTTCCATCCATTTTATCTTATATGCAAACCTAACTTTTTATTCATAATACAAATCATAATTTTGAACCTTATTGTTTCATGCAACAATGTTAAAGATTTTACAAAAGTTTGAACCATATGATGATCCTCTATACATTGGTAAAACCTACACTAAAGGCAACTAGAACAGTTCATTGATGATAACGATTGATTTCCTAAGAAAAAAGAAAAAATATTATGGGGAAATCCTCGTGCAAAAAATTGTTAGTATGTGTCAAAAGATTTTGACCTATAAATCTCAATTCATCAATGAGAATGTAGTGGATATGTTTCAAACATCTTTGGAGATTTTCAATTTCTTAGCCTTTAAGTGGTTTCAATTCCTTTATAGGTATGCAGAGGCTTGCATGTATTGTTGAAACATTAATGTTAAAGGTTACAATGTCAGTGGTATAAATAATAATAAAGAAGAATTATTTTGACTAGGATGTGAAGTCAATATTAGCATGATTTCATTGACCTACATTCCCTTAGTTCATGATTTTTAATAATGAAAAATAGTTTATATTGCAAGTTGTTATTCTCTAAATCATATAAAATAAATTGTGCTTGATAATGCTAATTATTGATGCATACTAAACCATGTGATTTATTCTAAAATACATGACTCTTATTCACCATTCCTATAATCCATTCATCTTTACGTAGGTTTGACCTTTTGTTTGTTGCTACTATTGTATATAACTGTCAATGTCAAATGCTCAAGTTGTCTAAAATCACCTTTAGACTATCCCCAATAGAGGATGGATATATATAATCCTTATGGATAGGTATGTTCTAGGTACATAGGAGCACAATGTTCCCGTGTCCATTTGTAGGTCTATTCTAGATAAAGACTAGTTTTCAAAATTCAAAACATCCTTTTAGTTATTCCCGCATGTTTCACATGATTGGCTATAGGAAATTATTAAAATATTTGCATATACATACATGTCAAGAGTCACTTATTATTCACTTGGTACAAACTTATACACTTATACACATTGGAAAAATCTACCCAAATTCTAAATCACTCACAAGAACAGTCATAATCCAAGTCAAGAGACTTTTAAAGCACGTTAAGATCTATCATTATCAAGTATCAAAGCCATCTTTTAATTACATACACATTAAAAGGATCATAATTTCACATTCAATATAGGTGGGAGAATTATGTGGTCTTGATTTTCTACCTTATTCTATTAGATACATAGGCAATAATCAATAATCAAGGGGGTGATTGAGGTAAGCTCAATCGATTACACACCTATCTTTTTATTATAGATTTTAAAGCTATTAAAGTGCTTTTAGGGTTTCAATAACAAGATAAAAAAGTAATTATTTCTATGTATCCAAATCCAAAATGTGATATCTTATATTATTCATCATTTACAGGCATAAAAGGTGTAGTGATAGGTTTTACACATACTCGACTAAATCTAGTTTACGGTCAATAGAATTAGGCGTATTGCACCATCATCCACTTACAACATAATTGATCAAAAATATATTATTCTACCTCTAATTTATCATTTACATATTCTTGTTTTCTCTGTCTTTCCCTATTAACATTCTATCAGAGTCAACTAGGATAAGTCCATAGTCAATATACTGAAACACACTGTGCTACCATCTACTTACAATGAACCTATCTAAATTTTAATTTTATACCTAAATTTGAACTTGAGCTTGTCCAGTCATATCTTATTCTAATTTTCACTTATAGACAGTTAGAATAGTCAATATAAATCAATGTGTGATCTAAGTATATTTTTCTTAGCATTTTTCCAAAAGATCAACTTTCCATATTTAACAATTTGTTAAAATCAGAATAATTGAATATTGTACATTCTTAGCATTTTGATATTTATAATTTTACACCTATTAGATTATTGTTGATAAGTTGACCACATGTCAAATTGTCACCCTTATCATTCTAAACTTTTCATATACATGCTTCTTTTCCAAATGTCAGGAATTGGGCTTGTTCAGATTTTCCAAAGGGGTTCTTTTCCTCTTAGGAAAAGTCTATTTCAAAAGTTCTAATGATGCATTTCAAAATTCCAAAGGCCTCTACAATTTTTTTGAATACTATTTCATAGAGGCAAAAAAGGGTTCTCTTTTCCTTTGGATAAGTCTATTTCAAAAGTTCCGATAGGACCATTTCACTTTTATGAGGGGCACTTTCACTTTTATAAACGGTCATTGGTAAAATGTCTAAAGGGTATGTTCCCTTTGGGAGGGTTATTTACAAGGAGAAAAGGCACTTCCAAAAGGCTGAAGGACCATTTGAAAAAATTTGAAGGGTCAATTCCATGGAAAAATGGACCATTTGGGAAAATTCGAAGGGTTAATTTCATGGAAAAGTGGATCGTTTCAAAAAGTGCAAAGGGAAGGTGAACCATTCCAATTTGTCTGAAGGTCTCTTTTAGAAGATTTCATTTCAAACTTTTGGAAGGATCAAAGTGCTAAAGGGTTCATTCAAAATCTTGAAGGGCTATTTCAAAAGGTCTGAAGGGTTTGTGCCCTTCAGAAAAAGACATTTGCAAAAAGTTGAAGGGACATCTTGAAGGCCCAAAGGATCTCTTTCCCTTTAGGAAAGTCATTATCAAAAATACCAAAAAGATAGTTTTGAAAAGCTGAAGGGTTACTTAGAGAATGTCAAGGGACATTTCAAAGTTTGAAGGGTCACTTGGCAAAGGTTCGAAGGGTTTGTGCCCTTTAAAAAAGGACTTTACAAAAAAATCCAAGGGACATTTTATAAAAGCCAAAGGGAAATTTTATAAGCCCAAAAGTCCTAATCCCTTTAGACTTTTATTCCAAAGGAATTGAACGTCAAAGGATGTAGACAAAATTTTGAAGGAATTCCTTCAGACAAATTGTTTGAAAAAATTTCTTCAGAAGATTTACCTGTGGGAAAATATACATGGACAAAAAGTCCAAAGGAATTCATTCGAACAAATTGTTTGAAAGAATTCCTTTAGAAGGTTTACCAAGGGGAAACTCTGAGCACAAGCAGAAAATGAGAGACAATTCCCGTAGATAATTTATCTATGAAAAAGTGATAAAGATAAAGAGCCTGAAGGTAGAATTCCTTCATAATTTATGTCTGAAGGAAATACAAAAGAACAAAGCCATAGGAAATAAGCCTAAAGACAAAAAATCTATAGAAATAAATAATCAGAGGCTGAAGGGAAGAGTGCAAACAAATTGTCTTCAAGATATATGCACAAAAGCGAGTAACTAGAAATACAATGCAAGAGATTTCAATAACCAATAAATAGATTAACACGTTCTACAACATGCAAAGTGGCCTAAAACAGGATTAGACACATCCAAGATGTGTAACCATTTCAAACATGACACCTTCAGTTCTAAAATAGAGACTCATTTGCATGAAGGACTCAAGGACTTTAATGTTAGAAATCTCAGCACAAAATTTCATGCATGCACTCTCATTAATCTGAGCCTTTCAAATGTTTCCAATAGTTTAAGTAGAGTTCTAAATTCAGATGTAGTGTAGCTTTTTCATACAAGTAGAGTTTATTGTTCTTAATTTATAGAGTTGATTGGTTATCAAGTGCCACATCTACTCATGTTTTCCACACAAAGGAGGACTTCTCTTTTTCCAACTTAGCTTCAAATCAGTTCAAGCTTGAGTTAAGACATCCAAGATTGGCATAGATTTCATGTATGAGGTAGATTAATCCAAGCTTGAGCCCACCATCCATTTTCAACGCCAAAGGGTTTTTCATTCAAGACAAAAGACAAGAAGATATTATTAGAAGGCTTTGTTATCTTGGCATTACAAAAATTAGAATTTTTTAATGTAAGAGTTGATCTCCTTTTCTATTTTTATCGCCAACCTCTTGGATGTTGTATGTTTTCTATATAAGTTGGTTTTCTAGCCTTGAATTGTATCCCTCTTTTGGTAAGACCAAAAAGTTCTACCAAAGATTGAGTTGTAACCTTTTCCAGATTAATATGACTATTTTTTTAAATTTTTACCTGCTGGTATAGTGTAGTGATGTCATTTATTTACATATGTGATAGAGTTTTCTTCCTAATCAAGTCTTGATTTTTACCTAGTTACTAGCTGATTAGATTATGTAGGTCATGTTCTATGTTTAATATATTTTGGATAGAGTTATAGTGGATGCAAGTGGGTTTTTAGTGCCTTAAATCAAGCCTACTCCATCATTTCCCTCAAGCTTTAATCACCAGATAAATCCTTTTCATGAAATATTTATACATAGTGGTCAATTGGATTTGAAAGTTTGGCCTTTTCCTTAACTCAAAATTTAGGTGTATCACCATCATTAAATAGGATTTTCCTTCAAGTTTCTTTCTCCATTTTTTTAGGTAGTTTATAGCATAAAATAAAGATCTTAATTTATATACCAAAGGGAGATAGCCCTTAAAATCTAGAGATTTAATCCACTGATTAGGTTACCCATAGCCTAAGATTTTTTCCATATTTCAGCAGACTGTGAAGGCCTAAAACTACCTTCACAAGGGTGTGAGTTTGATCGACAGTAGTTTTTAGTATGCCCAATGGGACCCATTGGAGCTGGTCTTGTTGAAATTTTAGTTATAGTAGTGTTATTGAATAAGTATTTGGTGATTCCAAGATCAAACAGTTGCTTCTAATAATCTAGTCATAGTTTCCATGTAAGTCTATTTTAATGCATTATCATGAATGAGTTTTGATGGTTATGTATGAAGAGAATTCCTATGCTATGTTTCCTTATCATCCCAATGATGGATCATACCAACCTTGTCATGATACCTATGAGCCTAATTAGCCTTATCAGGAGTATTATCAAAGCTATGTTAAGCCTTATCAAGTTTCTCATGATCCTTATTATCAAGAGCATGACTCTTACCTTCCTTGTGAGCCATATCAGTCTCAAGATCAGTTTTCACCTTTTCTATATGGATATGATGTTGTTTATGAGAAGTATTATCTTCAATAAATAATAAATGAAATAGAGCTCAGAATACTATCATATACAAGGAAAGTTTGTTCAAATTCTCAGTATGAAGAAGTGAATGGTCTATTCTATAATGTGTCCAATGATCCAAAAGAGATAAATGAGCTGTGTATTTTTGTATTAGAAAATATGGAGGCTTGGGAGAGGTAGAAAATTAAGTTGAGCCACTTGTCTACAAAGAGTTCTTATATTCCTTATTCTCATGAAGTTTTTAACCATGCCCAATGTCTGCCGAGGGAGCTTCCTAGTTGGTGTCAAGAGCCTATACAAGAGCCTATACAAGAGTCTATTCAAGAGGCTGTTCAAGAGACTATTAATGAGACTAAACCTTATTATAATCCCCTTTCATTTCTAATCATCCCTCAAGTTCAAGTTGTCCATGAAGACAAGCAGGTTTTAAACTTTGATGAGGTAATGGCCAAGTGGAAGGAACAAAATGTAGACATCTTTAAGGGTTTCTCTTTCCCTCAACTCCCTAAATGATTCCATTTCCCTCTAAATCCTAAAATATTATCATGATCAAACTCCCATGCTTCATTTTCCCTCTCAAACAAATAAATTTCATCACCCTCTCACCATCTCCCTTCTTTAGGAGGAACCTATTCTCTGGAAGATTGAGAAAGGGGTTGCAACTACAAGTCAAGTTCTTGTAGAGCATGAAGAGGATGCTTCAAGTGTGCATGAGGAAGAGTTTCTCATTGGTACTTCACTTGAGATTGTAGTGGATTATGAGAAGGTTGATCTTGATGTGAACGAACTCCAAGAGGAGTTGTTATAAATTGAAGAACTCCAAGAGGAGTTGGTACAAATTGAAGTCATAACTGAGTTATAGATATCTCCTATTGAGAATGATCAAGATAAATTTCAAGATAATCCTATTTAAATTGATCAAAATTAGGAACAAAGAGATGATTGGCAGTTGTACCTTGCATCTTTGTAAGAGATTGAAGAGCTCTATAAGGATATGTTGCCTATTGAAAAGAATGTTTATGAGAAATTTGATATGGAATCACCTATTCAAGATCATAATATAGATTGGGTTGCCTATTAAAATCTCCTTGAAGAGTTGGATGAGCTTTTAGTAATTGATAAGAAGGATGATGTCACTCAAGGACAATGCATAAATGAGATATCACTTGACAAGGTTGTATATGATAAGCCAAATGAAAAATAACTGGAAGCACTAAATGGGTTTGTCTTTATTGGTGACTGGTTTGTTGTTGATGACTCATTTGAGGAGATGCTAAGAGAGTTGGTGAGCAAGAAAAGTGCCTCATCAAAGGTTATGATTAATAAACATCCTACCTTGCAACTTGTATAATCTCTTGAGATGAGTGAGTTTATGAGATTCCCTTTTGATCTAGGTGGTTCATGCTTTGTCATGGTTAGCTAGGTTATTTGTTAGTTTGGTTTTCCTCAAAGTGTTGTTCAAGCACATTAGTTTAGTCTTCTTTGTCCCAAATAAGTGCCTTGTTTGCACATTTGCTTTGTTTAGTTAGTTTTCCTATTTTTGGGTGTTCCCATTCTTATTTTGAAGGATGAAGGTTATCTCATGCCAAAATAAAATTTTTAGTCATGGATCAGATCTATCATTTCTTTATGAATTCAAATATCATGTATGTGGCTAGGTTCTTAATCATAGCTGACATGGTTCCCAACTGAGCCACCAAAATGTTGACAATTTGACCACAGTTCAAATTTTTGCCCTTATCATTTTAAACTTTGCATAAGCATGCTTATTTGTCCAAATGTCAGGAATTGGGCTTGTTCATATTTTCCAAAGGGGTTCTTTTCCTTTTAGGAAAATTCTATTTCAAAATTTTTGACAGTGCATTTCAAAATTCTGAAGGCCTCTACATTTTTTTTGAAGACTATTTCATAGAGGCAAAAAGGGGTTCTCTTTTCCTTTGGAGAAGTCTATTTCAAAAGTTTTGACAAGATAATTTCACTTTTTTTAGGGGAACTTTGAATTTTTTGAAGGGTCATTGGTAAAAAGTTTGAAGGGTATGTTCCCTTCGGAGGGTTCTTTGCAAGGAGAAAAGGCACTTCCAAAAGGTCTAAGGACCAATTGTAAAAATTTGAAGGGTCAATTCCATGGAAAAGTGGACCATTTGGAAAAATCCAAAGGGTCAATTCCATGGGAAAGTGGACCATTTAAAAAAGTTTGAAGGGTAGGTGAACCATTACAATTTATCCAAAGGGCTCTTTTAGAAGAGTTCATTTCAAACTTTCTGAAGGATCAAAGCCCCAAAGGGTTCATTCAAAATCCTGAAGGGCTATTTTAAAAGGTCCAAAGGATTTGTACCCTTTGAAAAAAGACATTTTCAAAAAGTCCAAAGGGACATACAAAAAGCCTGAAGGATCTCTTTCCCTTTGGGAAAGTCATTATCAAAAATATTGAAAGGATAGTTTCAAAAAGTCGAAGGGTTACTTAGAGAATGCTGAGGGTTGAATGGTAACTTGGCAAAGGTTTGAATGGTTTGTGCCTTTTAGAAAAAGACTTTACAAAAAAATTTGAGAGATATTTTATAAAAGTTGAAGGGCAATTTGCTAAGCCCAAAAGACCTAATTCCTTTAGAATTTTATTCAAAGGAATTGAACATCAAAGGCCATGGACAAAATTCCAAAGGAATTCTTTCAAACAAATTTTCTGAAAGAATTCATTCGAAGGATTTACTCGTGGGAAAATATACATGGACAAAAAATTTGAAGGAATTCCTTCAAACAAATTATCCGAAAGAATTCCTTTAGAAGGTTTACTAAGGGGAAAGCTTGAGCACAAGCAGAGAAGGAGCGACAATTATCTACGGGAAAGTGACAAAGACAAAGATCCTGAAGGTAGAATTCATTTGGAATTTTTATCCAAAAGAAATACAAAAGAACAAAGCAATGGGTAATAAGTCCGAAGACAAAAAGTCCATAGAAATAAACAATCAGAGGCCAAAGGGAAGATCCCAAACAAATTATCCATAGGATATATGCATAGAAGCAAAGAACCAAAAATAAAATACAAAAGATTTAAATAGATAATAAATAGATTAATGCATTTGATAACATGCAAAGTGGTCAAAAATAGGATCAGACACGTCTAAGATGTGTAACTATTTCAAACACAACACCTTTAGTTCTAAAACAGAGACTCGTTTGCATGAAGGAATCAAGGAATTTAACATTGGAGATCTCAACACAAAATTTCATGCATTCACTCTCATTAATATGAGTCTTTCAAATATTTTTAG
Organism: Torreya grandis; assembly: GCA_037957365.1. NCBI lineage: Eukaryota > Viridiplantae > Streptophyta > Pinopsida > Cupressales > Taxaceae > Torreya > Torreya grandis. The sequence goes on from JARHVA010000341.1 coordinate 2,470,718, forward strand.
TAGTTCAAGCAGAGTTCTAAATTTGGATATGGCATAGCTTTTTCATGCAAGTGGAGTTGACTGTTCTTAATTTATAGAGTTGACTAGTTATCAAGTGCCATATCTACTCGTGCTTTCCATGCAAAGGAGGACTTCTATTATTCCAACTCAGCTTCAAATTGGTTTAATCTTGAGTTAAGACATTCAAGATTGGCATAGATTTCTTGTATGAGGAAGATTAATCCAAGCTTGAGCCAACCATCCATTTTCAATGCCAACGGGTTTTTCATGCAAGACAAAAGACAAGAAGATATTATTAGAAGGATTTGTTATCTTGGCATAATGGAAATTAGACTTGGTTAATGTAAGAGTTGAACTCATTTTATATTTTTAGCACCAACCTCTTGGCTGTTTTATGTTTTCTATATAAGTTGGCTTTTCAACCTTGAATTGTATGCTTTTTTTGGCAAGACCAAAAAGTTTTACCAAAGATTGAGTTGTAACCTTTTCTAGATTAAAAAAAGGACTATTTTTTTCAATTTTTAGCTATTGGTATAGTGTATTTATGTCATTGATTTTCTTATGTGATAGAGTTTTTTTTTCTTATCAAGTCTTGATTCTTACCTAGTTACTAGCTGAATAGATTATGCAGGTTATGTTCTGTGTTTGATGTTTTTTGGTTGAAGTTACAATGGATGCAAGTGGGTTGTTAGTGCCTTAAATTAGGACTATTCCATCATTTACCTCAATCTTTAATCACTAGATAAATCCTTTTCATGAAATACTTATGCATATTAGTCAATTAGATTTGAAACTTTAGCCTTTTCCTTGTCTCAATCAGTGTTTTAGGAGCTCAGATTGAATGGATCAACTCAAAATTTAGGTGTATCATTATCATTAAATATGATTTTACTTCAAGTTTCGTCCTCCCTTTTTGTAGGTAATTTATAGCATAGAATAGAGTTCCTAATTGACAAACCAAAGGGAGTTAGCCCTTACAATCTAGAGATTCAATCCACTGATTAGGTTACCCACAACCTATGATTGTTTCTATGTTTCAATAGACCGTGAAGGCCTAAAAATTGCATCACAAGGGTGCGAATCTGATTGAAAACAATTACATTATGGATTTATTTATTTTATAAAAAATGGGGTAAAATATATTGATGAACTTGAACTTTTATTTTCAATCCATTTCTTTTCTAATTTAGATTTTCAAATTCTTATTTCTTTTTGCTTTATTTTCCTAGAAACTATGTTCCAAAAATTTTAAAACTCATGGGAGTTGTCATTATGGGAAAGGAGATCATTAGTTTTTTATGAGTCATGGTGTGAGGGTTATTTTACCAATAATCAAACTATTGGATAAAATTATTTATGAATTTTAGTTTATACGTAGCTCACAATATATCAAAAATACACAATTTTTTTCAGCCATAGGAAGCTTTTGACCATCTGTTATTTTAGTGCATTGGTAACAGGTTATCCATGTGAATTTAATCTCTGTGTACCTTAGAGATGAGATAGTGAATCTACTATAATGATGGAATCATCCATAGTTAGTGCCTTCACAACCATGTTCACTATTTACAACTAGGATTAATATATCTAACACCCTTGACTAGTTACACCCTTCTTCCTCATTATAATTTTTCTAAGATAAATCTCAGTCATAATGAGTGCATGTAGTTCACATTTTTTTGAAGTTAAATATTACATGTTCTCTTAATTTCCAATCTATTAGTTATTAATCAATTCAAAAAATCATAATAAGGCTAAAATGAATAATGTAAAAACTTATGCCTTTCTCAAGTCATACTATTGTAATATCAAATTTGATATTGTATCGGTCACCACTAAGCATCAAATGACATGCATGAATTTATTTTTTCCTCATATTCCAATTATTCATCCTTGACTCATATTAGAATATATTATTCATACAATCAGTACTAGATGTATATGGATACTTTATCCATAATAATAAAGGTAAAGGGGTAAACATGTTCCTACTCAACCCTCTCCCACCCCCTTTCCCCCAAAGGAATGCATATTCATAAAAAGGGTATGATATTAAGGATCAACTACTGAATATTCATGCTAAGATCTCAATATTAGAATTACTCCAAATAACACCGATGTATAAGGATGTTCTTTAGGAAGCATTGTGCAACAAAATTATACGAAGTAATGTATAATCACCTTATTTTTATTATATTATAAACACTATTGGTGAAATAAATTATTTTCTTTCAAAAAATAAGACTTACCTCCAAATCATATCATAAAACAACATCTATCATTATATATCCAGGTTTTTATGCACAATAAAGTTATCAAATGGGTTCTTTTTAAAAATGGATCAAGACTAAACATTTACAATAAATATTTATTAAATTTATTATGTATACAAACATAATATCTCACTTATTTATATAAGAAGTGGGAAATATAATTTTTATAAGATATTTCCCTACCTGAATTTAGGACATGCATATGTTATATCATCATGATGCAGGATCACCACCCTATCTGATTACTTTTGTATTGTTATTATTATTTTTGAGTATTTATGGGGTGTTGGTAGTCTTAGAGATACTTATGGAGTCATTTTTAGGTCTTACATGTCAATAAAATTTTAATTGGATCTCCTTTGGCATTTTCTCACCAAAACTGCCAATTCAAATTTTTTATTTTCTTTCTTTGTTTCTAGGGTCTAATTCATGTTTTTCATAGGATCAAAGGTTGGGTTTTGGTTTTTTATGGGTATATATGTTAATTTAATGGTATTTGGTGGGTTTTTTCCTTCTTGGTCATGTTTTGCATACACCACCTTTTTGTAACTCATAAGAAGGTTAATGTTCTCAAGCATGGATGCACGTTTGGGGTTAACAAGTTGCAATTAGATAAGTTTTAGGGGTTAAAACATTAATTTAATTTTAAGAGTATTTTATTTAAGCTTAGAAAAAGGTGGAGTGATTAAATAAACTAATAAAAATTTCCTAATTTTCAAGAAGAAGACTGATTGTATTAATTTTCTATGTATGACTGTTGAAGATCAAGAATGTTAATGAATGAGGAATGCTTTTGGAGAATATTGTGACTTAATTTGAGATTATTGGTAAGTTTTATTACATATATTATGGTGATTCATGGTTTATTTTAAGTACCATAGTTAATCTATAAGTGTAAAAGAGAAACTAAGGCCTAGAGTATTTTATATTGACACAGTCAAATATCAAGAGGTAAGGAAGGTTTCTTTAGTCAAATTAAATAAATTAAATGATTGAAATGGTGTTGAATAGTTATTATTAGGCTAATTAAACTCAATTTATGCCTATGAACCCATTTTGAAGGCTAAATTTCATTTAAACATCAAGTTTATTACACATAGTCATGTACCCTATATTCTGTGTATAGTCCAGGTGAGTAATTGAGATTTCTAAGTATATTTTCAATTGAGTTGAGTGATACTTAAATTCAAAAATAAACTTTATGATATAATATACCTTATTTTGGTGGTTTTGGTCTTTTAAAAATCATTTTGAGTTTGGAAAACTTGTTTATTTGCCTCTTAGATTTGTGTAGAACCCTATCTAGGGGTTTTGGTCATTTTGTGGTTAAGCAACCTAGAAACATTTTCAAATCTTAAAATTTCACATAATGTTTGGGTTTAATGTACTAAAAGTGAATCAAGTGGTTCATTGAAGTATTGGCATGTGTGGATGAATTTTGGGCCTAAAATCAGTTTGATAGTCTTAGAGACCTAATTAAGGCCTAGATTCAAGAAGGTTTGGTTGAATTAATATACTTACCTTGAGAGTTAGATCATAAAACTTTGTAGGGATCTATATGACCTTAATGGGTATCTGAAACTATGTTTTTTAATCTTAAACCCCTATGTGTTTTTCAAACCAACTGAATAAGTGATTCAGGAGGGCTATATTAGAGTAGGTTGGATACTTGAAGGAGGCTTAAAAGAAGGTGACACTCTTGGAAAACAAGAGTGAATTGATTTTTTGTTGGTTATTTGAGTTGAGAATCAATAATTAAACCTAGGAGGAACCCAAGAGGATTTGGAAGGGCAGGTATCTAGATGGGAGATGTAATCTTGGAGGAGTTAAGAAACCTAAGAGTGAGTTTTGATGCAAGGTTGACAATAGTAGAGTCCAATCAAAGAAGAGGAGTTGTAATAGGGAATGTCAATGACAAGGAAGAAGAATAAAAAACACTAGAGGAAGAGAAAGAATAAGTAGAGTGAGAGGAAGAAGGAATTGATAGACTATTGAAAGTAGTGATGGGAGAGGGGTCTAAATCGAAACTAGAACTTCCCACTTATGTAGGCAACCTAGATGGAGAAGAGCTCATTGATTGGATTACAGAGTTGAATAAATATTTTAATTATGATAATGTATTATATGAAAATAAGGTAAAGTTTTCTTGTATCAAACTAAAAGGACATGCAACCCTTTCGTGGGATTATGTGTAGGATGAAAGGAGAAAGAAAAGCAAGGCCAAGATCAAATATTAGGATAGGATGGTAGCCAAATTGAAGGATTTTTTTATTCTAGTGATTATCACACTAACCTATTCAATAAATTGTAGAATTTGAAGCAAAATGATATGGGTGCTAAATAATATACCGAGGAATTTTATAAGTTGACCATCAGATTAGGTCATGTAGAGGAGGATGTGGAGAATATTTATAGGTAACTCAATGGGTTAAGATATAATATTTAATATAAACTCAACCTATTAAGTCCAAGGACACTTGAGGAGTGTTACCAATACACTTTTAAAGAAGATAAGATCGACAAAAAATAAACTCAGTAAAATAGGTGTAGGGTCAAAGGTTATAGAGGTAGAGGTCAATAAGGAGGAAGAGGTACATCATAAAGAACAAATTCAAAATCAAGTACCTCTCAAGAACATGCATCCAATTCAAGAAGTGGATTAAGAGGAAGGAGACCATAATTTAGAGGAGGATACACACAATGAGGAAGGGGATTAAGTAGATTCACTGGTAAGTGTTTCAAATGCAATAAGTTTGTTAGTCATAGGTTTTGGGAATGTTTGAAGAATGCTCAAGCTAGTGGATTTAGAATTAAAAGTAGAAACTAAATAGTCTAAGTAGAAGAAGAGAGTGTGGATTCTCCATATCATGTTTAAGAACCAAAATTTGGAAAATATTTGATGATGAGGAGAGTGATAATAAAACCACCCAAGGATAAGTAACATACCCAAAGGAAGACTCTATTCAAGACAACATGAAAATGTCAAGGTAAGCGTTGTAAAGTAGTGATTAATTTAGGTAGTACAAATAATCTAGTGGAAATAGAGATGGTGGAAAATATTGGCTTAACAAGGATACCAAATCCAAAATCCTACAAGGTCTCATGTATTCAAAATGGGCAAAAAGTTCTTGTGAATGAGCAATGTTGGGTAGATTTTCTTATTGGAGGATATAAGGATAAGGTATTATGTGACATAATATCAATGGATGTGTGCCATATGCTCCTAGGGAGGCCTTAGAAATATGATAGGAAGACTAATCATGATGGTAAAAATAATTCATACACCTTGGATAAGAATTCTATTTGCCATACATTTATACCTATCAAAGAAGAAGATAATGGACAAAGGATCAATGCAAATGTTATGATGGTAAGTGAGAAAGAGTTCTTGAACACTATGAAAGAAGAAGAGTTGGGTTTTGGAATTGTGATCAGAACAAATACTATTTTAACAACTATTAGCTAAAATAATTACCTCAAGAGGTATAAGATATGTTGGAGGAATATGCGTATATAGTGGTGGATGAACTGCTTAATAGGTTGCTACTTATTAGGAACATTAGTCATCACATTGGCTTTGTACTAGGTGCAAGTATGCCTAATAAATTTGAATACAAGATGAATCCACAAGAGAATGTAGAAATAAATAATAAAATACAAGACCTTTTGGAAATGAGATTGATTAAAGGACGTCTTATCCCATTTGTAGTACCAACTATACTAATGCCAAAAAAATAAGGAGATGGAGAATGTGCATAGATTCTAGAGAAATCAAAAAGATAACCATAAGGTATAGATTTATGATTCTAATAATTAAGGATTTTATGGATTACTTGAGTGGTTTTAGCTGTGTTTCTAAGATGGATCTCAAGAGTGGTTATCACCAGATAAAAATAAGAGAAGGAGATGAATAAAAGACTAGCTTTAAGATAAATGAGGGGTTGAATGAGTCACTTGTCATGCCATTTAGTCTCACTAATGCCCAAATGAAATTCATGAGACTCATGAATTAGGTCTTAAGGGAATTTATTGGTAAAGTTGTGATTGTATATGTAGATGGCATATTAATTACAACCCTAGCAAATAAGAGCATATTCAACATTTAAGAATGGTTATGTAAAGATTTCAAGAAGAGAGGTTGTTGATTAAACTCAAGAAATGTTTGTTCATGAATACAAAGCTTATTTACCTTTTTTTTATGATCTCTCAAGGTTTTAAAGATGGATATATACAAGGTGAAGGCCATCATTGATTGACCAAGTCCCAGGATAACTTATGAGATAAGAAGCTTCCATGACTTAGATAACTTTTATAGTAAGCTTATTGGAAAGATTAGTGGGATTTGTGCACCCATTGTTGATAATATAAGAGGGGATTTTTGTCATCAAATTGTGCATCTTAGGATACTATATGAATCTCTTAAAATTTTATGAAACATTGAATCATCCCTCAATTTGTGGGAACTTGTAAGAGAGCTGAATCTCTAGGATTGAAAGGGCTAGCTCCCTAGTTTCTTCTTTAAGTGCACACCACATAGTCTAATGCTTGTTTATGGGAAAAGGGTTATAATTTTGCATGAAAAATAAACTATACTAAATAGGTGATACTCCAAGACACATTTAAACATGACTATCACATTCCTTACTAAACAACAAGGCTTTCCAAGATCAACTCTAGGCATTGAAGGACTCTAACATAATTGTTTCAATGTGAAGGCATCTTGCATAGGAAAATAAAAAATATAACTGATCAAGGGTCAGATTACACACCATAGAGTCAATTTATTGATTGTAAAAGATCCTAATATAAACAATACACTTCACATGACCTGCTAGAATTAGAAATCTTGCTCAAACATGAAGGATAAAGAGGAATAAGGATGATACCAACACTTAGCTCTACTATTCATCACTCTCACACTTAGAAAAATATGTTCATAAACCAAAATTAGACTTGTATTCAATGTTAAAATAACAAAATTCAATGTCGTACTAGTAGGGCTTCACCATACTAGCTGTGGTCTCCTTTACAATAGCTAAAATGGCTTATACTTATAGAATTTAGAAGAAGAGAAAGAGAAGAGAAGTTTAATAGGCACAAGGACAAGTGTACAAAGGTGAATATCAGTTACAAGGCATGTGGATGAATATTAAGAAGAGTCATGAAACTGAATTGTACTTGATCTCATCCCAAATTAGCCTCTTCCTCTAAGTGTGGTGTAACATCTTCTCAATCATTCTTTCTTTTGAAATTGCCTTCATCATGGCTTCTTTGACCATATCAAGTCAAGTGATATAAAAATGTATCATATATGTTTATGAGATGGAGTTACAAAGATGATTTCACCTAAATTTGGAGTTTTTTTCATGATGAAATTCTCTTACACAAGCTCTATCATCACCTATCATCAAAATCTCTCTCCAATAGGCATTCCTTGACACTTGGCACTAGAATATTTAAATATTCACAAAATTATAAATAATATGTGTCTTTTAACACGTTTTAGGATACTTTATATGCTTTTATTCAATAGAAACATCATAAAAACCCACCAAACTTGAGTTTCCATTTTGTCCACTATGTCATTCTAGATGCCAATTTAGACAAGTTAAATAGAGAGAGACAATAGAGGAAATTTTTAGTATTTGAAAGGTCTAAAAATGTCATTGAGGGTTTTATGAAGTCCCAATATACCTCCCAAAGTGATTGAAATCTCATGGTCATCTTTATGACCTACAAAAAATAAGAAAATGTCAAGAAAACCTGATTTATGCTCCACCTCTATGGATTAAATACAATAAAATTACATTTATTTTACCATAATTAAGTTATAAACAACTTATATTTTATACTCATGATCAAATTCATTCATCTAGATGCACTTTTGGGCTCCTTTTCACCATCAGGTCACAAAAATGGGGTTTGAGAGGGTTTTGGAGTCACTAGCCTTCTTAACGTTTGTTCATGAAGATGTAACATTATAATTTTTTAAAAATGATAATAAGGTATTATTAGGTACCTTATCCAACTCTCCTAAATTCTTCCAAGTCCCATGCATCAGTTCATGAAAGTTATGAGCATTTGATCTTGACCATTCGAGCCATTTTGTGCATTATGTGAGGTCTTTGGGAGTTTTCAAGCCAAGAATGGATTATTGATGGATTTATTTGCCAAAAAATGGTACATAAACTTTTATAATCATCCAAAAAACATGAATCAACCACTTTAATATCTCATCAATAACTATAAATGAAACCTTACCCATGTTTGGCATTAGGCTTAGACCTTGCCAATGGGTATGCCTGCTACTTGAGACTCAATTTGACCCTATAATGGATTATTTTTAATATTTATGGATTTAAAACGTAAAATTTACCTCTTAAAAAATGAATTTTCCAAGTGAAAATTATAGACAAAATAAAAAATGCACATGACCCTCAGTTTGGCTTCTAGGCTAAAGGGTTTTCTTCATGCATGACTGTAATCCTTATTGTGTAGGTACCCTATTTGCTTCCAAGGATTATATAAAGGTTTTATAGATTTTTTTTATGTACCATAAAGATTATCCAACCTTCATATTGTCCTTTATTTCCATTTGGTCATCAATTTTATCATTTTTCTCAAAATTGCCATCTCTATACAAGGTAAAATTGCCCCTGATTTCAGACAAAACAAAGAGGGTTTAAAATATTTAAATTAGAAAATTAATTATTGGATAGAATTATTAAAACCAAAAGGATTATGTGTACCAAATTTTATCTTATAAATCCTCCATTATACCACCAAAATCTTCCAATTTTCTAAGTAGACTTTTAAAGAGGTAGACTGTGAGGGTAGGTAGGGTTTGTACTATGGTATAGGGTGTATTTGGATAAAATTGGGGTTTATTTGGGATTATTATGGACATATAGGTATCATAAATTATTTAAAAAACCTATTACAACCATTTCCTAGTTTTTTATCCCCTCAAACACCTTCTTATTCCTTTGGAGACTTATACTAGGTCTTATGATTGCCTAGGAAGGGGATCCCTATTTTGGATTTCCTGTAGGCTATCAGAGCTTAGTTTTAGACTTTAAGAACACAATATATACTTAAATTTATGTTTATAAGCTCATTTTTTCCAAATTTATCTCCATTTGTTACACCAATGCATCTCTCATTATCAAGATTAGGCCACCTACTCATTAAGGATTGAGACACTTCGAAACTTCCCTGTAGGTAGTTGTGGGTTGAGTTTTAGTTGATGTTTGGACCTTATTTACATGTTTCCTTAGGTCAAAATAACATAATTTAATTTTAAATTACCTATTAATCCTTCAAACTATAATTACTTCATGCTTAGGTCCTCAAGGAGGATACCCTGCCTTGATTGGACTGAGACCATTTGTTTTGCTCCTGTAGGTGCCTTCTTAGTGAGAATTAGGCCTTATGATGGTGTATTTATAATTTACATGGTTACATTTCCTTTATATTACCTTTTATCCACTTTTAAATCTCCTCATGAGGTTTAAACTTTAAATTTTATCCTCACTACCAAGATACACCTCATGACTATGTTTCAACTATTTAGGTGCTACTTGTAGGTATATTGGAGTCCTCTTAGGTCATGTGTTTGACAAGGATCAACTCCAATTTAGGTAGAGTACCCTAAAAATTCTCCCATTCACCTCAAACCTTAACTTTTACTGCTATTATCCCAATTGAGACAAAGTTTTGCTAAAGCCTATTGTAGGTGAGTGTTCCTAGGCCTGTACAAACAAGGGGAGGACTATTTTGGGGTCTAAACATCAAACCTTACCTTTTCTCAGTCACCTTAGCTTAGGATTGATATTTGGACTATATGAGATTATTTTAACTTGATGGCATAGTTTAAAACCTCCCATATGAGGTGCAAAATCAAGTTTCCACTAACACCCCTGTAGAATTAACTATCAACACTCAGTGGTTTTTTGACAACTTTGAGGGTGTTCAAACTCCATCTCCACTCCTCATTTTGACCTCAAAATTGGCATAGGCAATGCATATAGATAGGGATACAAGGTGAATGAATCAAGAGAATTGAGAACTCATTATATCATGACATATTTTATCTCAAAAAAGCCCTAGGATCTCTATTTTGGTCCTTTAGGGACTGAGAACCCAATATAGTCTGATCAGTCTTTGTAAGTAAAACCTTTCCTTAGCATAACTTTCTTATATTTTTAACATGACAGCCATGGATCTTGGGGAATGATAGATCTTAAAAAATGAACTCCATCATATTTTTTCAACGTTCCCACCTCCGTACAACTTCTTAAACTCCTGTAGAAGCTGACTATGAGCACACTCTACTAACAGGGCAGTGAACAAGGAAAATTAGCAACTTGGCTTTAAAGGAGTATGTAACTTGATCTCTCATAATGCAATTTAATGAAATACCTTGAAAACATGGATCCAAGCATGTTTATCATACATTGGAACCATATTCTACATTGCAAAACTCAAGTTACACACCCATGAATGTATTCTTTGAAAAATAAGCACAATTTGGAATTTTCCCTTAAAGGAATTGAAAGAGAAGTGTTGGATGATTGAAACATAATGGAGAGGACCTTATTCTCACCTAAAAACATTCCATCAAACTCAAATAGCTCCATGAGTTCCTAAAAATAAGAAACAAATGCAAACTTATACCTCTCTTGGATGTAATTTCACAAAAAGCTGCCTAGGATGTAAGTGATTGTTCATGAAGGAGGAGCCACCAATATAAGACTTCTTGTTATGGATGTGAAGTGAACCCAGATTAATACCCACATGTAGAAGCATTTATCCTAACTCTACCTGTTGCTTCCATAGTGAGTGCTTGAACTTACCCTTCCTTGGTTTGCCAAGTGAAAATGAAGGAGAATGAGTTGCAGATGAAAGATTTTATGAAATATTTTTAATCCAAACATGGAAATGACATGTGGGGAGGTGAAGTGTCACACCACCATATTTTTAGCTACAAGTGCACTTGAGAAGTCTATACAAGTGCTAGAAATAAGCCTATTTTCAAGGGAAAACTATCATTTCCTACATAAAATAACTTGTAACTACCACTTGACATGATTATAACATCATTTGACCTTATCAACATTCTCATCCACCTTGGTGACAAATATTTTAATTTTAAAGTCATTTAATTAAGCTAAAAATGTGGCTAAATGACCCTTTTAGCATATAAGACCTAACAAGTGGTCACTTTATGACTTGTAAACCTATTAAAACCTATCAAAGATCATTTTAGGACATTTAAAAAATAAATTGAGTCTTTAAATAAGTTTGACCATAGTTGACCAATGTTGACTTTTGTTTACTAGTCCAGTACCAAGAGAATGAGCTTCAACATGGATTACGGGAAGGGCAAGTGAGACATGTAGGACAATAGGAGCCCCCCTAGGACATATTAAACCTTCTTAAAATATTTAAAATAGTAGGGGTTAACCCAAATTTTACTTGGGGTCAAATTTTTTCAACATGGATAAAAAGAGATTTGTATGTATGGATATAGCTAAGAGAAATTTTCAATTTTTGAAGAAAATAATGACAAAATAACCTATGTTGGCACTTCCTAATTTTAACAAGGCATTGCAAGTTGAGTGTAATGTAAGTGGAGTGGCCATTATAGTTGTCCTAAGTCAAAAGGGTAGACTTGTATCATACTTTAGTGAGAAGTTAAATGATTCCAAAGAAAGGCTTTTAGCTTATGCTCTTGAGCTCTATTCCATAGTTCAAGCCATGAGGAAGTGGAGACACTACCTAATGCCAAAGTAGTTTATTATCTTCAGGATAATCGTGCACTTAAGTTCATAACTAGTCAGCCCAAGCTCAGTCGAAGGCACATGAAGTGGGTGGAGTACTTATAAAACTTCACATTTATCATCAAACACAAGAAAGGACAAACAAACAAGGTAGAAGATGCTCTAAGTAGGAAAACTTTGTTTATTAGTGAATTTCATATTGAGATGGAGGAATAGAGTAACTTAAGGAGTTAAATGAAACTGATTTAGACTTTAAAGATGATTATGAAGCTTATAAGTAACAAACTACAAGAAACAAAGAGCCTTGGATGGAGTATATGATTTAGGATGGTTTGTTGTTAAAGGGAGTTCAATTTTGTCTACCAAGGAGTTATATGAGAGATAATTTTATCAAGGAGAAGCATTATAGAAGTTTGGTAGGTCACTTTGGTCTTGATAAGACCTTGGTTCAGCTTAGTAATCACTATTATTAGCCTAGAATGCAAACAAATGTAAGGAAGTTTATAGAAAGGAGGAAAGTTTATCAATATGCAAAGGGAAAGAACACTAATGCATGCCTTTACTAGTATTGAATAGGCATTGGGACTCCATTAGCATGGATTTTGTCATGGGTTTTCCAAAAACTCAAAGAGGGCATGATTCTATTTTTTTTGTTGTGGAGAGATTTTCTAAGATGGCTTATTTAATACCTTGTAAGACAACCAATGATGCTACTCATGTGGCCAATTTATTCTTCAAGGAGGTGGTTAGACTACATGGAATACCATTGACCATTATTTCAAATAGAGATACCAAGTTTGTAGGAAACTTTTGAATAATGTTGCAGTAGAAACTAGGAATAAATTTGAAATTTAATTCAACCTACCACCCTCAAATAGATGGCTAAATTGAGGTGGTCAATAGAAGTTTGGGTAACTTGCTAATATATTTAACAAAGGATAATCCTAAATAGTGGGACTTAGTATTACCACAAGTAGAATTTTCTTTCAATGAATCACCTAATAGAATCATAAGAAAGATTCCATTTCGAGTGGTGTATGGTATGCACCCAAGGGGAGTCTTTGAGTTGAGAGATCTAGGAAAGATGGAAAAAATAAATGCTACGAGAGAAGAGTTTGCCATTGCCATGCAAGAGGTGCACGAGCAAGTGAAAATCAATTAGAGTTGAGTGTAGACAAGTACAAACAACATGCAGATTTTAAGAGGATAGAAGTGAGTTTATATATTAGAGACATAATGTTAAATTTTTTTAGGAAGAAAAGGTTTCCAAAAGGTGAGTATAACAAACTAAAGATGAAGAATATTGGCCCATGGAAGGTCATAAGGAAGTTATCTAATAATGAATATGAGATAGATTTGCCTAGTGGTATAAGTATGTATCCTATATTCAATGTTATGTAATTGTATTCATACAGAGGAAGGAGATAAAAAGGATCAATTAGCTAGGAGTGAAGATACAACAATCCAAGAGTGGGTAGATTAGTTGCCATAAGCAAAGCAAGATGAACGTGAACTCATATTAGACAAGAAGGTTATACAGAGAATAATAGGTAAAGAGTATTGAAAATATTTAGTGAATGAGAAATATCATATTATAGAGGATTCCACTTAGATGACAACAACAAACATCATCAAGCATGGAGGAACTCTTGAAGACCTTATGAACATGAGTTCATGAGTCAATTTCTTGTTCTTAGGGAGTATGATGCAGGAACATCACCCTAACTGATCAATTTTGGTGTGTTATTATTATTTTAAGTATTTAATGGGTATTTATAGTCTTATAGATCTTTGGGTGTAATTTATAGGTTTTAGATGTCAAAAAAATTTGAATTGGAGCTCTTTTGGCATTTTCCTACCAAAACTACCAATTCAATTTTTTAATTTTCTTTCTTTGTTTTTAGGATCTAATTCATGTTTGTGCTTGGATCAAAGGTTGTATTTTGGTTTTTTTATGGGTATATATGTTAATTGAATGGTATTTTGTGGTTTTCCACCTTATTGGTCATGTTTTCCATATACAACCTTTTTGTAACGCCTAAAAAAGGCTAGTGTTCTCAAGCATAGATGTACGTTGGGGGTTAAAAATATTATGTTAGAGGATTTTTAAGGGTTAAAACATTTATATTATTTTAATAGGAATATATTACCATGTATATAAAGTTGGTTTTCTGTAATAAACCAATAAGAAGCTCCTAATTTGTAAGAAGACTGTTTGTCTTAATTTTTTTGGATGATTATTGAAGATCAAGAATGTTAATGAATGAGTAACGATTTTGGAGAATCTTGTGGTTTATTTTGATATTATTGGTAAGTGTTATTACATACTTATTGTTTATTCCTAGTTTATTTTAAGTACCATCATTCGTATATAGGTGTAAAAGAGAGAAACATAGGCCTAGAGCATTCTGTGTTGACACAGTCAAATATCAAGAGGTGAGGAAGGTTTATTTAGTCCAATTCATGAACTTTGATGATTGAAATGGTGTTTAATATTTGTTATTAGGTGAAATAAACATTTTTTATTCCTAGTAACCCATTTTTAAGGATAAACTTCATTCAAGCATCAAGTTTATTGAACATAGTCATGTACCCTGTATTCTATATAGAGTCTAGTTGAGTAATTGAGATTTCTGAGTATATTTCAACTGAGTTGAGTGATATTTTAATTTATAGAGATAATTTATACTAGAATATACCTTATTATATTGGTCTTGGTTTTTTAAACACCATTTTGAGTTTGGAAAATGTGTTTATTTGCCTCTTAGATATGTGTAGAACCTTGCCTAGGATTTTTGGTCATTTTGTGGTTAAGCAACCTCGAAACCTTTTAAAACCTTAAAATTTCACTTGAAGATTGGGTTTAATGTCCTAAAATTGAATCAAGTGTTTTATTAAAGTCTTGGCTCATGTGGAGGATTTTTTAGGCAAAACTCAGTTTCATAGTCCTAGAGACCTAATTAAGGCCTAGTTTCAAGAAGGTTTGGTTAAATTAATACACTTACCTTGAGAGTTAGCTCATAAAAAATTGTAGGGAGTTGTATTCCATTAATGGGTATTTTAAATTATGATTTATTTGTCTTTATCCTCTATGTGTTTTCCAATCCAATTGAATGATTGCTTTAGGAAGGCTACAAGGGAAGAAGCCTAATATATATAATTTACATTTTATTTTAGTAATATCTATCCCTATACATCATATTGGTATCAGAGCAAGTTGGATATTTGAAGGAAGATTTAAATAAGGTGACATTCTTTGAGATAAATATTAAATTGATTATTTTTTGGTTAGTTGAGTGAGAAGTGAGAATGCCACCTAAGAGGAACCCAAGAGGATGTAGAAGGTAAGGTATTTATATGGGAGATGCAATCTTGGAGGAGTTAAAAAACCTAAGAGTGAGTTTTAATGTAAGGTTGAAAGTAGGAGATGCCAATCAAAGAAGAGGAGTTGTAATAGGGGATGTCAGTGACAAGGAAGATGAACTAGAAGCACCAAGGGAGGAAGAAGAAGAAGTAGAGTGATAGGAAGAATAAATTGATAGACAATTGAAATTAGTCATGAGATATGGGTATAAACCAAAAATATAACTCCTCACTTATGTAGGCAGTGTAGATGGAGAAGAGCTCATTGATTGGATTACAAAGTTGGAAAAGTATTTTGATTATGAGAATGCACCAAATGAGAACAAGGTAAAGATTGATTGCACCAAACTAAAAGGACATTCATCCCTTTGGTAGGAATATTAGAAGGATGAAAGGAGATAAAAAGTCAAGGCCAAGATCAAATCTTGGGATACGATGGTAGCTAAATTGAAGGCAAATTTTTTGCCTAGTGATTATCACAATAACTTATTCAATAAATTATAGTATTTGAAGTAAAAAGAGATTGGTGTTAAGGAATATATAGAAGAATTCTTTAAGTTGATCATCAGATCAGTTCATGTAGAGGAGGATGCGGGGAATATTTCTAGGTATATCAATGGGTTAAGATATAATCTTAAATATGAACTCATCCTAGAACATCTAAGAATACTTGAGGAGTGTTACCAATACATTTTGAAGGAAGAAGACAAGCTCAATAGAAGATAAATTCAACAAAATAGGGGTAGGGGAAGAAGTTATAAAGGTAGAGGTCAATAAGGATAAAGATGCACACCACTAAGAAATAATTTAAAACCAAGTACATCTCAAGAACACACATCCAATTCAAGAGGTGGATTCAGAGGAAAGAGAACATACTTTAGAGGATGATACACACAAAGAGGAAGAATATTAAGTGGATTCACTAGTAAGTGTTTTAAATGCAATAATTTTGTTAGTCATAGGTTTTGGGAATGTCTAGAGAATACTCAAGCTAGTGTATCTTGAAATCAAAGTAGATACCAAATAGTCCAAGTAGAATAAGAGAGTGTGGATTCTCCATCTCATGTTAAAGAACCAGAAGTTAGTGAATCTTGGATGATGAGGAGAGTATTGATCAAACCACCCAAGGATAAGGAGCCTTCCAAAAGGAAGACTCTATTAAATAGAGGATGCAAATGTTAAGGTAAGTGCTGAAAATGATTCATTTATTCAGGTTATACAGATAATCCAATGGCAATAAAGATGGTAGAAAATCTTGCCTTGAAGAGGATACTGCATTTAAATCCCTACAAGTTCTCATGGCTTCAAAACGGGAAGTAAATTATTATGAATGAGAAATTTTGGGTATATTTTTAGATTGGAGGATACAAGGATAAGTTATTATGTGACATAATGCCAATGTATGTGTGCCATATGATATTAAGGAGGCCTTGGCAATATGATAGGAAGAATACTCATGATGGTAGAAAGAATTTATACACCTTGGAGAAGGATGGCATAAGCCATACACTACTACCTCTCAAATAAGAAGAAAATGGAAAAAGGACCAATGCAAGTGTTATGATGGTAAGCGAGAAAGAATTATTGAACACTATGAAAGAGGAAGAGTTGAGTTTTGGAGTTGTGATTGGACCAAGGACTATTGTAACAACCACTAAGCTAAATGAATTACCTCAAGAGGTGCAATATTATTGGAGAGTTATCAATTATGTCATGGTGATGTCATGAAGGTGTTCTGGTGAGTGGATGAAATGCCTTGATAACCTAAATGATAATGATAAAGTGTGCAATATGCTTGTCCTAGTATGCTTGAAGTTGACTTGTTTGATGCTATGTTTTGGCATTGTTAGAGATGTTCAGGGATGAGTATGGAGTATTGAACATGTGAAAGGGGTCATATAAGATGTTTTATATGATTTGGAGAGCTTGTGTGCATAAGTGAAATTTACTTGGTTTATTATTATTCTTATCTAGACATTTTAGGTCCAATGGTAGAAAATATGAGTAGGTAGTTTGAGGACATAATCATTACCATGTGTGGATGAGTCAAAGGGAGTTGGTCATATGGTTGTAATCACATTTGTACCTAGATTCTTTTAACTCAATTTTAGTTCATGTAATGAAGTGAAATAAAATATATGCAAGTGCAAAGTTGGGTTCCTAGGAAATTTGATAGTGTTTTCCCATACTTAGCCAAATTTGGAATGTGGCAAGAAGAACCGAGTAAGCATATTGATATAGGCATATCTCCACATGTGGACATTTTAGGAGAAGGTGATCATATGTATTTGTTAAATTTTATGCCCAATTATTTTTTTCTAACTTTTAGGTCAAGCACTAAAGCGTGACAAAAGCTATGCATGTGAAAATTTGGTCTTTCTAGACAGTTCTTGACATAGTTGGCTCTGTGAACAGATAAATTTGAGGAGGCATTTTAATGTCATTATATCTCACATGTGTGAGGGTTCAAGGAGCATATTGATGCATATTTGGATTCTCTTATGTGAGGATATCATATATTCCAAATTTTAGAACATGTACTTGAGTGAAGTAAAATACATGGAGGTACAAAGTTGGTCTTCTGGGTAGATAACAATGGTCCCCATACTTAGTCTATTTTACACGATGTTAAAGATCTAGAACAAATAAAGATCTAATGGCTCAAAAGTGATTATATAGTGAATATTTAAAGTGTGCACTAAGTTAAATAGGTCAAAGTGTTCATTGGTTAACCTAGATAAAGATCAAGATTCTTTTAAGATCTAATGATGCACAAGAAATCATATAATTTTGATCTAATGGTGCGTGTTGAGTGAAATGGTAAAAAGTGCATGATGTTTAATAGTATAATTGATCAAAAATCATGCCAGGGTACCAAGTTTCATGATCATAGGGGTTATGATCAAGATCAAATGGTGATCGCCATAATGTAAAGACCTGACTGATCCATAGAGATCGATGGTGCGTGACGAGTCAATATTGCAAGATTGCACGATATGAGGTCAACATGTTCAAGGTTTAACATTTGGAATTGGATCACTATGATTTAAAGTTAAAAAAATATCAATGGTGTGAGATTGATCTAAATAAATTAGGATATGAGATCCGAGCATAGAGTTTGATGTTTAACCATGACCGTTTGCATTTAAATATTTGAATTTAACAAAGGGAAAAACTAATATGTGATTTTTGGACCTTATCTTTTGATCTAGGATGAATTTTCTCATGGTGTAAAAATAAAATTGGTAGAGTAATCCAAGGCACATATAGAAATATAAATTTTAAGGTCTGAATGTATGTACATACAAAGATATTGAGCTCCAAAGTTGAATGTGTGTTTGACTATGTTCTACAAGTAATTTGAGCTTGATATTTGATCTCGTTATGATGATATTTTCAATATCTCATGACGAATTAGATATTTTGGAATGTTTTAGACTCCATAAGGATGATCTTTATGCATTATGATGGTTTGACCAATCATGTGTAGTATGAAAAAAGGTTTAAAAGTTGACTATGTATTCATTCATGGTGACTGTGTGTATATAATGTTATTTGAGCAAAGTGTGCTTAAGCATAAGGGTACTGTAATGATTTTTGGAACTTAAAGAGGACCTATAGATCATGTGACATGGGTTCATGAGTTGAAAATTATTCCTTTGTTCTTAGTTTTATCAGAGAAGTGTCAAAGAGCTGAATGGGTCTCCATAAGACCTAAAGGTGACTGAGGCCTATTTTAAAGAGAGTTATACTTAATTGTGACCCATGTAAGATGCCTTAAGGTTGAAGGCATGTATTATGGCTGATAAGGAAAGATTATAGACTTGATAATAATTATATCTCTATAAATGGTGAAACCAAATGTGTTGGTTTCTAGTTATGTTTTGAGAGACTTATGAGTAGGTGATCGAAGTGCAGGCTTGTGCGAATATGAAGCCAAGTAAAGGAGATAACCTTTGAAAGATAAGGTATAGGTCAGTGAGGACTAGTAGAGAGCAAAAAATATTAGACATGCTTTCTTGAGAAAGGTGATGAATGTGATCACATAGGTCATTGGACCTAATAAGCCTAGAAGATGCAAAATGAGTGAGTATGCTCAAAAGGTTGTTTGAAAGAGTGTGTATGGTGAGTAAAGGTAAGCTGAAGGCAATATGTTTTAGTGGATGGGTTGAAGGGTAGAGCAGGTTGATAATGGTGTGTATTACATGTAGAGCATATTTATATTATCATAATAGTGATCTTGTAGGTTTTTTGATTGTGTATGAGCAGAGAAGAGTGAAGTGATCCAAAAGGTGGCTTTGGATGCATTGTGAGTGAGAGAAGACTTGTGAAAGGTGTGCATGTGAGAATTATGGAGTGGAGGAGAGGTAAAGTTCTTAGTTGATGATTTAATGAGAAGATCAGATTGAGGACTATGTGTATGACTTGTAGGTCATATTTTTGATGTCCAGATATTGCTCTTGCAGTTTGAGGATATGCAAAGAGGTTTGAGTGTGCATATGAGGATAGTTTGAGTGAAGGAGAGAGATTGTGGCATGCCTATATGAGAGGCCTGTATGAGATAGATAGAGTTTGTATAGGGTTAGATAAATAAATATCCATCATCAAGAATTGAAGACATCAGTACTAAGGTGGAGGTGTTTAAAGGAGGGTCTAAAGGACTTGATCTTCCTTAGGGGTACTTTGTCCTTGTGAAATAGGTGTTTCACTAAAGGCCTTTGGTCAGGAGGATATAATCAATGTTTGCTAGTCTAAAGGAGTTGACCAATATCTTATTTATAATTTATTATAGGATAAGTCATTCATGTGTTACAGGATTGAGAGTGTGTTTTATTTCCCATGAGGCTTTCCCACAGCAAATATGTGTTATGTGTTTGATCTTGTGTATGCATTGAATGGATGAGCTCTCTTATTAATATTGCTTGATCAAGTTGATATATGATGATTGTTTAAATAGTTTGAAAGGATTAGAATTGAGATTAAAATATATGGGTTCACTGATTCACCCCCCCCCCCCCTTAGTGATTGTACCTCTAACACAATATATGTTGGTGGAATAAGTTGATATAGTGGTGGATAAACTACCTAATGAGATACCGCTTATTAGGAGCATCAGTCATCACATTGACTTTGTACCAGGGGAAAGTTTGCCTAATAAATTTGCCTACAAGATGAATCTATAAGAAAGCTCAAAAATCAAGAAGAAAATTAAAGACCTCTTAGACAAGGGATTGATCAAGGAAAGTCTTAGCCCATGTGTAGTATCATATGTACTAGTGCCCAAGAAAGAAGGAGACTAGAGGATGTGCATAAATTCTAGAGCTATCAATAAGATAACCATAAGGTATAGATATATCCTTCCAATAATTGAGGATTTAATGGATTACTTGAGTGGCTATAACTAATTTCTAAGATGGATCTCAAGATTGGTTATCACTAGATAAGAATAAGAGAAAGAGATGAATAAAAGACTACCTTTAAGACAAATGAGGGGTTGTATGAGTGGATTTTCATGCCATTTGGTCTCACTAAAGCCCCAATAACATTCATGAGCCTCATGAATGAGGTCTTAAATCCTTTCATTGGTAAATTTGTGATTGTATATCTAGATGACATCTTGATTTACATCCCTAGAAAAGAGGAGCATATTCAACATTTAAGAATGGTTATGCAAAGTTTGCAAGAGGAGAGGTTATTGATTAACCTCAATACATGTTTTTTCATGAAGAGATAGCTTGTTTACCTTGGTTTTTTGATCTCTCAAGGTGTTTTAGATATGGATAAAGATAAGGTGAAGGCCAACATTGATTAGCCTATTCCTAAGATAGCCTATGAGATAAGAAGCTTCCATGGCTTAGCTAGATTTTATAAGAAGTTTATTAGAAATTTTAGTGGGATTTATGCACCCATTATTTATTATATAAGAGGGGATAAAAATAGATTTTTAGGGATTAATATAGCTGAGATTAATTTTTAGTTTTTGAAGAAAAGAATAACAAAACATCTTGTGTAGGCACTTCTTGATTTTAACAAGGTGTTTCAAGTCGAGTGTGATGCAAGTGGAGTGGCCATTGGAGCTGTCCTAAATCATGAGGGTATACCTCTAACATAATTTAGTGATAATTTAAATGATTCCAATAAAATGTATTCAACTTATTATCTTGAGTTTTTTGTCATGGTTTAATCCATGAGGAAGTGGAGACACTACCTAATGCCAAAGGAGTTTGTTATCTTCATGAATAATCATGCACTTTAGTTCATAAATATTCATCCCAAGCTCAATGAAAGTCGCATGAAGTTGGTGGAGAACTTTAAAAAAATCACATTTGTCATCAAACACAATAAAGGACAAATAAACAAGGTAGCAATTACTCTAAGTAGGAGAACTTTGCATATTAGTGAAATTTAGCTTTAGAGTGAAGGAATATATTCACTTAAGGATTTATATGAAATTTATTTGGAATTTAAAGATGCATATGAGGCTTGAAAGTATAAAATTATAATGAAAAAATAACCTTGGATGGAGTATATGATTTAGGATGGTTTGATGTTCAAGGGAGTTCAACATTGTGTGCCAAGGAGTTCTATGAGAGATAATTTGATAAAGGAGAAGCATTGTGGAAGTTTGGTAGGTCACTTTGGTATTGATAATACCTTGGATTAGCTTAGTAATAACCAATATTGGCCTATAATGAAAATAAATGTGAGTAAGTTTGTTGAAAAGTGCAAAGTTTGTCAATATACAAAGAGAAAGAACACTAATGTAGGCCTTTATAAGCCCTTACCAGTACCAAATAGGCCTTAGGACTCCATTAACATGGACTTTGTCATGGGGTTGCCAAGAAATAAAAGAGGGAATGATTCTATTTTCTTTCTTATGGACACATTTTACAAGATGGCTTATTTCATACCTTGCAAGACAACCAATGATGCTAATCATGTGGCCAATTTGTTCTTCAAGGAGGTGGTTAGACTACATAGAATACCATTAAGAATTATTTCATAAAGAGATACAAAGTTTGTAGGACACTTTTGGATAACCTTGTGGAAGAAAATAGGAACAAATTTTTGAGCTTTAGCGTAGCTTACCACTCTCAAATAGATGGCCAAATTGAGGCGGTCAATAAAAGTTTGGGTAACTTGCTACGATGTTTGACAAAGGTTAATTATAAATAGCGGGACTTAGTACTGCCACAAGTAGATTTTGATTACAATGAATCACCCAATATAAGAATAGGAAAGAGTACATTTCAAGTGGTGTATGGTATGCACCCAAGAGGAGTCTTTTAGTTGAGAGATCTAGGAAATATGGAAAAAAAGGTGTTAAGGGAAAAGAGTTTGCCATTGCCATGCAAGAGGAGCAAGTGAAGAATGAATTAGACTTGATTGTATAAAATTAAAATCAACATGATGATTTGAAGATGAGATAAGTTAGTTTTCATATTGGATACATGGTGTTAGCTCATTTGAGGAAGAAAAGGTTTCCAAAAGGTGAGTATAACAAATAGAAGATGAAGAAAATTGGCCCATGCAAGGTCATAAGGAAGTTTTGTAATAATTATTATGAGATAGAGTTGCCTAGTAGTATATGGATCTATATTATATTCAATGTTTCAAAATTTTATCCATATAATAAAGGATATAATCAAGATCAACTAGTTGGGAGTGAAGATACACCACTCCAAGAGTGGGCAGATCAACTGCCATAAGCAAAACAATAAGAACTTGAACTCATATTGGATAATAAGGTTGTAAAAAGAATAAGAGGTAAAGAGTATTAATAGTATTTATTGAATTGGAAACAACATAATATAGAGTATGCCACTTGGGTGACAATAAAATACATCATCGAGCATGGATTTACTCTTAAAGACCTCATGAACAGGAGTTCATTAGTCAATTTCTTTTTCATAGGGAGTATGATGCAGGAACATCACCCTATTTGATCAGTTTTGGATTGTTATTATTATTTTTGAGTCTTTATGGGTTCTTGGTAATATTATATATCCTCATGGAGTCATTTATAGGTCTTAGATGCCAATAAAATTAGAATTGGAGCTCTTTTGGCATTTTCCCACCAAAACTGTGCCAATTCAAACTTTTTGTTTTCATTATTTATTTCTAGGATCTAATTCATGTTTATACTAGGATAAAAGGTTGAATTTTGGGGTTTTTATGGGGTTTTATGTTAATTTAATGGTATTTGGTGTTTGGCCACCTTCTTGGTCATGTTTTCCCTATACCACCTTTTTGTAACACCTAAGAAGGCTAGTGTTCTCAAGCATGGATGTACATTAGGGGTTAAAAAGATTTAGTTAGAGAATTTTTAGGGGTTAAAACATTGAGATGATTATAAGAGTAATGGATTACCATGTATAAAAATGTGGCATGCTTAAATAAACTAAGAATAAGTTCCTAATTTGCAAGAAGAAGATTGACTGTCTTAATTTTCTGTGTATGATTGTTGAAGATCAAGAATGCTAATGAATGAGGAATGATATTGGAGAATATTATGACTTATTTTGATATTATTGGTAAGTGTTATTACATATCTATTGTTTATTCCTGGTTTAGTTTAAGTACCATCATTCATCTATAGGTGGAAAAGAGAGAAACTTAGGCCTAGAGCATTATGTGTTGACATAGTCAAATATCAAGAGGTGAGGAAGGTTTATTTAGTCAAATTCAAGAACTTTGATGATTTAAATGGTGTTTAATAGTATTTATTAGGTTAAATAAACTTTTTTTATGCCTAATAACTCGTTTTGAAGGCTAAAATTTATTCAAACATCAAGTTTGTTGCACATAGTCTTGTACCCTGTATTATGTGTAAAGTCCATGTGAGTAATTGAGATTTTTGAGTATATTTTCAATTGAGTTGAGTGATATTTAAATTAAAAGAGATATTTTATGCAATAAAAAACCTTATTATATTGGCATTGGTCCTTTAAACACTATTTTGAGTTTGGGAAACTTGTTATTTGCCTCTTGGATTTGTGTAGAACCCTGCCTAGGGTTTTTGGTCATTTTGTGGTTAAGCAACCTAGAAATCTTTTCAAACATTGAATTTTCACTTGAATATTGGGTTTAATGTAGTAAAATTTAATAAATTGGTTTATGTAACTCTTGACACATGTCGAGGATTTTTGATCCAAAACTTAGTTTGACAGTCCTAAAGACCCAATTGAGGCCTAGTTTCAAGAAGGCCTAATTGAATTAATACACTTACCTTGAGAGTTAGCTCATAAAAAAAATGTAGGGAGATGTATTACATTAATGGATATCTAAAACTATTTTTTTTGTTGAACCCCTATGTGTTTCCCAAACAAACTAAATAAGTGATTTAGGAGGGATACAAGGAAAGAAGCCTAATAGAAATAATTTGCATTTTGTTTTGGCAATATATCTCCCTTTGCATCACATCACTACAATAAACTATTTGAAATGATGGTAAAAATTTGAACCAATGTAAAAATTGTATTGTAGCCATAATGACATGCTTGATTTGAGAGAATATTATTAACAGGTGTGTGTGACCCATGATTCTGACTAGTGACTAAGGGATACATTTATTGAATGAGACGGTGCAAATTTTATTTTTGGAATTCATGGTAGCACATCCACACCATATCATCCTTTTTTGAATAGGACCATCAAGGTTTTTGGTAAAATTATTGGTAAAACATTGACAAAGTGTGCGAAATGGGACTCAAGAACTATGACCGTGTTTCTGTAGTATTATGGGCATACAAGACCACATAAAATGGTTGAATAAGTTTACACCTTTTTAGTTAGTGTTTGGAACTAAATTAGTTTTTATTATTGAAATTTTGGTTTTTTCCTTATGCATTGAACATGTTAGATGACTTCATGATGAGAGGTCATTCAATGCACCTTTGGAAGAATTCATGAAACTTGATAAGAGGTGCATTATACTCAATTGATCCAAGGCATGGAAAGGGATAGGTATACGGCCTATAATGATATACATATTAAAGGATTTTTTTAGAAGGGTCCACATTTTCTATTTTATGATTCAAAATATGCTAAGCATCTAGGAAAACCCCAGACTCATTGGATGGGTCCTTATGTGATACATGATATTATAGAAATTGACACATTCAAGTTGCTTATATCTTATGGATAAATGCTCCTTGGAAATTTTATTGGGAGTATGTTAAAGCCTTGTCATATGTAATTTTTGAATGAGCTATTAAAAAATAAGACAAGTGCCATAGTGATTTACTTATATGTTTATAGGTTGTTTTTATAGTAGTTTGTTTTTAATTTTTGTTATTAAGTGAAAATATTCTCTTATTTAACCAATAAAATTAATAATAAATTGGGCAACCTCGTTAAGCTAGTTAGATGAGTTAAGCGAAGGATTCATTGGAATATTTACACCAAATGTCTAGTTATTTCTTAAAGCATTTTTTTCGTGCTAATTTTGTATAAATATTTTTTCTCTCAAAACCTATTTTTTAAAAACTTTATGTTAATATTTTTTTATATTTTTATCGTATTTCACAAATTTGGTTTGCATAGTTAACACGGGTTTAAAGAGACACCCATTGTAATTCTATCCAATTCCAGTCAATAGTCATGTTCTGCTAATGAGTGTCTTAAAATAAATAATTGATAAATTCAAATAAATCACTTGTGCCAACATGAAATATAATTTAATAAAAAGTAAAGGTAATGATTGCACCAAAAAAAAATCCAAATAAAAATGCTTTTGCAAAATTGAGCGTATAAATCAAAATAGAGTGACACTATTGAAGTACCATGCATATATTTAGTATGGGGTAACAAGGGAAAAAGGCTTAAAACTTTAAGAATATTGGTGGACATTCACATAGAAATGACCAAGTATCTACTTATGTGAGGTTTATGGGGAAAGGAAGTGCAAGGGAAATGAGAAACACGTTGTGCCATAGAATTTAGGGAAAAGTGAAAATTCATAGGATGCACTAAAATGAAAGTCACATAAGGAATGGCATAACAAATGCTTTTTGTGAAGATATGGAGGTGAAAATAACAGATATCTAATGGTATGACTTGCATCATTAGGCAAATTAATAAGTTGAAGGGCACTATAAATTTTCCCTTGTAATTCATTTTCACTAATTATCATTTTCGAAAAGATTTGAAGCTGTAAAATGCAAAGAACATAAAATATAGTAGGGTGAGAAAATTCAATATGTTTTTTAATAAATTATGGCATTTGGGATTATAACTTGTACCTACAGAAGCTTGAGGCATGTTTACATATAAAATTTAAGAAAATGAAGTGAGGAAAGGGAAAAATTAAAGGAATCTAGGGTTGTTAGGTTGATCAACCACATTAAATCTCATCAAGTTTGGGTATGAGGAAAATTTTTAGGGTTGCATCCTAATAATTCCAACAATGTTAGGTGCCTCACTAGGATTAATAAAATTTGGGTGTAATAGATAAACATTTAGATAATAATATTATTGAAGAAGAATATGAATGCTTCAGTGTCAAACAACAAGAAGCACATCATTTGATAAAGCCTATGGGACCAAACACAGATTTAATTAAAGAAGCACCATTTGAGGAAGAAATTTTTTCAAAGATGTAATATCCTAAGGCTTGATTCTGCAGTGAAGATTGGGAATCAAGGGTGTGTGATGTAAGGTGAAAAATTATAAAAATTGAAAATAAAAATGAAACTAAATTAATAAAGAATTACATCTTAAAAAGTGAGCAGGTAGGCACATATGGAATGGTGCAGTTTGATGCACACATTAAGAAAACACTTGATAAAATCAATGTTTTACAATTATTTGAGTTACCATACTTTGAAAATCTAGATAAATTGGTGAGGTTTATAATTTCATGCATCCATGAGGAAATTATCAATTTTTATTTTAGGTGCTTGAAGTTATGTCCAAAGTGCATAAGCAAGTCCATAGGTTTACCTTGCTCAAGTGAAGACATCAAGTTGGTGTTGGCTAATAACTAAGTAATGGACAAAGTGGTGAAGCTACTTATATATTATAATGAAAAATATTCATTCCCTATTAATAATCATTCTAATTGGAAAATAAGGGCATTGACATGCTTAGTTATTTTAAAAATATGTGGAGTTAGCAGTTGGGATAGTATGAAAAAACATATCTCTACATCACACATAAGATGGGCACCAATAATGCCTAGTTTAACATTTAAAAATAGGTTTGTGATGATATAATTGAAGGCATAAAATGTGTGCACAAGGGAATTGATACATTTATATGGAATGCCATTTTGATTCCCCTAGTAATTGATTAAATCAGTGTTTGGGATGGCTATAATACATAGGTGCCGATACATCCAATATGGGACAAGTCACCTGAAAAAATATATGAGGGCCATCTATGATTCACATCCCTAAAAAAATAGAAAATAAAAAAATGGAAATATGGGTGGATAACATGATTTGAGATTTTATAAATGAGTGGCACATCCTAAGAACCTTGCTAGATGCATTGAATGAATATACAGGGTTTTTCATGATGAGACACCACTCCCTTTCCTAGGTTCACCTTGAGAAAGAAAATATGTATGGGTGGCTAAATCTACTATATTGATTTTATGCATGCTATTTTAAAATTGTTGTACATAGAATACCAAATGTAGTGACAAAGAAGGTGAATACCATGAAAATACCAAATGCAATGAAAAATAAGGTGAATGCCATGCAAATTAATAGTGATATTTTGACCCCTAGAGTATTACACATATATCCAAAAAAATCATTGGAAAGTGATGACAATGATTTAGAAGATGACTCACCTATTCTTAACTCTCATCTAGAAGAAATGGTGGGCCAAAATATATGCAAGATATCATATGATTTGAAGTTGAAGTAGAATAAAAAGGGTGCATGACATGCCCAACATGAGCCTAAACCATAGTAAGAGGCCACACAAGGGAACCCCTTAGCTGAGCCAATATAAAGACAAGGGAATGAATGTGTAGGTTCCCCACATTCCAAGAAACATAAAGGCACACCAAAAGGTTAGTTGCACACCAAATCATCATCCAATGAAGCAAATAGAAAAAAATAGGGTTAGAAACATGTTTCGTAGGTAATCTAGAAGTGAAGGATTAATAGTGCATCACATTAGATGATAATGTGGCACTCCCCAAGAAAATATGAGTAATGCCAGAAGTTGGCCACCACTAAGGTATCTAAAACCACCTTCTTCTCCACCACTAAGGCAACTGACATTGCCTTCATATCCATAACCAAGGCAACCTACACCACCATCATCTCTAACATCAATGCATATCACTCCATCCCCTCATAGGAAATCCACTCTAGCATAGTTTCAAACACCCACATATTTACAACACTATTATAGGCCACAAGTGGAGGTGGAAAAGGACAGTATCATGATCCATCAAAAAATAGATCATCCAAGTGTAGGGGTACCTACAATAAGGAGCTTAGTGAACAACCCTAGGTTAGATGATGTTGTACATGAATATGGTGAGGGATCTAATCTTGATGGTCCTAATGAATAAATAATGCTATAAGTTAACCCAATGGGGTGGGAACTGGAGGAAAACAAAAGGATAAAATTGAGAATGCCAAATAAATAGAGGAAAGAAAATGCGACATAGAAGAATAAGGGGAAGTAAGAGGAGATGGGAATGAGGAGGAAGAAATGGGTGGAAAATCCATAAAGAAAAAGAGTGTGAAACTATGAATATTGATTATGGGGACAAAGAGCATAATATTGGCACAAAAATAAATGCTTACAACCCATAAGGGTCATCACATGTGAAAAATATGAAGGCTAGGTGCAGTAGAATATATATGATGAAAAACTATTTATGTTGCATAAGATGTTGGAGTATAGTGCATCTTCCTAGATGTGTCAACATGTGTCATTTTTTTTTGACACCCATGTAGATGAACCATTATTTGAGACATCCTTGGAATTAGTGAAAGAGGGTGAACCTTATACTATATATGGGAAGCATGTCATATATCAAATAGACTAAATGAATCTCTCTAAGATTAAATCTCTATCTACAATTATGAAAATGGTTGTGAAGGTATTATGCCATAATGTTGAAAAACACCAACCATCAAAATATGTATAAATCGATTAAAATAAGTTGAGCAAGAAAGTCTGAAATTAGACCATAAGCTAGTCATAATGGAGTTAATATACCTTTATATTTTCCATTGAATTGTCATTGAAGATCCATACATTTTAAACGGGGTTAATTTAGAGAGTCACAAGGATATAAACAAGATCACTTTTGAGGAGGAAAGGCCCAATGATCTAGAGAGAGCATATTTAATTCAATGAACAACTATAGAGAGTGCATATTTAATTTAAGGGCTTAGTGATCTAGAAAGAATGCATATTTAATTCAATGAATAATTATAGGGTTGTGACGATTCACTAAACAAACTCCAGGTTGAAGTAGAAAAGGCCCAAAAGGCATTTTTAACTTTGCATGGCTAACACTAGTAATTAACATGCATTTTCTTGATGATCACCCAAATAACATGGATCTAAAGGTGCATTTTTACCAAATAAAAGATAGGTCCACAAGAAATATAATTCTCAAGGATGTGGAATAATGGGGAGAGTAGATAGAAGAAAGGCACAAATAATAAGAATGGGAATTTAAGATCCTAAAATGTAAATTGATGGATGAGGAAAACACCCTTCAAAAGGTGTTTGAAGGGGTTACCCATGAAATTGAGTCGAACAAGTTGAAATCCAATGAATCTTTTTGAGCATCCATGAACACTAAAGGGGTTATCTATAGAAGTCGCCAAAACAATAATCATGGTCAAAGTTGCTTTCTCTAGGTGAAGCAAATTTGAACGAGAAATCCAGTAAGATGGACTATTTTGTTTTACTATAAAAGAGTTTCTTAAAGGGTTTTTCAGGGACAAGCAACCAAGGTAATGTGGGGTGACATTGGACCCCAATTTTTTACAAGTATATAAATGAGTCATTTTTAATATTTTGAGGCATAAAGTATGCACATATTTTGAAGACAAATTGACACATAGTAAGACTATCAGATCATAAAAAAGGAAAAAACAACAAGTGTGGATGAGGTCACACACACTTTCTTAAAGACCTAGGAGCCCTCAAAATATTGACCAAGTCTTGAAGTGCATGGAAAGTATCACATTTATTGGTACAAAATAAGGAGCACAAGGTTCAAGAGGGAAGTTGCACATGCCACAAAGCATGTAAGGACTACTTACTAGCGAAGCTGGCAAGTGAGTCCATTGAAGAATAAATTAAAGATATTACAACTTAGAGTAAATTTATTATGTTTTGGCATAAATTTAAGTTTCAGTCTACTAACATTAAATGTAAATCAATTATGACTATTATTTATAGAAAGAGTATTTATTGGTAAATTTTAACTCCAAGTGGTGCTCAAATACTATAAAATCCTACCTTTTCCTCTTTTAATGATATATTTGATATAATTTTTATGTTATTTTTATAAATGTATTTTAATTATAAGGTGGTTCTCAAATACTATAAAATCATACCTTTTATACTTTTAACGATGTAATTAATATTTATGGAATAGAGAACTAGTGTTAGTGAATTATATGAACTCATGTTCTGTGTTATGAGCTTAATGGGAAGAAATACAAGCCTTATCATGTAACTATCTACTCTTACATTCTATTGCATGTAATCTTGTCGTAGTTTATAAATTATTTATGAATATTTATCTATGTAAGTTAATAAACAAAAAAAGTTTATAGTTGAATTGTGATGTACAAAGATGTTAGAAGTAGGCTAAGTACTAACTTGCACTCATAATATATTAAATAACATAATAATAAGTTAATTACATCTCTGTGTAACTAACCCAACTGAAACCTAGTACTCTTTTCTACACCTTTAAGTGAGTGCACTATTAATTAACCACATAAACTAGTATGATGAGTTTCTAAGTTTCCAAATATATATGTGGCACATAAACTAAAATGTGTATGATAACTACCCAACAATAATATTAGATACCACAACATAAATAGTTCTTAAAATTCATAATAAAGATAATAATAATGGACTAGAAATATTCCTATAGTCCATAACTCTAATAATTTTAAACATTATAACCAACCAAATATAAGATTCATGGCATTCTTTGATAGGCATAATAACTATCTTGATTTCATTACAACTCATTGAAAAAATAATCCTAACCACTTTTCCTTAAAATAGCCCCTGCTTTATGCAGCTAACTCATAGTTTGATGCTAATTACCATTCTTTTTGATATGATCCATGATTTCCACCCACCATTGTTCCAGTTTATATGCTTTCATGCTTTGTGGCCTTTACCCTTCTACTATATGTACCATGAATATTCATGATGGGCAGCTCTTTGCATTATGTACTCACTAAATTCCAAAGCCTATGATATGTTGTAATTGCACATGTATCTTCCCAAGGGATCACTATCATAATTTGCTAAAACTCTAAAAAACTTTACTTTAATTACTTAACATTATGTACTTGCTAAATTCCAAGAGCCTATGATATGTATCGTGCTACATCAATATATGTTCTACTAGCTGATATTATAATCACATCTTCTTCATTGATGTAGCTATGCCTATGCGGATATGTTCTCAACCAAAAATTTGGAATTAAAATATCCCCACTATCTTGTCCATCCTTTTCAGCCTCCTCTGTTGAATTCCATAGTCCACTCTGTCAAAATTATAATTTAAAATTATCCCAATGTGTGATTGCAGCTTGGAATGCAATAATTTTGGTTGGATTCTCACCCAACAAGTTTTCAATTTCCATCAAATTCATGCCACACTACAATTTTTTTAGTTGCTCTTATTGGAGGCCTGCATGTGTCTTTCAAGAGACATCTTATTCATCACTTTCCTTCAATCACAGGATCTTGAAGATATTTTATAATTCCTTGCATGGATATTCGTTCTCCTCCTTGTTACCTCTTCACTTTATATTTAATAGTGAACACTTTTTCCTCGAACTCCTATTGTTTTCTTTTATCTTTTTTGAGTTGCATGTAAATAACTTGTGTGATCAGTACATAAATATTATAATTGTCATTCACATGCACTTTAGCATCATTTTTATAATAACATGTTGTATTAGGAGTAATAATAAGTTCAATTGTGAATTAAAGGAATTTCAACAAAATAAAAAGTTTGTATTTAATCTATCATTTTGTGTTGTCTGGATTTTTGATCTAATAAATTAGGTGGAATAATATGGAAACATATGTAACATGTAAGATATCTTAAAATTTAAATGATAAGGCAAACACTATAAATTAGGGTTTAAAAACTATGCAAGCACTAGGGATGATTATTGAAACAAATAGAATAAGTTAAATAAAAATCAAATTTATCTTAGTGGAAGTAAGATCTAATCCTAAGGGGTGTAAGAGGTCACATTTTCACCAAAATATATTTATAATAATGTGGTTTTATTTCACTTTAATACATCTACCTGCATTACTTTGTAATTAGATCTAACTAGATTTAATCAAATAAAATAATAAAATCAAATTTAATTACAAAAAGGGATATTCTAGAATAAATGAAAAGTGTAAAGACAAGGTTTTATAATAATATAATATATAAATAATCACAAATATAGATAAATTCAAGAGAAACATACCCTAGAAAACAAGTCCAAATAACAAGGTAAATAAAACCTATAAAATTTGAAACAAACAAAAAAAAACTCATAGATTACCAAAACTGTAGCACTCCTTTACTCGCACTACTAAAACTATACTAATATTTTTTTTTGGAACTTTTAAATTAAAAAAAAACTACTTTAATGAACCTGTTCTTCCACTCTTGAGCTTTGAAAACTTCGCTCACTTTTACAAAATTAAGGGTGGAAAACTAATCTCCTTCTTTGCAACTCTAACAACTCATCAAAAACTAATAACAAATAAGAGAGTCAATGTGGGGCATATCTTATCTCTCCATTATTATAAGAGCCCTTTTATAGAATAAATTTTGAAGACAACACTCAATGTACTTTAGCAAAACAATTTTTGGATATAAATCTTAATCTATATATGACATTTGTACTAGTATGAAAAACTATAAAATGCAAATGAGGAATTAAAATTTTAATCAAATTTTGGTCTAAATATTCAGATTTTATTCTTCAATAAATGCTAGATTCTTTATTTCAATTTATGGTTCATACACTTCCATAATTTAATATTATATACATTAATGTATTTGGGTATTTATAGACTTCTCAAATTCAAATAAGGACCCTAATGACATGTAAAATAACATACAATGTGTACAAAAGCTCAAAAAATAAAAACATAATACATGAGGACCCTAAACAAGGGTCAAAAGGACACTAAAAATGTAGTGGTACTTTCTTGGAAGAATAAAATTATATCATTGATTTTTGGCAAAAAACTTATAATCATAGGAGAATAGATAGGAGAGAGAAAACTAGGGAGGGAATAGAAATAAGAGGAAAATGAAGAAAATATGACATACTATGGCCAAAAACTAGGAAAAGTGTCACAATGAAAGTTTGATATGAACAATAATTGAAAAACACATAAGTACCCTATTGTAATGCAATTTTATAGCAAAAACTACCCCTAGACAAAAATTAGTTGTCTGCCCATATTGTTGTATAAGACTAATATTATTTAGGAGGTCACTTTCTTGTAGAGAAAACATGTGGGAAACCTTATTTGTGGATCTTACAAAGCTCATATATTTCAAATTCTTAGTAATTTCATGCTTATTTTTTAAATGTGGATGGTTTTTCCTTTAGCTCCTAGATATATCATCGAATTTGATTTGTTTTGTATCAAATTTCATTTTTCTTAAATTTTGCTATGTAGTTCCCAATTTTTGAACTTATTGAAGCCATACATTTTGATCCGTGCAACTAATTAACTTGTTTTTTAAAATGCGTGGATTTTTAATGCTCTTCGTAACTGTGGCTTAAGATGTTTTCTATTCTATATTAGGACAATATTTTTCAACAAATTTTGTGTAAGTATATACTATAAAACATCTATAAACACATTATTTATAAAGTGCCAGCTATTTCTATTGGGGGTAATTTTTTGCATCATTTGGTGAGTAAAGCATATTATGAAGAAGTTGCAAGGTAGATTCAAGTGCCCACTATCTCTTTTTCCTCCATTTCCATTTCTTTGTATTCTTTTGGTAGTTAGAGGTTATTTTTAAGGCATTCTCTACCTTGTTTTATTGTAATAGATTTGTGCTATAACATAATTATACTCACACATGAAAATAATAAGTTGTAAGATAAGAATGACATGATGTGCACTTTCAGAGGGTATAGTAAAACTTGTTGAGGATAATAGGAAACTAAAAAATAAAGTACCCTATTTCTTTCACAACTTATAGATAGATATGCCCTCATAAAATATTTGTGGGACACTGTTAGCTTTTTGTAGCAATAACTTTTACATGTGGACTTTATTGCTCTTTGTTCATCTCTATCACTTTATTATGATTCTAGCATGCATACGCTTGATGATATTTTGGATTATGATATGCCAAACCATTAGTTATCTTTTGATCATGCACATCCTGTGGTTTCCCATGTAGTGACCCACACTTTAGATCATCCTATAGATGTCATTGGATTATTTGGAAAGCACACTACTATTATTGGTTCTCATTTACTCCATTCTATGGGTTATTCTGGAAGAATTATTGGTAAACACATAAATAGGATATTGTATCACCCGTCCAACCTATTCTTTGGACTTCTTGCCATGGCATTGCCTATCAAGAAGATGCTTCATCTTCATCAAGATCACTTTGTGTGAGCTCTAAGGTTGTATTTATTTGCCCACTCTTTGTGAGGACATACAAAAATAAATGAGCTCTTCTACACTTTCAATCAGGGAGGAGATACCTAAGACTGCTTCTATTAGATATGATATTTCTAATATAATTTCAAATTCACATAGGCATGAGAGTCTTGAATTTGATTGAGATGTTTTTTTTCATACACAATTTTTTCACATGACACTGAATCACATGTAGACATATTCCTCTACCATTTATGTTCATTTGGATGGATTTTAGATATTTTTTGGTAGTATCATAAAGGATCCTTATGTTAAAATTATTAATGTTATTCCTTCACTATTTAGCTAAATTTTATGCACACCATTCATATTTTCCTTTTAGAGAAAATCTCATATTCATGATGACCTTTTTTGATAGATTAATAGTCTCTTTATTTGGAGAAAGTTCTGGTGTCCCATATATATATATATATATAATTTTTAGTTATATTTGCATAGATATTTTCCTTTTTATTTTTGATAGCTTGACACTATATGTGCATCCTTATGGTGAGTGTTTTCTGGCATCTCCATAATCTGTCAGTTATTTAGTGTTTGACTAGTGGATTTAAACCACTCATACAATTTTTTTCATCCACTCCACCCATTTAGAATTATGGGGGTAGGTGTAAGGGTTTATGTGGTTATAACACTTTATTTAGGTGTTGTATATATCTCTCTTAGATATTCTTACACTATCACATCTCTTCATCTTGTCTGGCAGTTCCTTTGTGATGAATTTTTATGTGTCCACTCTCATCTTTAGTGAATCCATGTGGATCATCCCACCTTGAAATATTGTGGAACCAAAATTTTATGAATCACTTGTTGACAATATTTTTAGTGACATTAACTAGTGGTCCCCACCAAAGCATTTTTAGAGCATTTTAGTAAACTTTGACCAATTTACGCATCACTTTGGACTCGTTTGTGTCATCTCTTCCTGCTTCCTATATTTTTTTCATTTTTCACCTACTTCAACATTTTTTCCATCGCATTAAGGGAAAACATCTAATGCATATTGCCTTAGTGGTAGATCATCCAACCCAATGCTTCTTCAGTGATGGTTTTAGCCCATTGGTGCACTTATTTAGTGATGGACTACCCATCCTCTTTTAGAACATTATTTTTCTACTTTTGTGATGGAATGCCTTCTTAGTATCTCTAATCAATTGTCTTATTTTACTATTTTTTTGAGAGACCATTGTGGCATATATTAGTTTTTTTAATTATGCTTTTACTGTACATGGGTACCTCATTAGGCATAGTTATTGAGACCCATTTTATAGGATTCTAAGCATTATTTTTATGTATATGCCCCCCTTATTTGCACTTACTGAGGGGGGTGTTGGAGCAATATTTAATGTGCACCTATATTCAACTAACTTAGGATCGCTTCTAGACTAAGTTTTTTTTTTGATACACTTTCCTAGGATTAGAATAGGAAAGGGATAAACATTTAATATTGTCCATTAATCTGACACCACTAAGTGGGCCAATCACATATGCCTATCATGTGGAAAATAGGTGTTGGGAAATCCAGAACAACAAACAAGTTTGATTCCACTTGTTAGGATCTTGCTCTTCCAATAAGAGCACAATATGATTACCTTGTATAAGCAACTAAACACGGAATTATACCAGATTGAATAAGTAACTAGAATTCACACATAGCACAAAATATGAGAGACAATACACACACTTGTATTAATACTCATACAGAAAGAAAATACAATAAAGAAGATGCCACTTCTTCTCCACACCTCTCAGAGGATTCCCACACCTCAGGTGTTCAGCTATTCTCAATCAAGAGTTCACTCTCTTACCAAAATGGTCCCAACACACAACTCACACACAGAATTGGTGTTCACCTCTCCAACTAGTCAGTAATAACACTGCCAGTACACCAAGCACTCAAAGTACTTCAAGTAGATCTCCCATGAACCTACAATAACCTGCAACTCAACAGACCTTACTTACCATGTAGATCTTCTCCTTGATCTTGCAACAACCTGCAAATCAATGATCTTACACTTGTGGAAGGAACTTCCTTGCCTTCCTTTCTTAACACTCTGAAGAATCTCTTCCTTGAATCCTAGATCCTTAATTACAATACAACCCATGAGTCTATTATATAGATCCCATGCATACAATAATTAGACACCTAATTACAATAATTAGAAATGCAACTCGAGACTATAATTAGCCCTTAACATGCAAACACTTGGTTCGTTAACGAACTATTCATGAATTGGCAGTTTTGGAACTACACAGGCGACTGACGTTGGTCCTTATCTGCCTGGAGGTGATCGACGTCGGTCGACCCCTTGCTGATGTTGGTTGCTTTCTGTCCACACGTGCTGCGGTCAGTTGGCTTCTGCACCATACTCTGCTGACGCCGGTCTCCCTAGAACTCAGCAACCTCCTTCATGTTTGCATTAGTTGAAGCTTTTAGCTCCACAACCTAACAATCTCCCACTTGGAGATAAAGAGCTGCAACTATCATGTACCTGTATTTCATCTAATTTGTATCTTGGCTTGTATCCTTCTTCAAGTTCAATCTTGAAGACCAACCACCACAACACCTGTGGTGAACCTCCTGTCATCCAAATCACCTACCACATCTGCATCTACAAACACATGTAGAAAAGAACTTGACCCTACATAGCAAGTGCACCTGCTGTTGGTCCCTCTTAAATACCTGAGAATCCACTGAACTGCCCTCCAGTGCTTCTTTCTTGGATTGGCTCCAAACTTTTTGACAGCTCCCACTGCTTGGGAAAAACCTAGGTTTAGTACATACCAAGCACCTAACCTCATTATGTGAATCAGGACTCTGTTCTATGAACTATCCAACCATCAGTGTGCTAACTAGTTCCACACAATCATCCTGAAACAAAGTCAACTTGTGACCTTCTATGTCCCTAGAACACACTTATGCCAAAGAATCTTGCTGCTCCCAGATTCCTCATGACACACTTCTGAACTAGCTTTACCTTTAGTTCAGTAACACCCCTATATATGTAACTCTACAACAAGCACACAATACAGTAATAGGATAATGTAGCTAATATTATCCAACCTGGTAAAGAGAAACACAATGGTCAAACCTCCATTGTCTTGCAGCTTACTCAAGACCATATACTCTGGCCTACTATCTCACATGTCTATTTTCGCTCTTCTTCATCCTTAAAATCCATTCGTCTCTCAGTGCTTTCTTCCGACTGGCAACTCCACCAACAACACCTGTTTGGTTATTCTCCAAGGAATCACATTCCTCATCCATGCCAAGTTCCCACTGTTTCCTGGATCTACCTGCTCTACTTCTTTAACAACTTCCTGGTTCTTGACCATCAGTGAGCAACAAGTAGTGTAAAGAAGGGAAATGATGAATTTAAGACTTACTTACCACTTTAGTCTTCCATATGGGCACTTGAGACTCCTTGACAGCTTGTTGTCTGCCCAAAATCTGTCTCAATGACCGATGTCGGTCACATCTCAGTCTGCACCTGATCGAAGTCAGTTCCATGCAACTACCAAACTGTCGATGTCAGTTTCCCTGGCTGACACCAGTTTTTACCTACCCTGAATCACCAAAATCGGTCTGCACATAGCTGACATCGATCCCTGTCTGGACACTGACGTCAGTTTTCTAACC
Source organism: Torreya grandis (assembly GCA_037957365.1). Taxonomy (NCBI): domain Eukaryota; kingdom Viridiplantae; phylum Streptophyta; class Pinopsida; order Cupressales; family Taxaceae; genus Torreya; species Torreya grandis. The sequence continues at coordinate 2,509,669 of JARHVA010000341.1, forward strand.
GACGTTGGTCTCTGTGTTTTACTTGTGAGAAATGACTTTTTCCCGCGAGCTCCTTTTAGAACAAAACCTTGTCCAAATCACCCTTGCTCTACTCAGAATTTCTTAGCCCCTGTGACTGATACCTGTCCATCATCTTCTCCTTGAAAACCAAGGCTTTCCTGTTCTTGTCACTAACATCAGATTTCTCAAGAAATGTAACTTTCTTCTTCTGCATACAGAAATCATGATCTATGCTTCTCAAATCTGAAAGCATACCCTTTGACTCAAGAACATGCATCTCCTTCTTATCCATGTGACCAAGCCTATTAAGCCACATCTTTGAATATACAGCTGAAGTAGATAACCCAGAAAGAGAATCAGTAACACAAGTAGATAGATAAAGTGTACCTACTTTCTTACCTCTAGCTACAACAAGTGCACCCTTGGTAACCTTCCAAGAGTCCGCTGTGAGAGTTACTGTGCAACCCTCTTCACCCAAATTTTCAACCGAAATCAAATTCCGCTCCAAGAATGGGACATGCATGACCTCTTTCAACACCCATGTGTTGCCCGTCTGCAATTTTAGCTTCACTTTCCCTTTGCCAACCATCTGACAAGGCTTACCATCCCCTAAATAAATTTCTCCAAAGTCTCCCTAGACATACTCATGAAAAAATTTCCTATTTGGGGATGCATGAAAAGAAGCACCAGAATCTAAAATCTAAGATTGTACTTTATCCAAAGAACATACCAGAGCATCCTGTGCAACATAATCTGCAACATCTGCTTCTTCTTCATGTCCTTCATGCTGATCTACAACTGACCTGTAATCTCTCTTTAAGTGCCCTTGCTTTCCACACTTTCAGTAGGTTATTCTGCCATACCTAGATTTGGATCTCCTACCTGTCTTGGACCTTGATCTCCCATGCTCGATCTTCTCTCTTTGCCTTCCTCTGCCTTCAACACTCAAAGCAATCCCTAATGATTCGCTTGTGCTTTTCCTGCGTATCTCTTCATTCAAGATCACACTCACAACATCATCCACTTTTAAGATTTTTGAAGCAGACGTAGTATTGCTAACTGCCATTACCAAACTCTCCCAGCTTTTAGGTAATGAGCACAAGATTAAGAGAGCCTTAATTTCATCATCAAAATCAATATTTACTGAACTTAACTAGTTTACCAAACCATGGAAATCACTAAGATGACTATGTATAGATCCACCATCCAACATTTACAAATTAAATAATTGCTTCATAAGAAATACCTTATTTGAAGCGGAGGGTTTTTCATATAAATTTGCCAAAGATTCCATCAACTCTACCATTGTCTTACACTGTGACAAGTTTGAAATCACAGACGATGCAAGACTCAATCTTATAGATCCCAGAGCCTTCCAATCAAGAATGTTCCATTCTTCATCTTTCATATATGTGGGCTTGCATGCAACCCCACCCAACGGTAAGTACAAATCTTTCTGATACAGACAATCTTCTATTTGCATCCTCCATAATTAGTAGTTCTTGCCATTAAATTTCTCCATTCATAGTCTACTTTCATCTGCCATTGCTATACTCCCACTCAAACAGAAACCCCTGTGAGTAACCTGTAATCAACACACTAACCAAATTTGAAACAACCTGTTAGTAAACCCAACTAAAAGCTCTGATACCACTTGTTGGGAAATCCAGAACAACAAATAGCTCTGATTCCACTTGTTAGGATCTTGCTCTTCCAATAAGAGCACAATATGATTACCTTGTATAAGCAACTAAACACAGAATTATACCAGATTGAATAAGTAACTAGAATTCACACATAGCACAGAATATGAGAGACAATACACACACTTGTATTAATACTCATACAGAAAGAAAATACAATAAAGAAGATGCCACTTCTTCTCCACACCTCTCAGAGGATTCCCACACCTCAAGTGTTTAGTTATTCTCAATCAAGAGTTCACTCTCTTACCAAAACGGTCCCAACACACAACTCACACACAGAATTGGTGTTCACCTCTCCAACTAGTCAGTAATAACACTGCCAGTACACCAAGCACTCAAAGTACTTCAAGTAGATCTCCCATGAACCTGCAATAACCTGCAACTCAATAAACCTTACTTACCATGTAGATCTTCTCCTTGATCTTGCAACAACCTGCAAATCAATGATCTTACACTTGTGGAAGGAACTTCCTTGCCTTCCTTTCTTAACACTCTGAAGAATCTCTTCCTTGAATCCTAGATCCTTAATTACAATACAGCCCATGAGTCTATTATATAGATCCCATGCATACAATAATTAGACACCTAATTACAATAATTAGAAACGCAGCTCGAGACTATAATTAGCCCTTAACATGCAAACACTTGGTTCGTTAACAAACTGTTCGTGAACTAGCAGTTCTGAAACCGCACAGGCGACTGACGTCGATCCCTGTCTGCCTGGAGGTGATCGACGTCGGTCGACCCCTTGCTGATGTTGGTTGCTTTCTGTCCACACGTGCCACGGTCGGTTGGCTTCTGCACCATACTCTGCCGACGCCGGTCTCCGTGGAACTCAACAACCTCCTCCATGTTTGCATTGGTTGAAGCTTTTAGCTCCACAACCTAACAATAGGGAAAGAGGAGCAAACACTTATCTTTTCTATATATACCCCTCATCTCTTTGTTATTGTAATGCAATGCCTAATGCTTTAAAATGATTTGAATACAATATTTATCCATTTTTCAATCTTGTGAAAAGCTATCTTAATTTATGGAGTAAACCAATACTTGAAGATCTTCTTGTGTTATTAAAGTATTATTATTTTTTACATGGAATCAAAGCTTATCTACAAGATTTGGGTAGAAAGGTTGAAACAAACTATGCATCCATTTATAGGCATCACAAGCAGAAGGGAAAGACTAGGATAATATTTGAATGTCTGAGGTCTATAACATGTTGGGCACTTGGGATGAGATAACCTAATGTGTTTGAGACTTTCCCATAGTAGCATACCTTATTATATGCCCTTAACACCAAAGAACATTGGGGTCAAGAATTAAGACTCCACTAACCACTTAACATACCATAAGCCAAAGAAAATGGAATTATTATATGATATAACATCCTTGGAGGGTAGATTTTGAAATCATTGTAACATTTCCATCACCAATATTTCCACCAAACAATTTACAGTTGAAGGCCAAATTTATCCAACATGACATCTTGCATGAGATCTTGAATGTGTAAGATAGAATCCCTATAAAACATTGTTAAAATATGTTTTATCTATCAATCCTAGGGAGAGATAAGATCCCTTATTATGAAAATGAATTTTTTAAATAACCAAAGGGATTTTACACTCAAAATCTTACCAAACGGGAGGCTATTGTTGGTCATATTTGGGAATGACCATAAATTCTGGTCATTAAAGGAAAGACCATATCTAAATTTATTCCCAACCCATTGGAGAAATTATTTAATAGTTTAAAAGTATTTTCATTCAACTTTGGCCAAATAATACCTCTCAATTTTAGTTGGGGTAGAGGTAATGAAAAAATTAGGAAGATTAATATTTTTCCAATAAATCTTGCCATAGAGAGAGTTTTCAGAAATGCTATGCCTAAGCAGGCCTTTACAAGCTTGAGGACCTTAAAAAACACAAAAAAAACCCACTTGATGTATAGAGAAATGCTTTGTCTATGAATGTCAATGATACCCATTTCTCCCTTATATTGCAGGAGGTAACAAACATCCCATGCCACTCTATGGAAGCCTTTATTTTTCTTGAAATCAACCAAAAGAAATCTCTTAGAAATTTAGCAAGTTTATCATCGGATTCCTTTGAGGGTGACAAATTGGAACTGTAATAGACATGGGTGGCAACAAGAATTTTAGTGTAGATTTGAAATTTCTCTGTTAGCAATAAAGGCTTAGTGATCTAGTAGGAAATTTTCTTTTCAAGTCTCTAGAGCACATATTGCCACAACTTAAAGGGGGAGCTATCAAAGGTAAATCAAATGCCTAAGAATTTGAATATTTCACCTCTGTTGATCCACTTCCATTAAATATCATTCAATTAATCTAGAATAAGATTCATACTCTCCCAAAAGCATTGAATTTTAGCCATATGCAAACTAAACCTGTTAGGTTGTGGAGCTAAAAGCTTCACTAGTGCAGACACGGAGGAGGGTGCAGACACGGAGGAGGGTGCAGTAGCGTTGCTGGAGTACCAGAGACACTGGCGTCGGTCAGGCCAACCGACGTCGGCAGGATAGGGCAGGAGAGCAACCGGCGTCGGTCAGAGATCAGCCGGCGTCGGTGACCCCCAGGCGGACAGGGACCGGCGTCGGTCACCTGTGTAGTTCAACTGCGAGCTTATTATGGGCAGTTGGTTGTCGAACCAAGTGTTTGCATGCTTAGTGCTAATTATAGACTAAGAGCTGCGGATCTAATTATTGTACTGAGTGTCTAATTATTGTTTGGATGAGTTCTATATAATAGACCCATGGTTGTATTGGATGGGTTGGCTAGTTTGAGTTGAGCAAAGTTTGCTTCTTCTGTGTGTGAGGTGAGCAAGGGTGTTCCTCCTAGTTCCACATCAGTACCAGGTGTGTTGGTGCTGGATTGGAGAGTCAGCTGGATTCTTCATGTATGTATGATCTTAGTCATCAGGTGAGCATGGCTTATAGGAGATCTACATGGTAAGTAAGATCGTTGATCTGCAGGTGTGTGTGTGTGTGCAAGGTCGAGGTTCACAGGTGTGCAGAACCACTTATTGATTTGTAGGTTGGAGATCAGATAGGACAGCAACACAACAGGGAGCAGGATCAGGCAGGATCTACTTGGAGTATGGTGTGTACTCACTGGTATGTACGTGGAGTACATGGAGAGCTAAGAGGAAGGCAAGGCAGTTCCTTCCATAAGTATGGTCTGTTGAACAGCAGGTTGTTGCAGGTTCATGGGAGATCTACTTGAAGTACTTTGAGTACTTGTGGAGTGCGTGGAGCACAGGTGTAAGGTGAACACCAACTCTGTGTTTGAGTTGGGTGTTGGGACCTAGTAGAGAGAGCTTTGAGGAAAGAATTACTGTTCACTTGAGGTGTGGGAAACCTCTGAAGAGGTGGTGGAGAAGAAGTGGCATCTTCTTTATTGTATTCTTTTCTGTAAGAGTTATTAATACAAGTTGTGTATTGTCTCTCATATTCTGTGTTATTCTGAATTCTAGTTACTTGTTGATTCTGGTTATTTCCGCATATTAAGTTGCTTGAAGTTGGTAATCAATTGTGTGCTTCCGGAGTTGGGTTCTTATTTCCCCAACAAGTGGTATCAGAGCATGTTTGTTGCTCTTGGTGCCCAACAAAACCCAGAAGCTTTGCAAACAATGTTAAGGCAATTCAATGCTTCTTTGAAACACGCCTCATTTTATGCAAGAGTAAGGAAAAAGTCCTCTATAAAGGGGTAGGGGAGATGAGGAGGTGAGGGTGGGGGGATGGGGGGGGTAGGGTAGATATCATTAATAAACACTTATTATTGTTGTTAGTCGTTGGACGTTGCATTAGCTATTTTGGGGTTTTTATTCTCTACAACCACTTTCTTATTCCTAATAGTAGTCCAACCATAATTTTTATTTGCCATAGCCTGCTTTTCAGCAATCATTTTTCAATAGATTGCTTAGAGATTAGGTGGACCATAAGAGGATAATTACATATCCTATGGTCGAGGGATTGACAATGGAAACATGTGTTAGGCATGTTAATATAGGTGATCTCTTGTGTGAAATGTTCAATCCTTACCTAGATATCAATAAATTCTTTCAAGTCTTTCATGAGGTCAACCTCATCACAAATATGTTTGTTTAGCCACGCCGAGTAAAAACATTCCATCTCGTGACATATGACATGCCCAATGAGTTGGAAGATTTGTTCATAGAAGGTCCACAAAGGGATTGACAGCCTAGTGAACTCAACCCAAACAAGGACTTTGAGTGAGTCATGCTCAATGACTTTGAAATCTCGAGTCTAATGTGACTAAATCATCAAAATATTGCGTATGAACCAACAACTAGAGTTGGCAAGTAGAGTTTCGACATGTGATAGCTCTTTAAAAAAAAAAATGAAAAAACATTTAGTAAGCTTGCAAATCGCTCCCAACTTGATCCCATAGATTTCCCAATAATACTTAAACCAAGTTTGGAGTGTCCTAAAAAATTCATACCAGTTAAAAATAGAATCAATAATATCAAACGCTGATAGCATATATGCACACTGAAGAGTGTTGATGAGATTATTATCTTGTTGTAAACCTTTGGAACAAATTTGCAAGCTTGTTTTGGTGTCGTGCTCCTTATTGACTACAACAATAATTGTCTCGCTAATTAAGAGCTATTTATATAGCTTTAACCAACCCAAAGGGCGGGGTTAGTGTCAAATTTAATACCAGAAGGCCTTAAATCACAGATAAGCGGTGTGATAGACTTGAAAAGACAAGACACCTAAGGGAGACAAACAAAACCCTAACAGAGCGAAGTTTCTCCGGTTTTTGGCAATTTTTAGTTTTAGTTCGTTTTTCTCAAAAAAAAAAAGGTAGTGTACTGTCTATGCAAAATTACAGTATCCCAGAAGACATACTATTTGTTAAAGAGAAGAGAAGATCTCAAGAAGAAAGTTCAGGCAACTTAGGGAACGTTTTGTGGCTGAGGTCTCGTTTTGAAGAAGATGTGCACGACTGATGAGTTCCATAGACTGTTGTGGTCTCGTGGACGTTATTAAAATCCTTCATTCATCTATTCATTCATTCAAATCTCAAATACTAGCGAACAATGAACAATGAATCTGGCCAGACACTCCACATTTCTTTTCGAGGCTAACAAATGCTTTCATTCAGTTTTCTGGAATAACAGTTTACACGTTAATCCTAAGTACCAGCAAAATGGTATGTTAACGACTGTATTTGTTCCTTGCATTTCAAACTGTAAGGATTATTCGCAAACCAGGGAGGATTCTGATAATGTGTCGTGGACTTCAAAGATTTCAAAATTTGCGCAGGATGGAAAAGTTGAAGATGCACGCCAAGTGTTTGGAAAAATGACTATGCAAAATGTGATCTCATGTACTGCAATGATTTCAAGCTATACCCAAAATGAAAGAATGAAGGATGCACGCCAGCTGTTTGACCAAATGCCAGAAAGAAACTTGTGCTCGTGGAATGCCATGATTGCAGGATATGCACGTAATGGAAACATAGAAGAAGCCTACCGACTATTCGACAAAATGCCCGAACGAACTGTAGTTTCTTGGAACGCTATGATTTCTGGTTACATCTATAGTGATAGGATAGAAGACGCACGCCAATTGTTTGATGAAATGCCAGAACGAAATGTAGCTTCCTGGAATTCATTGATAACGGGATATGCACAATGTGGGAGAATTGAAGATGCACGACAACTGTTTGATGAAATGCCTGAACGGGACATTGTTTCATGGACTGCAATGATATCAGGGTATGCGCAAAATGGGCTTGGCGAGGAGGCTCTCCATCAGTTTTCCCAAATGCAAAAGGCAGACATGGAGCCGAATCAGTCCACTTTTACCAGTGTTATTAATGCGTGCACGAGCCTTGTAGCTCTGGAATGGGGTAAGCATATCCATGGCCACATTATTAAAAAAGGATTTGAGTCAAATGTTTTTGTTGTGAGTGCTATTGTTAGCCTGTATGCAAAATGCGGTAATGTCAACAATGCATTCCAACTATTTAGCAATAAGCCAGAAGGAAATGTAGTTTTATCGATCTCAACGATTACAGGACATGCTAAGAATGGGAGAATGGATTGTGCACGCCAATTGTTTGAGAATATGCCAGAGCGAAATCTTGTTTCATGGAATGCAATGATTGCAGGCTATGTACAAAATGGACAAGCTGAAGAGGCCCTGAAACTCTTTTACCAAATGCAATATACAGACATGAAACTGAACCAGTTGACATTGACAAGTATTATGAGTGCATGTACCAACCAGACTTTTCTAGAACAAGGACAGCAGATTCATACCCTTGTAATAAAAACTGGTTTTGAATCTGATGTCTTTGTGTTCAACGCGTTGATTGGGATGTATTCTAAATGTGGGAATGTAGATGATTCATTCAGAGTATTCAAAGACCAATAAAAAATCAGGGAGTCAATGTAGAGCCTATGTTATTCCTTCCTTATTTGCAGGGCTTTTTTTTGGACAGGTTTGTAAGATAACACTCAATGCACTTCAACAAGTAATTCGTGAATGCAAGTTCTATTTCCTATATGACTTTTGTGTTAGTATTAAAAGTGGCACAATGCAAATGAAGAATTTAATTTTGGAATCAAGTTTTGGTTTAATCATTTCAATTTTGCTCTTCAATAAATGCTAGACTTTTTCTTTCAATTTGTGACTTGTACTCTTTAATTTTTAATCCTATATGCACTAATGCATCTATGGATTTATAGACTTCTAATCCAAAACGGTATTGTTGAGTTTATGGAAAAAACCTGTAACAATAGGAAAATAGAGAGGAGAGAGAAAACTAGGAAGAAAGGGAAGAAAATGGAAAAGAACAAGGCCAAAACAAGAAAGAAATGTGCCAGTAAAATTTTAACATGAATTGCTAATTGACAAATACATAAATACCCTAAAACATTGAAATTTGACAACTGAAACAACCCTCACACCAATATTAAGTGTTTACAAATTCCTCCTAATTTTATTGTTTAGCCATTCTATTTAAAAATTCTTGCCCATACCAAAATTACGCATTTACAAATTCCTCCTCATTTTGAGAAATGACCAGGTAGTCGTCTCATTTGTTTATCCATTCCATTTTAAAATTCCAGCAAGATGCTCATTTTCTTACAAGAAATGTTCCTCATTCACATTCCTTGATTAAGGCTTGGTGTCCAATGTCTTAAGGACACCTACTTTCTATGTTGGGTAGTGTTAGATCTAGTATGAATCACTTTCCGGGATATACCCATTTTGCAAAAGATCCATCATTTTTGCACTTTACTAAGACATATAAAAGAAACTAAGGGACCCATTCATCTTTTATTCTATTGTAAACAAGATTTTTTCACATTAACTACTCATTTGAGTTTGACCTTAGAATTTAGTAGCTCCCTTCCATGTTCCAAACACGTGTTTGTGTCATCTACTCATCATTTCCACCATTTGGGCTTCCAAGGGAATATCTTGATGTCTATCTCTATTTTCAAACCATTCCATGTAGAGATTAGTGACCACTCCATGAAACAATGCAAAGGTTATAACAACACCCTCTTCCTAGTTATAAAACTCATTACAAATGTTCAAGAAAGTAGATTTAATATGTAATTCTACAAGATTAAAGGTGGCAATATGTTTACAAGCTCCTTTCAAACACATGCAAAGGTTATAACAACACCCTCTTCCTAATTATAAAACTCATTATAAGTGTTCAAGAAAGTACATTTAAATGCATAATTCTACAAGATTAATGGTGGCAACATGTATACAAGATGCTTTTTAACATTAATATTATTTATAATTGGTAGTTTTATATAAAATGAAACGACAACAAGATTAGCAAGTTATTATCTTTCTTCAAATTTTTTATACTTAATGAAATCAACAAAATGAGCTGTCTCTAAAATAAAGGAGGAGTCTTCACCTACAAATGGTTTGATCTCTTTGGCTTAAATTATTACGTAGTCATTATAAGTAGGGGAGCCAATGGTGTTGGCAATTGGTCTCAAGAGACACTAAATTTTTGTATGTTCAATAAACCACAAATTCTTGGATTGACCTCTTTACTTGAAGTGAACTTCTTTTGATGAATGATTTGATTCATCTAATTCACAATTTTTTTTGAACTCAATAATGTGTGTTTTGTCATCAAACGTATGCCTAGCTTGTGGATCATAATGTAAGATAAAACATCATGTTATCCTCTCTACATTTGGACAAAAATATATGTGCATATATAAAAAATATCTCAAAAAATGTTAGTGTCCTGTGCTTTGTACTTACAATGTTATGGAATAATGTGTGGCCACATGAGAAATGTGTGGCACATTCTCATGTGGCCAGTGTCTCTAACTTTATTTATGAGTCAATTTCATAAAAAGCCACAATGTTTGTCATTTTATATTTATGTTATCAATTAATGGATACCATTTACATTTAAATATGATTATATTGGAGGATCTATAATCAACTTTAATTATATGTTGAAAATTTCCAACATAGTCAAACTTTTCTTGAAACATTCTTTTTATTTGCTTGACTACTTTATAACACAACAATAATCAAATATTTTTCCATCAATACTTTGAACAATAAATTATTGATAGTTAATCCACATTGAATTGTGGTTAGTCACCTTAAAAAAAATTACAAAAAAAATCATTTTATTCACAACTGTTTATTAAAAAAAAGTAGTGTGGTTGAACAATAAATTATTGATAGTTAATCCGCATTGAATTGTCCTTAGTCACCTTAAAAAAAAATACAAAACAGTTCATTTTATTCGCAACCGTATATTAAAAAAAAAAGTAGTGTGGTTACATGTTCATCACATCTCTGAGAAAAGCTTAAAGCATCCATGCTAATGATCTTATAAATGCTAGTAATAAGAAGGTATGAAATTAGCCTTCAACTTTTCAACCAATCTATCTCAGGGTTTGATTTTATCTTTACCTCTTTGAACTCTGTTTGCTTGCACATGCTCCCATCATAAGAATGTGTGACCTTTCAACTTTGCGCATGTAAATTTGACCTTATTGGGATCTTCCATACTTTCATACTCAAAGTACTTCTCTAACTTAGTGATCCAATCAATGAGCTCTTTGGGACTCAAACTTCTTCAATAACTAGGAGGGTCGAACTTTGTCTTACTCGTCATCTTCACTACTACACAGAAGAATATACATTTAGGGTCATCGACCTCTTTTTTTGCAACTTGGTTCTCGGTGCTTCTTTGGGGATATCAACATCGCTTTCATCAACCACCACCCCATTGTCTCGACATTGTGCGATCTCGATAGCCTATAGATAGAATAGCATAACCCTAATCAATCTAGCTAAGTCTACAATTCTTGGCGCTCTATCCACTCTTGGTACTCTCCTAGAGAGCCCTGATTAGTGTACAATTTTATCAAAATCAAAGAACAATCACTACAACTTCTACTCAACACTTACACTGGAAGGTGTCTTCATTGCTTACTGCCCACACTAACAAATATGGGGAATACAATTTTATCTATGCACTCACCTGCAAGGAATAAAATCTTGCTTTAATAAAAAAATATTGCATTCGAGCTTAGGAGTCTTGTGAAGAGATACCTTGATCATGCATGATTCAAAACTAAACAAAAAAATGCAACAAACAACTCAAATATTTATTATATTTCGATGGTTTGAAAAAAATCACATTATGACAACAACATAACACTATCCGATCTCAAATGAGATGCATATACAATAACAGATACTCAGATCTTTTCTTGCTAACTCACGATCTTTGTAAGTATAGCTTTCCATTAGAATATTCACTATGATCTATATCCTTAAACCGGTTGACTATTTGGCTCAAGCGTACATGGATGTTTAATAGGCACAAGACCCACCTACTTACTATAATGCTTAGTAACCCACTACCAACATTATATATTTAAAACAAATCTCAATACACCACAAACATTAAATGTTCACTACAATTACGATGTATCTTAACACATCATAGCATAAGGCATCACAACATACTACATCACAAGTGATATGAAATGAATCCATGACAACCTCCTACAATTTAAGGAATTAAATGCAAATGGTTAAGAAATGCAATAAATTTTTCCTCATAACACATCACAAGAACATATGTGCACATATCAAGTTGTACGAAAGTTGCAACCTTGCAAGGCTAAGTCACAACACTTTGCAACCAAAGGATGCACCAGCGAATCCTTGCATAACAATCCTCAAATTTGTATTAATACATATAAACATCTTTCATAAGACACAACAAGTTTGTGCACTAGAACTTGCAAGACTTAACCTCAATTTTCTATGTGGAACAAAACAAAGACCTTCAAAAAGAACCTGGGTAAAAGCTTCAAAATTTGATCCAAACTATGTGCACAATAAAATTTGTGCAAAGCATAATAAAAAATTGGTGCACATGCAACAATGGTGCAAAAAAACACAAATAAACTTGCATATAACTCAAAACTTGTGCAAACTATAAAAATGCTTATTTTGGACTGTGTCACACATAGTGTTTTTTGGATGATGTAGGATTACAAGTTAACTTAATAGGGGTGATGCCACAATATAAGTGGCCCCCCTACTAATGTAATGTTTGTATAGTTGCATGATAATTTTGTTTGTTTGTTCGACCTCCTTTCTCCTCCTCTATAGCTTCATAATACAAAATAAGTATATCATTCAAATGCATCTAAATTCATGTCTTACTACCCCAAGTCGGATACGCCTCTTCAGTGCATCTTGGAATTGATTTTGTGACTCTAAAATCCTAATTCATTCAAAAATTTATCCAAGATTGGTTGATAGGCTTGGTTTGCTACCATATATAAACTCAATAGACGATGATCCTTATGCCAATGGAGGTGATGTCGCAATGGAAGAAGTCTTATTAACATAATTATTGACTAGTTGTAGGATGAATATGCAAAATAAATCCCATTCAAATGCCTCTAATGCATGCATTACTACCCCAAGTCAGATATGCTTCTTTAGTACATATTGGAATTAATTCTATAACTCTAGAATCCATAGTCATTCTATTTACCAAAAATATTCCTCTCTAATTCAACCATCATGCTTAGTGGAACAAGAATGATTTTTTAATGTAGAATTGAGTATTGTGTTGGCCAAATATATGTCAAATACTCATGTAATCTTGTGTGTATTGATCTCCATATTTCACCGACATTTGGTCAACCATATGAGAAATCAATGATAATATAGAAACTACTTATTTTTTGCGAGGTTATAACAACCTTCTCTTCCTCGTTATAAAACTCATTACAAATGTTCAAGAAAGTAGATTTAATGCGTAATTATACAAGATTAATAGTGGAAACATACCTTCAAGCTTCTTTTAAACACCAATATTATTTATATATGGTATTTTAAAATAATATGGAGAGATAAAACTAGGGAGAAAAGGGAAACAAGAGGAATGGGAATAAAATAAGGCAAAACAAGGCCACAACACAAGAAAATGTTTTAATAATATTTTAACATCAATCGATAATTTACAAACACACAAGTACCTTAGAACAATGCAATTTGATAGCTAAACCTACCTGTAGACCAAAATTCCTCCTCATTTTACGAAATGACTAGGTAGTCTTCTTGTCTATTTAGCCATTCCATTTAAAAAAATTATAGAAATATGCTCATTTTCTTACAAGAAATCTCCATCATCTATGTTCCTTGATTAGGGCTTGGTGTCCAATGTCTTAAGGATGCTTACTTTATGTGTTAGGTAGTGTCGGACCTAGTATGAGTCACTTTCTAGTATATACCCATTTTGCAAAAGATCCATCATTTTTGCACTTAATTAGACATATAAAAGAAATGAAGGAACACATTCATCTTTGATTCTATTGTAAACTAGATTTTTTCACACTAACTATTCGTTTGGGTTTGAACTTGGAATTTAGTATCTCTCTTCCATGTTGTAAACACATGTTTCAGTCATCCTTGCATTATTTCCACCATTTGGGTTTCCAAGGGAATGCCTTGATGTCTTTCTCTCTATTTTCAAATCATTCTATATGGAGATTAGTGACCACTACATGAGACATTGCAAAGGTTATAACAACCTCTTTCAAGTTATAAAACTCATTACAAATGTTCAAGAAAGTAGATTTATTGCATAGTTTTACAAGATTAATGGTGATAACATATCTACAAGCTTCTTTTCACCACCAATATTATTTATATATGACATTTTTATATAAAAATGAAACAACAACAAACTAGTAAGCTATTATCTTTTATCAAACTTCTTATACAGAATGACATCAACAAAATAAGCAATTGTTAAAACAAAAGAGGACTCTTTATCAACAAATGGTTTGATCTCCTTGACTTAATTTTTGCACAATCATTAAAAGTAGGGGAGTCAATGGTGTTGGCAATTGACCTCAAGAGACACCAATTCTTTTAATTTTCAATAAACCACAAATTCTTGGATTGACCTTTTTACTTGGAGTGAACTTTTTAGATGCGTGATTTGATTCATCTAATTCATATATTTTTTTCGAGCTCATTAATGTGTGTTTTGTCATCAAACATATGCTTGATTAATTATGATCAACATATACATATCAATCTAACTTTATTCCCCAACACACATATAGAGAGAGGTTACATGTTCATCACTTGTATGAGAAATGTTTAAAGCATCCATGCCAAACTACTCCTCATCACTATCTTATAAAGATTCGTAAATCAATTTTCTTGTAGGTGGTTGTGGCCATACCTTGAACAATGTGGATGGGAGTTTGTCTCCTATAATTAATTAATTATAACCATTTATTTTTCCTCTTTCTCCTCATAACTAGTAGTTTAGGTATCTGATAAAAAAGAGTAGATGGTTGTGGCCATATCTTGAATAGCTCTGGTGGGAGTTTGTCTCTTACAATTAACTATAACCATTTTTCTTTTCCCTATTTCTACTCATAACTAGCAATTTAGTTGTTTGGTACAAAAGAACTGAGCAGGTTTTTTAGGTGATGATATGGTGTTGTGGTTACGAAGATGACTGTAGATTATTACAAGTTGCTTTCGATGAAAAGTGAAATCAATTTGTGACTGTAGGGTATTATATAGTTAAAGGAGTAAGGATTTTCATCCAATTAGTTTTAGACTCGTCTAAATTGACATGTGGTGCATTCTCTATGTTTTTAGAGGATCCGTTTGATATCTAATACTTGTTTTCATTGAAATGACACCTATTTCAATCATGTATTGGGTAATTGAAATAGTTTGATGGAAGCTACAATTGCATTCATAGAAATGATATACTTTGTACACAAGAAGTGATATGGAGTTAGTGGCCATGAATTTCAAAGAAAGTATGACAATGAATTTACACTCTATCCTTACAAAACCCATTTTACCCCCCAAAAAAAAAATAAAAAAATAAAAATCGCTTCCTTTCCAACGTAACTGGAACCTTTGAGGCAATTGCTAGTCACATCTATGAAAAATATTAAATCCATTTTCTTGTAGGTGGTTGTGGGCATAGCCGAGCAGGTTGTTTAGGTGATGATAAGCTGTTGTGATTATGAAGATGACTGCAGGTCATTACAAAATGGGGAGATAAAAGAAAATTTTGTTGTGGCTCGCTAGGATTCGAGTCCAGTTCCCCACGGCCACAACGTTGAATTCTCACCACTAAACTACCACTACCTTTGTTTACAGAAGCTGTTAAGACAATATAACATTTCATATACAATTCTAAAAACAGAATATAAAAATAAAATCAAACCTTGCATTTCGTTTGCCAGAAGAAGATTTACTATGATACTTATTAAGGCAATCGCTTTGACATGATGGCCTATTAGCTCAGTTGGTTAGAGCGTCGTGCTAATAACGCGAAGGTCGCAGGTTCGAGACCTGCATAGGCCATTTTCTGCTAAAAAATTTATGGGTAGTATATGAACGTGATTCCATTTTATCCAAAGAATCTATTTAGTGTTTGAAATCTATAACAAATTTATTTTCTCTTTGAAAAATCTGCAATAAAATTATGAGTCGTATATGAACGTGAAGGCCATTTTCTGCAATAAATTTATGAATCATATATAAACGTGAATCCATTTTATCCTATGAATCTATTTAGTCTTTGAAATCTATAACAAATTTATATTCTCTTTAAAAAATCAATCAGATTGTGCCAAGTTTTTAGCTACAAGCCTTTAAAGTGGCAATTTCAGCATCGTATTCAGAAACTCCTCTCCCAACTACCCTGTACAATTTACGAAGATTCTTGAGTAGTATATTGTGTTGGGCGTATATAGATGTTGATTAGGAGGGATTTGGAGAGCACTTTGCAGTTGGAGTTGGGCAAATATCAAACAAGGAGTTGGGTGCTCATGAAAGAGTTGAGACCCATGAATTCCATAAGGCAATAAGTGCTTCACCACTCTCAAGATACTCCATGACTTATAACATATTTTGGAGAGTTTGAGATCCATGTTCTTTTGATTGAAATTTTTAATACTAATTTTCTTCAAAGACATAATCAACTCGGCTTCGCTCAATTGTTATGTCAACTTTTTATTGTTTCTCACTCTCACGAAACCTCATAAATTACAACATTCTTCTCGAAGACTTTGAGACCCTTGTTCTTTTGACTGAAAATTTTCATATGAATTTTCTCAAAAAACGCATTCAACTTGTCTTTGCTCAACTATTATGCCAACTTTTTATTGCTTCATCACTCTCACGACACCTCATGAATTACAACATTCTTCTTGGAGACTTTGAGACCCATGTCCTTTTGACTAAAATCCTTCATACCAATTTTCTCTAAAGATGCATTCAACTCGGCTTTGCTCAACTATTATGCCAACTTCCTACACAACTTGATCATCTCAGGGCATCATTTCCTATACTTATGTGCATACTTACAACCCTTCCCCTACCAATTTACAAGACATTACCATGTGAACACTCTAGTGGTCAACAACTTATGTTAATTTTTTTGCATGACAATTTATCCTATACGTCTTCTCAGATTCCTCACACAATTCGAAGCTACATGACCAACATTATTTGGTGAGTTGTTAATTAAGCTTTACTTACTAAGGAACACCTACAAGAAGTTGTGGGTTTGGCATTAATTTGGTTGTTGCAACCACATTCCTTTAATTGTTTCTATCTCATAAAATGACGATAATGTTAGCTACAAAATTACACAATAAAATTAACCACGAGTGTAATGTACAAAGCAAATTTAGCTTTAGAACACTAATGTTATGTGAAGCAGATTTAGCTTTAAAACACTAATGTTATGTGAATTGGATTTATCTTTAGAATACTAATATTATGTGAAGTGGATTTAGCTTTAGAACACTAATGTTATGTAAGGCATAAAAATGTTGTGAAGCTTAGAAAGATGTCTTGGGATGATAAGGCCTTGCTATGCTGATGTTGGATCACTCTGTCTCACAACTTTATAATGTCTCCTTGTGAAATATGCAGGTCAGAGTATTTGCCTTGTTACTTGGAACAAACATCATCTAAACCTCGAATTTGAACTTCTTGAATTGGGGAAGTAAACTTGTGAAGTAGAAATGTCCTCCAAAGCAACTTGAGACTTCTTAGGTTTCCAAAGTCAAACCAAGATTTTGAATCTTCTATAAACTTGTGAAGCTCACTTAAGATTTCAATGCTGTTGTAGTTTTTAGAAGCTTCCTAAATGAATTGTGAAACCTCAATATGATTTGTGAAGATCAAATTAAGATTTGTAAAAACCAAATTCATACATATTTTATTACATTCCTTACCTATAAATATTGAACTCTACCGAAATATTATCAATTTAACCCAAATGTAAGATAGCTTGAAGATCTAGGGATGTTACGACACTAATTATAATGTTGTTCATAAGGCATCCTATACTTTTTTTTGCCAATAGAATTTCACAATATGCATCCTTTCACACCAAGCCCATGGGCAATGAATATGGACTAAATTGATTTTCCATCAAGCTTTGTATTCTTTTGATTTGGTACGTGTACATATTTTTTACAACCAAGCAAATTATCCACATTCATACTCTACAAACCATTCCAATATAAAAGATCAAAGCCAAAAAATACTAAAAACACCACACTTTTAAACACAAAGGCTGAAAAAATGAAATTTCCACATTCTAATAACTACCATGAACGATGCAAATTCATTATGCTTTCCATTTTTCTTCCAAGAACACTACAATTGAAACATATTTCCATTCTCAACTAAGCAATACTCTCATATTTGTGTAGCAAAAAGGCACATCAACTATATACCCTATAGGCATTTATCAATGCAAAATTAGATTGCATGGCATTTAAACAAAAACAAGAACGAAATGATACCATAAAAAAACTCTTCTTGCAATATTCACACACAATCCATTTGTTAAAACAAAGAATAAGACTAAAAATACACATGCCACCCCCCCAAAAAATCATAGCATCCAACTCACAATAAATGCTTAAATATCACTCTAACTATGGGTGAGATTAATATAAATATACTTTTCTAATCAAAATGTCTCTTGCTGTATTACTCTTTTGAACCAAGATCCAAGAACAAGACCATTCCAAATAATTACAACATAATAAAACCTTGTTCGAAGGTGTTGAGGTGAAACTCGTGTAAGATAAAAATAAAATACATCTAAACAAGAATTATCTAAAATAGATGTACATCATAAACTATATTATAAAATGTTTTGAACCAAACAACTGCATTAGAATCCATTTCGACTTGCTTTCATGATTTGGAAAAAACTGAAGGATCATTAAACTATTTTTAAAAAACTTGTTTGAGGTCCTCCCACAACCATGTAGTGTCATTGTCAGTATGAGGTAACATTTTATTAAAACCAATCTAAAAAGATCACAAACACTTTTTGAAGACAATAATGTAGGTTATTTTGAAAACATCATACACATCTCTACTAAGATGATCTAGAAACAAAGCGCAACTCCTTAACTCAATAATAAAAATGTATGTGCAAAAAATGAGCACTAAAACTAAAACAAATGCATTTTACTTCATAAGATGTAATGACAAATGGATGAAAGTTACACCACTAAAGTGAAGAGGTATAGCTTCTTTACGTGCTCCAAGATTCATGAGGTGATGGTGATGTGGATTGTGGGTTGAGAAAATCACCAAAAATTCACATCCTTATCAGGGTACACAAAAAATAGTTGCAAACACAAGGTAGACACATATTACACTTTGTTTATTCATTTATTAACAATTTATTAACATTCAATCACTCATTCAACTTGGCTATGCTTAACTATTATACCAACTTATTACACAATATGGCAATCTCAGACTGCCTTTTCTAATTCTTATATACACACTTATACCCCTTCCCATACCAATTTAAGGGACACTACCAAGTGAACACTCTAGTGGTCAATAATGTATGTGAATCTCACTGCATGTAAATTTATACCAGTCATCTTCTCACATTGTTGACATAATTTTGTGTTGCACGACCAACATTCTCTGATAAGCTATTGATCAATATTTAATACTATGAAATGTCTCTAAGAACTTTTGGGTTGGCATTACTTTAGTTATTTAGCTACATTCCTTGATAATCATGTTGGCTACAAGGTTACACCAAAAAAATCACCATGAGTGTGGCTTACAAAGCAAATTTAGCTTCAAAACACTTTTATTGTGTAAGGCATCAAATTTTGAGAAGCTTGAAAATATGCTTTGGGATGATGTGGCCTTGTTATGCAGATTTCTTTGTATCACAACTCCATAAATTTTCCTTTTGAAAATTTTAGGTTGAAGTATTTGACTTATTGGAACAAACGTTGCCTAAAATCTTGAATAAGAACTTCTTGAAGTGGAAAAATAGACTTGTAAAGTAGGAAGGTCTTCAAATCAAGTAATCTTCTCAGGCCTACAAATTGGAACCAAGCTCTTGAATCTTGTAGGGGTTGCAAAGCTCTCATATTTTTTTGAATCTCCAAAAATGAATTGTGAATAAAAACATTGACTTGAGAAGCTCAAATTAATATTTTTAAAGATCAAATTTGTGCATCTGTTGCTACATTAATTTCCTAGAAATGTTGAACCCTACTAAAATATAATCAATTTAACCCAAATGTAGAATAGGTTGGATATTTAGGGATGCTCCTACATCAAATACAATGATTTGAATTTGGAATTTAAGCATCCTTCTTGGGTACTTTGAGATAAATGTCCTCTTGATTGAAATCCTCCATACCAATTTTCTCCAAGTTGAATCCCTAATGACAAAATTTATCCAAACGAGTGTATACATGGGATGCGTAATGAATATGATACACAACCTTATCAAGAAACACACACAATAGTTTCAAACACATAATATACAAATACAAAACTTTGTTCATTGATTTCTTCACAATTTATGATACATTAAATTCAATCATGCATTCAACTCGACTTTGCTCAATTATTATGCCAACTTCCTACACACCATGGTCATCTCAGTATGATTCTTCCTATACTTATATGCATACCCCTTTCCCTTACCAATTTAGGATACATGGCCATGTGAATTATATATAGGTCAATAAATTATGTGAATCTCATTGCATGAAAATTTATCCTAGTTGTCTTATCAAATTCCTAAGAAAATTTGAAGTTGCACGACCAATGTTATCTAGTGCATTGTTGATCAAGATTTCCTTGCTAAGAACATAATTTTTGGGTTCATTTTAATTAATTTATTGCAACCACATTCCATGACTTGTTTTCATCTCTAAATGTGACAAATGTTTTGCCTACAATCTTATACAAGAAACTTCACCATGAGTGTGGTTTACAAAGCATATTTAGCTTTAGAAAAATCATGCTACATAAGCCGTTAAAATGTTGTGAAGTTTGAAAAGATGCTTTGGGGTGATGGTTGCATACTATGTTGATGTTGGATTTATCTTTCTCACAACTCCACAATCTTTCCTTGTAAAATATGTAGGTTGAATTATTTGACTTATTGGATTAAACACTATCTAAAACCTCAAAATTGAACTTCTTGAAGTGGAAAAATACACTTGTAATGTTGAAATGTCTTTTAAGGAAAGTTGAGTTGGGATTACAAAGTGGAACCATGCTTGTGAATATCACATATGGTTGTAAAGCTCATATAGGACTATAAAGCTCACTTATCTTGTGAAGCTCTCATAATTTTTAGAATCTCCGAAAATTAATTAGGAAGCACAAAAATTACTTGTGATGCTCAAATTAATATTTTTGAAGAATAAATTCATGAATTTTTTGTTACATTATTTTCCTATAAATGTTTAAATCTACCAAGAAATATCAATTCGACCCAAATGTTGGATAACTTGGAGATCTAGGGATGATCTTGCATCAACTACAAAGTTTGTTCCTATGGCTTCGTATTTATTCATATCTAGTCTCTTTAAAGATAACATGTTAATTATACATGAAGTGTTATAGGATTTTTTAATTTTCATTTATTGATTCCTAAATTTTTATGGTTATAGTTCAACTGCCTATGCTGACTACTGCACCCATTGATGACAAGATGTTTAAGAATGAACCTAAAGAGAGAAATACATTTTTTTGCAATCTATATGTGGCCTTTTATAGGAAAACCCACAACTTGGTCACCTATTTCCTAAAAAAATTGTGACCTAACCATAGATGACCTTCTATGACTATCAAGAGACCTATTAAGATTTCCAACATTTATAAATCAACATTTCTTGAAAAATCACCCTTTACACTTATGTATATATGTGTCCATTTGGACTCTATTATTCCTTCTTTATATTTTGTCTACCCATTGATATTAGATTCATTAGTGCTCCTTCATTCACTATGTATATGCTCTAGCCTATGTTATGACCATTGAACTAATAATGTTCACCACTAATGATCCACTCATCCTTTGCGCTAACCCTTTGATGATAAAAAATTATTGTTCGTCATATTTGCAATCATCATTCTCCTTTGTGACACTCTCCTTATCTCTCTCTAGGTCACTCTATAAACTAAATTGAAAAGGGTACCTCAAGGAATCACTTGTCATCTTCTTCAAATTACTGATCCTTTACTTTTTTCTTAGCCAGACACATTGGGAATTAGGTTAGTATAACCTCAAAGTTATTTAGGAGTTTGATATGAAGGCACTTTGATTGTAAAGTGACATTTTGATTTAGTTCATATGTTGTTTAGATTAGAATATTAATAAGCTTAGTATTATCTTTCCTTTCTAAATCACATTTCCAGTTCAACATTTATTTCACTCATTATTGCTAGAATACTAGCCTTATATTACTACATTTTATTTCATATATTACTCAATAGATTATTATTTTATTTTTTTCAAGAATTTTTTTTGTTCTTCAACCTTTAGGTCACACAATTCAGTGAAATTGATAGTGGATTTAGGCTTGTAATGAACCCCATAGGTACTAGGCTGTTTTCTTTCTATCCATTTGTTGAACCCCTAATATGTGTTTAGACTCTTCTAACTACAATCTAGCATGAATGGTGGGACCCTAGAGGTTCCACCCTTATCTATCTCTGCATTTCTTATCAATTTAAATATTTTTCACTTTAGATTACTTAAAAATGTAACTTATTAATAAAACCTATATCCCCCTTTGTCTTCAAGTCACAAATTTCTCAGAAGACCCATGGCATGGTCACAAACTTTTATCTTAGCTTTGTTTAGGTTTTGTTTATATATTTTTAGCTCTAATTTGGTTGTCTCTAATAATAGGT
This sequence comes from Torreya grandis, assembly GCA_037957365.1. Lineage (NCBI taxonomy): Eukaryota > Viridiplantae > Streptophyta > Pinopsida > Cupressales > Taxaceae > Torreya > Torreya grandis. The sequence goes on from JARHVA010000341.1 coordinate 2,532,162, forward strand.
TTGTGTAATATATATATTTTTTATTACCTTCCCACTTTTTCTTTCTCTAAGTGCCAAAGCCTCACCTTCCTCCCTTGTGATGTTATTCTCATTAGCTTCATGTTGAATCCCATGAAATAATTCAAGAACATATATTGGTAATTGTTGAATAGTGGAAGACTGTTATAATGTGAGAAGATGTCATTTCTCAATAATAGGATTGTCACTTCCTTGCTTTTTCTAATGTGCAATAATGGGAGTTATACAATCAAAGGAGACCACATTATTTTATTCATCGCTCTTAACTTACCCATACTCAAGTAGATAGGTCCATTGTAATTGAGACTACTAATATGTCTCCTACTCTATTAGAGGTTTCTCTCCTCGTATAGTGAAGTTTAAATTAATTACATGGAATCATGAAGGGTTTCCATAGACTCAAAAACTCAAAGAATCTATCTTATCATAGGATTTTCAAGCATTATGTGTCTAGTGATCGATCCGATGCCCACTCACGTTTTAGTAACAAAAATTCACGTTATTATTGCATAATTAAATATTCTTTTCCTTCACATTCATGAAGGATGAATTGGCATAATCATATTAAATTAGACTACTGACCCTTGAACATAGATCATGTATTGTATTGAGTGATCTCCTCTACTCCTCCTACCCCTTCCTTTGAGGTTTCTACCAGTCAAGTTGATTTTGACCACCACCTAAGGTGTAAGGATCCATGGTATGCTTACCATGTCTATCAATATCCCCAAAATTAAACCTATCTTCCTCTTATATCTCATTTTATAATCTAAGACTTTGAATATCCTCCTTTTCGTGTATCTATTTTGGGGCTGCTTTTCTATCCATGCTCTTTAAGATGTCCATTTCAAATATTTACTTCTAGGAACCCACCTTCAGGTTTCCCTCCTTAGGCCAATGGTTATTTAAATCCACATTAATGTAGTAAATGTGATTAATATAATATGAAGGTTTGAGGCTAAAAAACCCACATGGGTGGTAGCATCTTTCCAACCATTAATTGTTGTTATGAATACTTTCATAGGAACACGCTAGCCCTTCATGTGTGAGTGATTCTAATAACCATATCTTTGCCTTAAATCCTCAAGTTTAAAAAAATAAAGATGCTATAATTTTGGACCATATCACAACCTTCATGATGGCATGTCTAAATTGGGATCATGACAATGAGATGATGCTCAAATTATATACTCACACATTATACATTGAGGCCCCTTGTTGGTTTCAAAATTAGTCACCAAATTATCTATTTAGATTCCAAGTTCTCTTATATGATTTCCTCTATTTATTCAAATGCTTTAGACTTTTCAATCTTGATATATAGTCACTCACCTCTAGGAAAAAATTTAAAGGTGAATCCAAATTTTAATTTTTTTTTATGGTGTTCAACCATCCACTCTCGTAGGATAAGGATTAATAATGACTAGATCTTTGATATATTCTCCTTAAAATTGAGATGATAATCTCACCTTGAGGTTATAAATAATAAACATACCTCTTATGATGAAGTTGTTATTGTGTTTTTGAATATCAAATTCTTCATGTAATGGGCTAGTTTGCAACCTCCTCATAGCTAGAAGGAATCATCCCATTGTGATTGCAATCATAGTGTGAATAACGATGGCATATCTAATTATCCTTCAAAGAATAGGGATAAAAAGGATGTCAAAGAGGTCAATTAATTGAGTAATAAATACTCTAAAAATGATAATGGTAAGAATAATTTTGACTAAACTTACAATTCTTAAAAGTGTTGCAAGCATCACTAGATGAAGGGACATTTTTATAATGATTATGACAATTGGAAGTCCAATGATGTGCCTAAAGCCTCTCCTTTTGAGTAATATACCCTCATATATCATAACCTAAAGTTTGAAAATTTTAAAGAGAATTTTATTGACTACATCAATGAATATAATAAGAAGTCAAAGGGAAAATCCCATCATTCACCTTTTATAGCTTCTAGTTATTCATCTTCTTTAGGTCATTATTATTTGAATTTGCTTGAGGATGAAATTAGTTCCATGGTGGAAGGCTCATTTTGGCCATTGAAATTTTTGATATCTATAGCTATGAGTGATTTTTAAACATACACTCAAGTTGGGCCAATGACTCTATGGAAGAGTCTAGTGGTGTTAGAGCTTTGGGTCAAGCCTCAGGGGAAGCATACCCCAAAGGCCAGTCTTTTTTTTTGGAAATATTCCTCCCCAAGATAAGATTTGACCCTACTCTATTATAGAGTACATTGAATCCATTTTCATTGAGATATTCATTTAAGACCTTCTTAACCTTTGTCCTAAGCAAGGTGCACTCATATTTGATGAGCTTGATATCCCTAGTGAGGCATCATGATGGAGTTCATCCGAGGTCCTCTATACCTCACCTACTCTCGATATCACTCTTATTTTAACTTTGAACCTTATTACGTTCCTAAAATTTTAATTCTCTCCACTAAAACATACTTTGATCTGGGCAGCAATTCAGGTGACAATTCGGGTGACAGTTCCACCCCAATTGATGATGGAACTTCTGAGAGCCATAACTTTTGCATCGTAGCTCTAATTGACTCACCGTTTGAACCGTTGGAAAGATAATAAAAAGGAGAATGCTGTGAGATGGCATGCATATTTTCTTTATGAATTTTGACCCATAAAAACCCAATGTAAGTTCCCCGAATTTCAATTTTAGTAGTGCAGTCTAAAAATAGTAAGTTTCTAAAATAGTAATTCCTTGAATTATGTATTGTTTTAAATCATGGAATTCAAACCACTTAATATCCCTTGAGATTGGTGACCTTAAAAATCCTCCCCATAATTTCAAATTATGTATAAATCAAGATGTAACCCAAAATGTAAAAATCTAACATATGATAAGGAGCTCTATGCCATTATGCAAGCTTGAAAACAATGAAAACACTACATCTTGGGGAAAGAGATGGTCATCCAAACTGACTACAGACCATTGGAATTCATCTAGACATAGATAAAAGTATGAAATGAGAGGCACCAAAAGTGGGCCACATATCTTTAGCAATTCCATCTAATAATCAAACACAAAAAGGGGGGCTCAAATACAACTATAGATTGTCTAAGCCACTTACCAATTACTGCACTCACAACAGTTCTTGACCTATGTAGACATGAGACTGCCACTTGGGGTGCTCTGTATGAAGCAGATCCTACCTTTGCCAATACATATCAGGTAATTCAAAAAGGTAAACATGTTTTTGATTTCTATTTTCAAGATAATTTCCTCTGTCATATGGGGCACATCTGTGTTCTAGCTGCAGAGCAAAAAAAGATGATATGTGAATCACATTTTAGTAGGATAGATGGACACTTTTGTATAGAAAAGACATTGGTAGTTATTCAAAAACACTTATACTAGCCCCATCTGCAAAAGGATGTGGAAATATATCTCAAATCTTGCACCCCATGGGCGATAGCCAAGCCAACAAATAAGAAGCAAGGATTGTACATGCCATTGCTAGAACCAACCAGGCCTTTGGAATCTATCTCAATGGATTTTCTCTCAGGTTTTCCCACTTCAAAACATGGTAAGGACTATATTTTTGTGGTAGTTGATCATTTTTCAAAAATGGCTATCATGATTGCTTGCAAGAAAAATATATCTACTAAAGAAACTGCTCAACTATATTTTAGTCATGCATGGCTCCATTTTGGTCTCCCCAAGTTTATCTTAAATCGAGATATCAGGTTCTTAAGCATCTTCTGGTCCACTCTATGGAAGATGATGGATACCAAGCTGATGAAGTTCACAGCCTTTCATCCACAGACTGATGGTCAGACAGAGGTGGTGAACCACTTGATTGTTCACATGATTCAGATGTATCACTCCAAACATCCACACACATGTGATGAGGGGCTTCTTTTCATATAACATGGATACAATTGAGCCTTGTACAACTTGACCAAGCATAGTCCATTCCAAGTATGCTTTGGGTTCCAACCCATGGCACCAATTGATATAGCCATTGCATTCTCCACCATGGAATACACACCTCATGGAAGATCTAAGGTAGCAAAAGCAACAAAGTTCATTGAAAAAATGCAACACATCCAACAACAAGTTCATGACATCCTGGAGAAGATGAATCAGAAGTATAAGAAACACCATGACAAACATAAGATTGCACACCATTTTGATCTGGGTGACAAGGTTTGGTTACAATTTCAAAAGGAATGACTTGCAGGCCCACATAGAAAAATTTGGCCTCTACGATATGGTCCCTACACCATCACTAGAAAAGTTGGATAAAATGCTTTTGAGTTGAACCTACCAGCCTACCTTGGTCTGCATCCAATATTCAATGTGGAGCTCCTCAAACCATATCATCCACCTCTATTGGACACTTCAGACGTAGCATAACAACTAGACATTGATGATCTTGATCCATAGAATTTTTCTCCAATGGAGGAGAATCATATTGTGGACACCTAGATGAAGACAACAAGAGGACGCTCTATTCTGCTTTATCGAGTGGTCAAAAGGGGCCAGCTTAGCCACCAAGGTGAGTGGCTCACAGAGAATCAAATCAAGACACAATTGCCACACCTGATGAGGAACATTGATGCAATAGGGACCATTGATTTTCAAGGAGGAAGGAATGATCTGGGTAACAATTCAAGTGACAATTCGGGTGACAGTTCCACCCCAATTGATGATAGAACTTCTGAAAGCCATAACTTTTGCACCGTAGCTCCAATTGACTCACTGTTTGAATCATTGGAAAGCTAAGAATGAGGAGAACACTATGAGATGGCATGCATATTTTATCAATAAATTTTGAACCCTGATAACCCAATGGAAGTGCCCCAAATTTCAATTTTAGTAGTGTAGTCTAAAAATAGTAAGTTTCTAAAAATAGTAATTCCTTGAATTCTATATTGTTTTGAATTGTGGAAGTCAAACCACTTAATCTCCCTCGATATTGGTGACCTTACACATCCTTCCCCTACTTTAAAATTATGTATAAATGAAGATGTAACCTGAAATGGAAAATTAGACATCTCTTCCTAGAGATAAGCATATAGTTGTATTGCGATCTTGAGTAATCATACATCTCTTCTCAGAGAATTCATTATTACTGTATTATTCGTATGTTCTTGAAATATTTATCAACCAAAACTTTTGAGTTTTGGATCATACTTCCCCTCAATATTGAGAAATCCTTTTAAACCTATGAGATTAAGTGATTGATCATCAATGAGGGAGAAAATCTAAACATCATACCTTATAAATGTTTGGGATTTTTGGAATTCATCAAAATAAGATTTATGAGTCTCACCACAATTATGTTGGTTTTATTATAAAAGTACGTTAATGGGTTACACATTTGGAAATTATAATTTAAGATAAATTCAACAATTGTAAATAAAATAATATTTATGAAATATTAAATAGACTAAAAAAATTCTAAAAAATAACTACGCACTATATAAACATGTGTAGATACTAAAATGTAATCTTTGATACTTGATAATGAAAATATTGACACACATTTAACATGCATGAATTTAACACTCAAAAAAGGTCCGAATCTACCATTATTTCTCATTTGCATGCTATCTCATGAGCCAACCATTGCATTATATTATGACACACTTGCAAGAATCTCACTATCTATTTCAAATCTACTACATATCCTACATGGGCATCTCTAGATTGTTAATATAATCTTCTTGTACACAAGTTGGTTCCACTAGATTTGATCAACATCACCAATTGATATTGACTTGATATGGTTAGTACCCATTTGCTCCCATAAATTATTATTTTTTAAAATTGAACATATGCTTAGGGTTAGAACATTAGCCTAGCATTTTAGTGGCATGATAAATTATTCAATTAGAATTATATAATAGAATAAAGGTATCATTCTAAGGGGAATTGGAACTTATTAGGATCACTTCTATACACCATTTCACATTGAGAAAATTTTCCATATTCTTCCTAATTTGAAAAGCTATCACTAGGAGTAATCACAAGCCAAGTTTGAAGCATTCTAAAGCTAAGTCAAAACAAGCATTATGAATAGTCAAATTCAAATTATTTATTGCATACATATATTTATGAAACACGATTTCACAATCATGCTAGGTGGGAGATCTACATTTGGATTTATTTCCCTCCTCAGAGTATTTGATATGTAGGCAATGGTCAATCATCAAATGGGGGTGATTTGGGTTAGCTTATCCCATTACACATTCCCTTTTTTATAGGTTTTTATCCCTCACAAGTACACCTATGGTTTTAAGGAAAATGGGACTAATTTCTAGAGCTACACGCGTTATCAAGGTTCAAGATCACAAACATAGAGAAAGTAAAGACAAGCATATGCCCTACTTTCATGTAGCTCAGTATTGTTTGGAGATATTGACCCATATTGGTAAAATCGATCCAATTTAGATAGAGAATAAATTTTACAACCAAATGAACCACATGCCTACTTTATGTTAATTTCAACCTCCAAAATATAGTACAGTCAGACAATTAACCAAAGAAGCTAAGTATTCATCCATTTGTTGTATTCACTATATTTAGCATATGCCACTCTTCAAATCAAAAGAATCAATCTCAATATTTTACATTCAGATGTATGCTTAAATACCATATCTAAATATCTAAATTATGTTTGAAATTTATATCTTGATTGGATCAAATTCATCACCATAATCAAAATCAGGGTAAAATAATCTAGATTTTTTCATCCCCTTTTATGTGTGTGTGTGTGTTTAAGTCCACCTTAAGGTATGCATAATAACACATATACATTTTTTATAATATATATTCAATAAAAAAATATTAATAAAATAAAACATGTATGGAATAGTTCAAAAAAGATGATTATGCACTCAAATTACCAATGTAGAAAAAAGAAGCAAATATATCCTCTATAACATTAATATTTCAAATATTTAGATTGTGGTTAAATTTACCAGTATTCAAAAAATTACAACATAACCCAAAACAATTCCCTGTCAAAATGAAATATAACTATATAAATATTATTTTGAAAAATATGATTGTGTTGCATAGTCTATTTAGAATATATCAATAGTTTACGTCATAACCTAATTTTAAATTAAATATCACTTTTCTCTACCATGCCTAAATTTATAGATTGTTTTCCAACTTCAGATTAAAAGTGTAATGCATCAACTTGCTTTCACCCTTTAATAATGACACCATCTCTCTAGTGGGAAACATAAAGCTTAGATCTATGTTTGGACCCATGATAATTTGGATCAAACTTTATGTGTTAAACCAAAAATTATCATACATCATGATCCTCAATTATCCTTGGATAGTTTATATGTAGGTTTTTGCTTCGACTAAATTTTGAGTAGTTCAATTTGAGCATAAAGGTATGACTCATATCATAGAGGTTGACCCTAACCTGTGGGCTTCAATTTATAAAAAGAAATATCCCTTTGATGAGGATTTATACATATTTACCTAGGTTCTTATAGATGAATATTACATACTCAAGGATGATAAGTTTGATCTTATTAAGTACATAAACACTTATCTCTTTACACAAATGGTCATCACTCTTAGGCATGCTAGGTGATACATGTGCCTTCATTTAGATTTTATCCTCATGTATATATATGTGTTTTACTCTTGGGAGATATATTTATTGGCATCCCCTCTTGTTCTAAGTGAAAACCATCCTATAGGTCAAGAGTAACCCCTTCCACTATCAACAAAATCAATGAATCACTTGAGGACTTGGTCAATATGTGTCACCACTCAAGTTTGAACTCATCCATGTCAAGGTACAAAACTTGTTAAATGAGTGGAAATTTAATAATAATTTTCAAGAAGGCTTATTGTAAGGACCACCTTCATCTTCTATACTGACCATGCTTAGATGTATCTCTAGCTTCCAATGACTCTACCATTGGTAATCCCACCATCCAATTGATGGTAACGGGATATGCAGAGCTTGTCAAGGTATTGTAACTTCCCTTAAGTATTTTGAGGAGGGGAACTCCATGTATATATAAGGCTCATTGAAATTAAGTAAGGTTCATCTTCACATTTTAAAAAGGTCAATTATTCCAAATTTAGACCACTAGTTGATCAATGGACACTTTGTTGATGATTCCTTCCTCACTCTTCAAGAGGATGAGGACTCTATCAAGTATGTTATGGAATATATGGAAATTTTCTACCTTGATTATATGTCTTCCATACAATGGTATAAAACTTAATGCTATCACCATTCCCTTTCTCCCAAAACTCCTTGGCTGGAGAGACATCATTGGCAATGGATCTTCCCTGGGGTCCATTTTAAAGTATTAGGTATTCCATTTTATTTCAGAGCCTCGCTTGTAGAGTTATGGTCATACATGGTTCAAAGGGTTAAGAATAAATTCTCCTTCTGGATCATTAAACCATTGACCCTAGATAGGAAATTCTAGATTTGTTTTTAGGTACTTTCTAATAGCTATGTTTATTATTCATCTTTTTTGGAAAATTATAATGCCTCTTATGCAAAGCTAAAAAAAATCTTAAGAGACTTTCTATGGGCCAATTGTAAAGGGAACCATGGTTTTCACCAAGTTTATTTATCTATTTGTTACTTCCCTAAAGGAGCTAGTGGGATTGGGCTCATTGACATTAAGCTTCAAGGGCTTGGTCTTGGTGTTAGATGGATCATCAAAAGTTTTGAAGGGGATTAATCCTAGAAGATATTATTAAGGCACTACATCTCACAAGGCTACCCAATTGGAAGAAAGGCCTGGCATGGAATTGGTTTACACAATGTCATCATCACTCCTATGCTAGTTAAGGTGGGGGCACCTTTGTCATGTAAAGTATTTGGAAGGATTGGGAGAAACTCAAACTACATGTAATATGGGTGGGGGAAGGGTTTAGAAATGGGATTTTGCTTAATTCTCTATCCTTTTGGTGGTCTCCCACTTTGAATTTCCACAACGTCCCTTCTGCCATGGTCCCCTAGATCAAAAGCTTGAGGCTATTTAAAATAGGTATTCATAGGGTTGGAAACCTCTTCTTTAAGGCTTCTTGGGATTGGATTCCTTGGATTATGGTTAAATCTAAGTTTAATCTAAATAAGGAAGATGTTGAATCCATTTCTAAATTACATAGTTCCATACTTGAAGAGTACTTACACAAAATTTGAGTTTCCTCTCTTATGCCATGGTAGAAGGATTGGTACTAGGTAACAACTATACCAATTTTTAGCTATTCCCCTAGGTTGGGTTATAATCTATTGGGCCCTCAAAATATTAACACTGAATATTTTAATCATCGTTGATCTCTCATGTCTCTCCACCATATCTAAACTTGAAGGTTTTGATACTATATGTGTGACTTGTATTGAGCGTAAAAATTCCAACTTCATTTGGTGTATTATTTACCAAGGCTTGCCTATGGGGGAACATATTAAAAAAATGGGGGTTTTAAATCCCACTTGTCCATCCTTTCACCACCTCGAATCTATTAAGCACCTCTTTTAGTTTTGCCCTCATGCCTAGTCTACCTAGAGATGGATCTATTCCCTTTTCAAACCCTTCAAGCCTAAAATGTTTAATTGGAAGATGGATATCCTGGGGGACTTCTCCCTACTTATTGAAAGACATATTAGATTTTGGTATATTTTTTGTACAGATATTCTCTTTTAGACTTAGAAATATAGAAATAAAGCATGTTTTAATAATGAAGTTATGGAAAATTATTTTTCTATAGCTAAAAAAATTACTATGATTACCAATGTTACCATCCAAATTCAAAGTCAAACATACAAGGTCCATCTCGAGCTCCACCATCTACTAGTCCTCTTGGATCATTGGGGGAATGTTTCTTGTATGGCCAATTGTGAGCCTCTTAATCTACCTCCCAACCATTCACCCCTCATGGCATAGGTGTGGAAGGCAGTGTCACCATTCTCACAATTGGTGGTCCCAAAGTTGGAGGAATACTTATCCACACTCTTGTTGACCATATCCTCTCTGATGATATGATTGAGTCAATAAAGATGGTGGTGGTAGGAGGGTTGAAGGCCCCCTTCATAAGATAAGTTCCTATGGCTAGATTTGGTCATTACTCCTTTTAAATAGGGTTCTCAACAATAAAATGATATTGATATCAATCAATAGACTGATGGTTGGGACCCCATCCTAGTTGATGAATATACCTTGGCTTAAAGGGGTGGGGTGAACCCTCAAGATTCTCCACCTCCTCTGCCCCTACATACTTCCATGTTTGTTGTTGCTGATTGATTAGTTTCTTGTTGTTTATACTCTTTAATTACTCTTTTTTATTAATATGCACTTGATTTAGCATAACCATGATTGTTTAATCATTTGGTGTCCTAGTTTGAACTATGATCTTCTCAAGGCTTCTCTAGCTCAGTTTGGTTTATTCAGGGAGTGATTTTTCCAACCACATTTTTTGTATGATTATCAATTGTATTATATCTTGTTTTGTTAATAGAAGTGCACTTTTTAGTTTAAAAAATGGTTAAAAATAATGTCAATCTCACTAATGAGATAAGATATATTCTTATAGCTATGATATTTAAATTCATATACATATTCTCTTGGTAATATGTTGACATACATGGGATGGATCAAGAATCAAGGTTCACAACCTTGAATGAATGAAGGCATGAGGCCCTATAACTAATAATAGTGTCCCATGGTACGTTGGGTTTCCCAATTAGCTAAAGAATAAATTGAAATTCTCATCCACATCAACCTTGTAAAGGTTGTTGACTATCCATGATGGGTTTCCAACATAGTTCCTATCATCAAGAAGAATGGAAAAGTGTGTATTTATGTAATTTTTTTATAATCTTAATTTTGCCTATCAAAAGGACAACTTTATTGTCCCTTTGATTGCCCAAAAGTTGATTCCTCTATTGGTTTTGATATGGTATATATCATGAAAGGTTTCTATGGTACAATAATGTTTGGATTACACTCGAATATCAACAAAAGGCTACATTTATGACCCTTTTAAGTACCTTTTATTATGTTTCCAATTCTTCTGGTTTGGAGAATGTTGACATTACCTATCAGTGCACCATGACCAATTTTTTCAATACTTCATCCAAAATAATATAAAGATATATGTAGATGATATTCTTGGAAAACTCCATAAGTGAGAGGAGTACGACTAATTTATCAAACTCATCTTTGAACATATCTACAAGACCCACATCATTCTTAACCCTAAGAAGTGTATTTTTTTGAATGTTTACTAGAAATATTTTTTGTCTACTTGTCTCTCAGTGAGGCATTGAAGTGGATTCTAAAAATATAAGGGTCATCTTAGATATGCCTCCCCCTCAAAACATCAATAAGTTATAGTAGTTCTTAGGGAGGGTTAAGTTCTTAAGGATTATGTGTACAAATCTATACCACTCACCTGCATCTTTCCTAAAAACATTCCATTTCTATGGTTTAATGAGGTTTAGGTTGTGTTTTGTAAATTTAAGAGCATGCTTCATAATCATCTAGTTATGATGGTACCTACCAAAAGATAAGAGTTCATATTATAACTTTTTTCACCAATTGTATAGTCTAAGGCATGTTGGCCTTAAAGGATGTTGATGGTACAAAGAGTTGTTTATTACATCTGTTACATGCTTGTTGAATTTGAGTTCAAGTACACTATCATTTATAGGTAGTGTTTAAATCTTATATTTTCAATGAATTTTTTTGGATGAGTTATGTACAATCATGGGTGGTTATTTTATAATCCTCCACAAATCTAAGTGCTAATCCTCTCAAGGATTTTCATGTATTATGTGTTTAGTAATCAATTTAATGCTAAATCACATTTTAGTATCACTAATTTACATGATTTTCATAGAATTCAATATTTTATACCTTCATATTATTGAAGGATTACTTCACAGCGAGATCATATTATATACCATCGACACTTAAACATGGATTATGTCTCACACTAAGTGATCTCATCTCCTCCTTTTACCCCTTCCTTTGACATTTTTACCAATCAAGTTGATTTTGATTTACACCTAAGGCATAGGGATTAATGGGATGCTTACCATGTATATAAATGTCCTTAAAATGAAAATTTTATTCCCCTTATGTCACATTTATTGGTTTAAAACCTTAAATATCATCTTCATTGAGCATCTTATTTAGGTTGTTTTTATAGCCATGCTCAGGATTTTTGTTTTTACCAGTTTCCCCTATGAATCTACTTCTAGGTTTCCTTCCTCAAGCTAATGGTTATGTAGATCAACATTAATGTAGGAATTATTATACCCTAAAAGGGAGTGTTGAGGCTAAAACACTTATGTGGGTTGTTTTTTCCTCCTAATAATTAGTTATTCTTATAAATAATTTCCTAGGAATCACCTAAATCCTCACATGTGAGTGATTCCGCTTCCCACACCTTTTCCTCAACTCCATAAGTTCACAAAAAATTAGGATGTTAGTCATTCATATTATATCATAGCCTTTAGGATGGTGTGTATGGATTGAGAACATGAAAATGAGATGATGGTCAAACTATTTTTTTTCACCTTGTAGATCGAGGTCCTTACTTGGATTCAAAATTTACCACATGATTATCTCTTTATATTTTAGTTTATCCTAGATGATTTTTTATAGCTCTTTCAAATCTACAAACCTTTATTTTTCTCTTAATTTCTACTCATTTCTTAATTTAGGAATAAGATAAGAAACTAGTAATAAGGGTATGGTAAAAGAACCTGTTTGTTATGCACACATGATCCAGATGAGTGTATAGAGATCCTTTTTGTCTTGGAAGGATGACCTGTAGATAAAAAAGTACTAATAAAATGGGTTGTTAGAAAGATAGTTAGGTAGACTGCCTGACATGAACTAGATCCAAGAAGTGTGAGCTTGTTAGGAGGCTATCAATCTACTCTTTGATAATAATTAAGTGGAAAGAGATAAATTGAAAGTAATTGTATCAAATAATAGAAAGGAACTGAATGAAATACAAGAAGAAAATGAATGCCTGATAGAGAAAATAACTAAATATAGTAATAATAGGTCAATACTAGTTCTAAAATAGATTAGGTCAAGTTCATAAAATCAAGTAGGGGTTTGTGAATAGGTAGGGACATAGAAAGTCAAATTTGGTTGGGGGTAGGGGGTTAGAAATAACTTGATGTTATTTCCTACCATAGTGACCATCGATGGTCAGGGTGACCATTAGTGGTTAAGCTAACTATCGACAATGGTTGGAGGTGACCATCAGTTTTTGTGCTAATCATCAATGGTTATCTATAGAATTTTGAAGGTATTCAAAAGGAGTTGCAGAATGGGTTACTGATTAGATAGAGGTTTGTTAAGGGTTTAGTTAGGGATAGGGAAGTTGAAAGATAGGTATAGTATATCTGATTCAGGTTTGGAAGTCAGAAACTAAATAAAACTAAAATACAAAATGTACTTATTACTTGATGGTTGATGGCTAGAGCAATTTTGGTCGAGTAGCATTACTTTACCTCAAGGGAAATTTGGGTAGAGGTTTGCGTCTTTGTTATAGTTGCTTGATTTCTAGAAGAATGTTTGATTGGCTAGAAGCTAGATCACTTGGGTGTTGGAATGCTTGAAAGTGATTTTAATTACTCAAACTTGGATCTATTTCACCTCCTACTCCCCTCCTTTTATAGGCAAAGAGAGATGGAGGATAGAAGGTTCCCTAGTAGGTTGGCTTGCTGATTTCGATGCTTGGGAGTTCATTGGCAATGGGTACGGTGGACACATTTAATTATGTCATGTTAGCTTACACATAACTGGTATTATGTTAGTAAAGAAGAAGACCTGATCATCGATGGTCATATTAACCATCGGTGGTCAAGATGACCATTGGTGGTTGAGTGTTTGAAGGAAAAGGGGTCAAGGTAAATTAAAAGGGGTTGGGTTATGGTTAAATTAGTAAATTAGTGAGTTTAGTTAGGTAAATATCTAACTATACACAAGGTCTGATGGGTTGGTCAGTGGTTTGAGAAGGGTTAGGTGGTCCCTACGAGGTCTTGAGGCATTTTGACATTTAGAACCATTATGTGTGGTTTTTTAGTGTCTATATTTTTCACCTTTTTGTTATGTAGCTTTGAATTAACAAGATTTAAAATAAAAATAGATTACTTGGTCAAAGGTCTAATTGCCCTCGAGTATAGGAGGAGGTGTCCCCCCTCAAACTAGGAGTTGATGAGGGGAAACCAAAATCAAGTTAGGGTTTGATAAGCAATATATGGTGAGTCACAAGGTTAATGATAAAAAGTGGGGTTGGGAATTTGAAGCGCAAACATGTGTACAAAATGCAATTAAGTATGATAGCTAAGATCAAACATAGATTAAGGTTTCTAAATTCAATAAAAATAAGGTTGGTTCTAAAAGGACTAGTTGGGTAATTAGGGTATAGCATTAGACATAGCTGATCAAGTTATTCCTTTCAAGTCTCTTAGACAGGGTCAGTGTTCTCACAAGTATCCAAGGTAGGAAGTACTCCTTTAAAAAACACAAATGGTCTGGTTGTGCATGAGATGGTGCAAACTCAAATGTTTAATATGGTAAGATTGGTCAGTAAAGTTAAAAAGATCAGACAAGGTCATCATAAAATATGTGATAGTTCAAGCCAAAAAAATGGCCAACATCAAGGTAGATGTGGTCTAATGGTTGGTTAAAGAAGGGTAATCTCCAAAAGTTTAGGTTTTGGTTTGGGGGAAAACCTAACCTCCAAAAATTTGGCACTTAGGTGTGGGTGCCTAAAAATTTTAAAATGTGGGTGTCCTGACCATTGACGGTCATGGGTCCCAAGCTTAACTGTCAATGGTCATCCTGATCATCGATGGTTAGGGGGAAACCCTAAAATCGTAGAACATAAAAAATGACAATGAAATTTCATTTTCACTTTTTACAATTTGACTTCCATGGTTTTCATGTGTTCTAGTGAGTTTGGTGATTTGGCAATTTGTGTGAGATGGTTTACTAAGCATTTTACTGATTTGGTGATTGTTGATTAGTTAGAGGTGTTGTCCCCCAAAAATATCACTCAATTTTGGGACAACATTTGAACTATTTTGGTCTTACAGGCCAAAATTGTCTCTTCCCTTTTCAAAATTTGTCTTGGGCATTCAAATTCCTCATTTTCAGGCATAAATCTATAAAATCTTTCAAGGTTAGAGAAACCTACGGACTTGGTTTCTATGGACTCTGTAAACAGGCTCATTTATACAAGTTTAATGAGTTCTAGGTTCAATTAGTTCAATGCTTTCAGTTCAATGGTGGGTTCAATCAAAGGAATGGTTCAATGTCTCGGCTCAACCAAGTGGTTCAATGCTTTGCTTCATCCTTTGGTTTAATCAAACAATTTGTCAATCAGTTCAAGGCTTTGTTTGAATCGTTGAACCAAAACTTGGTTCAACGGTTAGTTCAAACACATGGTTCAAAGGCAAGTTCAACAAGAGGTTCAAAGCTTTGGTTCAATGAAATGGTTCAAAGCCCTGGTTCAATGGAACGGTTCAACAGTTGGTTCATTGCCAAAGTTCAAAGAGCTTCTCGAAGGACCTCGAAGGGTAGGTGCCCTTGCAGGGGACTCTCGGTTGCCAATTTAAAGACACTTCCTGAAGCTAAAGGGATGCCCAAAGAAGCTCGAAGGCCATTCAAAGACTACCTAAAGGGTAGATACCCTTGCGGGAGGATCTTCTTGACTCAAAATAGGTCATTTCTTAAGGCCCGAAAGGGCAAGTTCAATCTAGAAAAGTGCCAAACAAAAAAGCTAAAAGAGGACAAAGGAATGATGCATCCAAAAATGTCAAATTCAACATAGTGAACTAACCGTTGATCCTTTGAACATACAAACCATAATACATTCACAAATTTCAAGGCCAAGACTAGCAGAAAGTAGGGAAGGAACAAAATAACAAACTGAACCCAGGACCCGATTCAATTAACCAGAAAAGGAGGAATGATGAAGATAAGATAAGATCGCCAAGTGGACATTGAAAGTTGCAAACTTTCAATAAGCGTGACTTGTTTCCCTACATTGATAATATCAAATGGGTAAAATGCCCCTAAGTTCCAACCTATCTTCTTAACAGATTCCAATGCAACATGATGTATTACTATTCCTGAGTACTTCTTGAAGAGGCTATATAAGGAACTCTCTTTTATTGTAAACATATCTCTTTTTTAACGATTAAAACAAAACTTTTCCCAAATTGTAAGGCATTACTGAGACTTTGAGCTCAGATTGCTGATCATATTTTGTTACTGGAATAAGAAAGCAAGTGACTTTTCAGACTTTGTGCTGTAATATCTTTGTTGTTGAGGAAATTGTTCTTATGTCTTATTCTTCGATATATTTTCTATTCCTTTAATTCAACAAGTAGAATTAGTGATAACAGTCAGGAAGGTGTCCTGAAGAGTCAAGCGTGGAGAGAGTTGGTGCCCCCATAATTGCCTTTAGTGTGTTTTCTTTTCATTTCTATGTAAAGGACTTTGGGATGACTTTGTGCCCTCATTGTCCTTCATATCTTACTCTTGAGCAATCTAGGTGAAGACTTTGTGTTGCATCTCGATTTGCTGGTTATTACATCCTTTGTTACATTTTGCTGTTACTACCAGGAGTATTCTTGTGGTTTGCTAAATAGTACTTCTAAAAGAAGAGGAGTACTATCTGTCATTTCCCTTGAGTTTTTCCTTTGATCTACACGCATCATCTCTGAAAAAAGAGAGATGGATGGTTTGTCCTACCCTTGAGTATTATTTTCTATATATATATATATATATAGCTTATCTATAGGTAACCTCCCCTTGATGAGAGGAGAGATCAGTCCCCTTCTGATGTGGTAAACCTACACATTTTGATGACTAATCTTCTTACTTTGGCTGATCAGACCTATTTTGTTTATCAGTACGCTGATTGACAAAATATTCAACCAACAAGAGGCATGTGTTGAGGTGTTCTATTAGGACTAAGGATGCAGGGTGGATGAGGGCATGGTCAAGTAGTGGGATGTGAGATTCATCCTCGATAGTGGTCAAGGAATGAGGTAGGTGGTGTTTTAAAATTTATAGATTAGTTGATTTGGTTGTTTTTAAAGTTGAATTTGGGTTTTATTTGGGTAGGGTTTTGGGGGGTTTAACCTAGATTTAGGTTTTGTTTATGATTTGAAAAATTAATCAATGAAATTTGAAATTGAAAGAGTATTTAGGTTGGGGGTAGCATATATGATATAATAAAGTAATTTATTGGTTGAATATTTTTGTTTTGGTTAGGTTTTAAGAAGGTAGGGTTAGGTGGTTTGCCATTGGTGGTCACACATTAGTGGTTAGACCCGATCGTCAATGGTCGGACTTGACCATTGATGATCGATCATCAATGGAAAAAGTCACTTAATCATTGGTGGTCATAGTGATTGTTGACGCTGGAGATTGCACTCGGGGCAAGGAGGCTTAGCTCTTGCTTTCTCCACGCAACATGGAAACTCTCCTCTCGCCTGTGGGACCGGGGAAGCTGGAGGAGAGAGTCTCTAGATAAGGGCTAGCTCCCTTTGATGTATCGTGTTTTTTCCAGCAAGTGCTAACATACATACATACATACATACATACATATATATATATATATACATATATATATATATATATATACATACATATATATATATATATATATATAGATATATATATATATATATATATATACATATATATATATATATACATATATGTATGTATATATATATATATATGTATATATATATATATATATATCTATATATATATATATCTATCTATATATATATATGTATGTATAAGGGGGGATGAAAAGGGAGAAAAAGAATGCAAGAAAAACAAGCCTACTCTAAAGAGGTGATGCACCAAAAAACAAGTTCAACCTTCACACATCCACTCTCAGAATCAGACAAATATAAACATACTCTACACATTTGGCAGAAAGGACCAGGCTGCAAAAGACTGGCAGGGAGGCTTTCATGAAAACACAGAAAACAGAAAATCACTAAGGTGTTGTGAAATGTGCACTATAAGTAACTTCCTCTATTCTGGTCTTCTAAATGTCAGCTATTCTCCTTTCAGCGACAGAAATGGCACCTTGTAAATGATAGGTCTGCTGGTGTCAAACCTATGAGAGCATCAAGAAACAATGATTGGACACAGACAAACACTCAAGGCATACTCTGAAACATCTATCCAAATGGAGGCAAAAAGCTGCATTTTATTTGATTCAGGTGAAATTTTGCCAGGGCTGTGCCTTAGCAAAAGTGGAAGAACTGATTCTTCTCAAAAATGAGAAGTTATAATATATAGAAGAAAGGAGAAAGAAACTTGGCACTTTTTTTTGACAAGTTGGCATGTCGCGTCCCATTGGAAAGAGGAAACACTGTTGTGTTGTCATCGTCCTAGAAGAAGCCTACTAGAACCATGCTGTATAATCACCAAATTTGACTTTGGTGTTTGAGCTTTAATGTGGAAGCATGGATCACGCCTCTTTTCTACCAACAAACTGAAATTTGTCCCCTTTTCAAAGCATGGGCCATGCTGTTCACTGTTTGTGCCATTTGGGGATTATTAGGCAATAAATCGCCTGTACTTTGTAACTTGGACTGCCTTGTCACTTCTATGCCATGTCATTTCTCCTTGTCTATCACTTTGTCATTTATCTTTGCCTTCTTTGTGTCTTCTAGCCGCTTGGCCCTTTAGGCGAACTCCTTGGTAGGTTGCTACATTTTGGCTCCTTCTCTTTTTCCATCTTAGCGCTTTCCCAGATTTAAAACCCAATGGCTATTCTATTTCATTAAATTTGACAGCCTCAGAGACGTCGGGTCCATGCTAACATTCGGGTCTATGCTGGAAGCCTTTGAGCTATCTTTCATCTATTTACGTCACCTTCCTAGGCACTTTGCCTCATATACACTTTGACGGATCATTGTTTGCTTGTGTAGATTGCTGTTGGGTTCTCGTGGACTGTCTCTTAGCTTATATGTTTTGTTAACCCATAAAATTTTGTCTGTCAATGTTTTTTTTGTGGTTTTGAGTTAAGCTGTGGGCTTTGTGTTTGCTGTGCTCAGGCCTTTTAAAAAAACTTTAGTGTCCGCCCACCCTCCAAAAGGGCACTTTGACTGTTGATTGCCCTTTGGCTTGGGGTAGACCCTTGAACCTTCTGTTGAACTGGCCTGTTGAACCAAGATGCTTAAACCGAATGATGAATGGACCAAGGGTGGTTAAACCACTAAACCAGGGCATGAAATGAAACTCTTTGAACTTGCTGAACCCAAAAATGACTGGCATTAAACAACAGGTGAAGAAGGTGACCAAAATTTTGCCTGTGGGCAAAATGGGTCAACAGTGATCATTGGCAGTTGAGTGATTGGGGAAAGTATGTGTTAATATATTTTTTAAAAAATGTTTTAAAGGGTTTGGGGTAGTTAAAATGCAAAGTGTAAGTTAAGATAGGGCAATTGTTAAGTAGGAGTGATGTGTCGAAATGGTTGTTGGTTAGAGTTAGGTATTGGTTTGATAGGTCTAGGGAAGGTGTAGAAAATTTTGTGGGTTAGAGTAGATGTTTTTTTTCGATAAAAGAGTTAGATGTTGTATTTGATGGGTTAGGTTAAGTATTGAAAATTTTATGGGTTAGGATAGCTTTCAAGTGCTAGAGGTAATGTTGTAGTGTTATAAGGGTAGTATTGGAATAGGTTGATTTAAGTGGGTTTATGTTGATAAAGAGGTTGATGTAGGTAGGATAATTGAAATGAATGAAAATGAGCAATGGTAATGGAAAATGAAGTGTGTGTGATAACTTGAATTTTTTGTAAGCATGAGATCATATCCAGATGAGGTATTGGGTTCCTAGGATCTTTTTAGAGATCCATAGAGGGATGATCGGGGATGATTGGACACACATGGATGAGGTTAACCTCAGGGCTATGAGATACTATCAATGCTTACCATGAGATTTGGTAATGATCATGGCTCTCATGGAGAGATAGGATCTGGCCATGAACACCTTCCTCTTATCGATAGGAGAGATGACCATCCTGCTAGAGGATGTTCATAGGATTACATGGATACCCATTCAAGGGGGAGCCAATATATCATATTGAGAGTGAGGAGAGGGACAAGTAGATGGAGCTCTTATACGATGAGGATCAGGGCCTTGCCAAGTGGCCTACTCATGGTTTTAGTTATAGGCCATTATACCAGAGGGCTCCAGATGAGAGACATTTGATGACTGTGATGATGATGATAGTATCCTATTTTGTGTTGCCTGATTTGAGTAGTGGGTAGTTTCCTTATTTGTTATTAGGAGTGTCATTGGAGATGTTAGTTAAGAGGATAGTGTTCAAGTGGGAACTAGTCTTGTTGGTCTAGATATATAGGGAGCTTTGGGCATTTTGAGCTCACAGGAGGTAGGAGATCAACATGGGGTTTGTGCCCTATTATTGGGCATATGAGCACATTAGGGTTTTGAGACCATTGGGACTACCAAGGGAGGGATATGCCTAGATGGATTTTAGAGTGGGTTTCATGTGATGGAGGGAAGATTATGCATTGATAGAAGATAGATTAGGGGAAAAGGATATTGATTGGTTTAGGGATGCATTAGATGGATTGGTTGTGGGAGATATGGTTTGGAGGTCATATGTTAGCTTTCTTAGGTGGGTCCTCTATGGCTATCATACATTGTCATTGCAGATCTAAAGATGGATCTATGGGAGGAAAGAAGATGAGACTGAGCTCATCCCATTTGATAGAGTTTGGAGGTAGTTCAACCTAGTGTAAGGGATTTTAGGTTTATTCTTGAGATACAAGAGGGAGGATTTTGAGTTTTTGTTACCCAAGCCACAACTAGAAAAGGTGGTCTTAGATCATGAGGAGATACCTATTAGAGCAGGGGTTAATGATGTCATTTTTGTCAATGGTTATGTGACATGGTACTAGGCCCTTTATATAGTAAATGATTTTGGGTGGGATGATGGGGGTTGATAGGCCATGGATGTGGATCTAATTGGTTTGGGTCCATAGGTACAGGTATAGGGTGGTGGTCTTGATGGATAGGTAAGAGTAGTACTTTCTGCTACATAGGCATACATTATAGAGTTATAAGGACAAATGGCCAAATTGTAGGGATAGATTGTGACATTATAGGGTTAGGTTACCACTATTACAAGTGAGAGATTTCAGGCTAGGACCTCACTAGGTTTGGTGACCCAAGAGAGGGACACCTTGAAATAGAGGGTAGGAACAGTGGCAACACTAGTAGGACCACTAGGTACCATCCCTATGGCATGGTACTTGGCCACAGTGGAAGAGTTGAGGTATTATGAGGCCATACATGGACAACTAAGCAGGTGGGATAGTTATGGTGACTCTGGGTTAGTGGGCCACTTCAGTGAGTGGATAGGTAGGAATCTAAGGAGGACTAGTACTATATGGTAGTGGTAGTGCAGGTGGGGCAAATGGTAGTGGTGCCTTAGGGGCATGATATATGATATGATGTATAAATATAAATGTATATGATTTTGATATTAGCCTGCATGCTGATGTAATGAGATGTACATTATTTGAAAGAAAGTTATATACATTATTACATGTGTTATTTATTTTGATGACATGATGTTTGTGAGGATATAGATGTGATTTATGGCTCATGGTTCAAATTTTTTGATGTTTTATGCTTTATGCTTATGAGATGTGGACTCAACAACTTTTAGGCATGTGATGATTATGGGTGATGTTTTATTGTGTTCATGGATATGATGTTGATGATTATGGATGGCTTGATTACAGTTATTGATGTAGTTTATGATATAATTTTATATGATGTGATTTATTTTGTTGATTATGGATGATGTTTTATGATAGATTATTATGATGTTTATGATGATGTGTGGATGTGTTTTTATATATAGATGTGATGGATGTTTCATAGTTCATGGTGTACCTTTTTTTGATGTTTTAAGCTTTATGCTTATGAAATGTGTACTTAATAGCTTAGGCATGTGATGATTATGGATATGTGATGTGTTAAATATGATATTAAAGTTTAATGAAGTCACATAAAGTAAGTTAGATTAACAAACTAGATGTGGGGAAAAATATAAGAATCGTGAGACATACATCTACATGAACCAGTGACAAGGATAAGGAAAAAGCATGATGCTTTTTCATTAGTAAGGACAAAACAAAACCAAAGTTAGATTGGTTTAAGGAATGTAATCCTTTCTAATTCTTTGAATTAACATGCTTTAGCTAATAAAAAGGTGTCTTGATCACATTGTGTTAAGTAAGCTCATAATACCTTGATTTGTAGAGGGTATAAAATGGAAGGTAGGTTGTGGGTGAAAGGTAAATGGGTTGATAGGTAAGGTAACCTTATGTGGGTTAGTTTCCCCCTTCTATAGGTGACCTAAGAACCATATTAGACAAGCTTATGTCTTTATGCAAGGTGTAGACTGATCGATGCAGGAAGTCTACTAATGCTAGATGTGAAAGTTGATTGTAACTTTCTTGGGATAACTTGTTCTGATTTTGATATAAGGTATTTTGTTATTGCTATTTTTTTGATAGGTTTGTGAAGTTGATCGATTCAAAAAACTTCAATTGATTGATTTTAACAAATTTGACTTAGTCATCCTTTAAAGGAGTGGTCTAAGTTTGGGTTTATTTATTTGGTAGTTGTCCTTAAAGAAAATAGTCTATCTTTTAAGCAATTTTAGTTTTGGGCATCTATCCTTCAAGGGAGCAGTCTACAATGCTAGAGACATGTGAGACAAGTGATATTATGGTATCCCAAATTATTTTGATCTAGGTTTAGACATGGACCAATCTATATAGGCTCAGGGGTTTACCTTTATGAGGGAAAAATTTTTAGCACAAAAGATTAATGATAGGTGAAAGGGGTGGTTTTGAGAGACAATGAACATGGGATTCTATCTTGATTAGAGATGAAAAGTATCCATGAGAACCATGCTATGTGTAGAGCTATGGTACCCATATTTAGGATTAGGCTATGACTATGATGGTTAATTAGATGGTTCTATATTGTAATTGGTTGTCCTTAAAGGGATAGGGATAGGTATATGAAGGTGACAATGTCATAAATCAAGGGATGAGCTAAAGTTAGACAAGAAAGTGAGTTTGATCCCTGTTTAAAAAAAAAAGGATGCAAATGCAAATCATTGAGAGGCTTAGGCTCTAGTTTGCCTTTGAGAGAGAACAAATGGTAAGGTCCTGATCCATACTTATGGGTTATGATGTAGGGTCCAATCCAATCAAAATCAAACTTGCCTCTTTTTGTTTTTCTCCATATTGGTTACATGTTGATTTTCCTTTAGGATGAGGTCACTGAGATTGAATTCTCATTCTTTTAGGTGCTTATTATATGCACACTTGATTCACTCTTGGTAAACATTTAGATGGTTAAGCATGGATAGGCAATGCTCATTAAGTATCTTAAGTCAGACTAGATGTTCTTGATGATAGTCACTCTAAAAAATGATGTCTTGTAAGGATATGCAAAAACAAAGAATCTAAACTTTGAGAGGCAAGACTACCTCTTCTCTAAAGACTAGAGAGAAAGGGGTAGCACCCATAGAGGTTTGAATGCTATTGTGATAAGCCCATAAAGTAAAAGGGATGTGCAAGTGCCAATATTGACCTAAAGCACTAACTACTTTGGTTAACATTTTCTTGAGGGTTTTATTAGAGGCTTCTACCTGTCCATTTGTTTATGGATGATAAAATGAGAAAAAAGTGTAACTTGATGCCAAATGCATCATAAAGACCTTGGACTTGCTTGTTTTTGAAAGATTTTCCATTATCAATGATGATATTATGGGGAACACCAAAATGACATGATATGATGATTTATGAAGTTGACTATCTTATCAGCTTTATTTGAGATGTGAGGAATAACCTCCACCTATTTGGTGAAGTACTTAGTGGTGGTGATGATGGATTGGTGCCACTATGAAGAATTAGGATTTATTTCCCTAATGGGATCGAGTCGCCATTGTGAGAAGGGCAAATAGTCCTTGGATACTTAAAGACCATGGGCATGTGTGTGATGTAAATTGTCATGCTATTGACATTTAACACACTTATTTACATAATCACAATAGTCCTGGTTAAGGGTGGACTAATAGTAGCCAAGGCAAAGGATACATTTAGTGATAGGTAGACCACTAAGTGTCCCCCATAGATTCCATCATGCATTTCCGTGATAGCATGGGAAGCTTCATGACTATGTAGACAATGAAGAAGGAGATAATCTAAGCCATGTTTGTAAATGATTCACCCTGGTATGGTATAATGAGAGGTACTCTGAATAAAATCTCTTTGGGCATTCCTAGAGAGGTTGTGAGGAATGATGCCAAGGTTGAGGTAGTGAAAGGTTTATTCATACCATATGTTTGATGGAGATGCTTCCACACTAAAAATGGTAGGAAGGTAAGAATGGATATAAGAAGGTGTGATAAAGTGGTGGATGGTGAAAAAGAGTCTAGACTTAGCAGGTTGAGATGAGATTTGGAAAGAAAAGGAAGCCATTGTATCCATGAACTTATTGGTAGTCATGGAATAGACTAGGTAAGGTAATGATCAAATGATGCTAAGAGTACATCTATGAGTTATTTTTATTTTTTCAAGACATCATTCTTGCATTGCTAGGCTTTGTTGACTTGGTTGACCACAAGTTGGGTATTACTAAAGATACTGATCATCTTAACTCCCAAGGCTAGAGCAGTTTGGATACCTATTACTAGGGCTTCATACTTAGCCACATTTTTTGTACACTCAAAATAAAGTTTAAAACAAAGGGGAATATGTTCTCCATCGAGAGAAATGAATATGACTCTGACATCCCCACCACACTGGCATTTGGATCCATCGAAGAACATGGTCATTTGGTAGGTAGGGTCCTCCTAAGAAAGAGTCATGATGGACTCATCTAGAAATGCAAGAGGAAGTAGTTGATTATCTAGTAATGGAGCTTTAGCCAGTTGGTTGGCAATGACTTTCCCTTTAATCAATTTTTGCTAGAGGAAATCAAGGTTAAACTCAGCTAGGATCATGAGCCACATAACCATATGCTAATTTTGATATGGTTTAGAGTGCATGTACATGAGTGGATTAGTGTTAATGATGATGAAATTTTTGTGGTTGAGAAGGCAATGACAAAGTTTGGAATCCACAAAGACTAAGGCAAGGCAAAGTTTCTTGGAATGGGTGTACTGAGTCTCATAATCTATAAGTGTTTGACTTATGTAGTAGATAGCTTTCTCTTTGTTTTGTTCATTACGATGAGTGAGTATTGCCCTTAATGAAAGGTCAATGGCAGAAATATAAAGGTAGAAGAGTTGGTCCTCTTTAGGTGGGGTAAGCATAGGTGGAGAAAGGAGGTATTCTTTGAATGAATCAAAGGCTAGTTGATAGTCCTTAGTCCACTTAAAAGATGTATCTTTTTTGAGAAGATGGTGAAAGGGTTGACATCTATATGATAATTGGGAGATGAAGTGATGGATGGATTAGAGTTTCCCCTATAGGATGTGGAGGTTCTTAAGGTGGAATATCCAAAATTACTTTGACTTTGGCAAGGTCTACTTTGATTCCTCGACGTGAGATTATAAAACCAAGAAGATTTCTAGATAGGACCCAAAAAATACATTTATTGGGGTTGTGTCAAACATAGAAATGGATTATTTGATCGAAGATGATTGTGAGCATGTTTAGATGATCCTTGTTATATTTAGATTTCCTAAGGAGATCATCTACATAGTCCTCTTTGATTTTATGGATGAGATCATGGAAGATGTAGGTCATCACATGCTGGTAGGTTGCTTCAACATTCTTTAGACCAAATGACATGACACTATAGTAAAAATTTCCCTATGGGGTGATGAAATAAGTCTTATGTTGATCTTTTATGGCAATCAATATTTGATTATATCTTGAAAAAATATCTAGCTGTAAGATCAACAAGTTTGTTGATACTAGCCAAAGGGAAATCAGCCTTTGGGTAAGCAAGGTTGAGGTCATGAAAGTCAATATAGAGGCAAAGTCATCCTATGGGATTGGTGATAGGAATGATCTTAAAAACCCATTGAGGATAATCTATGGGTTAGATGAAGCTAACATACACGAGATGATGAAGCTCTTCTTTGACTAGAAGGGTGATGTGAGGGTACATCTTATGAAGCTTTTATTGAATAAGATTAGCATCAAGATGGGTGAAAATGTTGTGGAGGGATATGGAAGGATCTATTTTGAGCATATCCTGATAAGACCAAGCACATTCTATGCTTTGGTCATGAAGGAAAGAAGGGTAATCTTGTTGCTCCATGAAATCTAAGGATTGACCAATCTTTACAATGTGAGGGTCATCCTGAGTACCCACATTGACATCGATAGTGGATTAATTAAACATGGTTTGGTTCTCAAGAGGAAGGGATTTGTGGTTAGAATAATCCCTTGCACTGAGTTAGGTGAGAATAGAATCATTGTCATGATGTTAGATGGTGTTGTTGGTAAGAGAATCATTTTATACCATTTCAAGATGAATGAGAGGGAGGCTTTTAGTTTGACCATCCTTTTGATAGTTTAGGGGGCCTAAAATAATAGTATTGACTTAAAAAAAGTTAGAAGGAATGATTTTGAAATCCTCAAACTTTGAAGGAGACTAGGTTGGTGAGGATGGGATGTTTTCCTCGATGGTGGTGATAGGTTTTGGTGAATCAGTGGGTTATTCTAGTGGTATGAACCCAAGGCCAAATAGCTCACAAGGTTTCTAGGTTTTGATGGAGGGTAACTTGTGAGGTCCATATTCATAATAGCGTAAGTCAAATCCATTCTAGGCACACTTGTGAAGGTATAATTTGGTAAATGCTAGTTTTTTGAGATAGGAAAAGTTGGAGGTAAATGGTTGGGTGGAAGAGGCAGTGGTGGAAGCAAGAAGTGGATGATCAAGCCCCCCATAGATTAAGTTGGTTTGATGGTTGGGAAGCTTGAAGGGAATGATGGTTTTGATGTTGGGGTCATAATTAGGATTGTGGTTAAGGTTCCCATACTCTTGAGGAGTAGGGAAAGCATCTAAGGCTAAAAGATAATACTCCTCTAGTGAGAGATGTTAGAAAATTGTTTCCAAGGGGTCCTCTACGAGCATCTGAGAAGAAAGGATAGATGATATAGTTGAAGCTTTATTGATGGTAGAGGTGAAGTTGTTGTTGGTTGGTGGTGAGGTGGATGAGGGAGGAAGATGAACATCATTGGGTCGATATGTCATGTTGTAAGATGTGAATGAACCAAGGTTAACTTTTATGGTATGACTTGACCCTCATGTTTGAACTTAACACATCGATGTAAGGTGGATGGGACACAAACAATGGCATGAATCCAAGGGTATCCAAGTGAGAGATCATATTGGAACTCACCTTCTACAATGTAAAATAATTTTGAAATTGTATGAGGTCCCAAGTGGATGTGGAGGACAACTATCACCAAGGTAGTGGCCTTAGTATCATTAAAGGAGTGGGGGACCACTGTAGTTTTTGACATGATATTCTTAGGCAACTGGAGTTGGTCATAAGCATGAGAGGAGATAATATTAATATTATATCCTCCATAAATCATTACCCTTTTGATGTGAGTTTGGTTGATGTATGCAGTGATGAAAAGGGGAGGATCAAGATCTTCAGAATGAACATACGATAATTCTAAATCATAGAATGTGACAAATGTAGAAAGTTGAAGGGCTTTGACAAAGGATGCAAGAGGTTGAGGGTGTTTTAGTTGAACCTCTATTGATTTTAGGGCATATACCAATGCTTGGTGATGATGGGGTGAGGTGTTTATTAGTTCATAAAGGCTCATCTTCACAAGTGTTTGGTGAAGTTGTTTTAACACTACTCACTAGATAGATTTAGAAGGGTTGGAGGGAGAGGCACCCATAATGGATATTTTGGGTTTTGGTAAAGGTGAAGGTAAGGGTGAAGGTGCTTGTTTTTAGTTGAAAGGTTGAGGGGTGGAAGGGTATGCCCATGGTATGGATACTTTGGCTTTTTCCTTATCCTTTTGTTGGGTCCTAGATCAGGTAACCATATGGATAGTGTGGATGAGGGGAAGTGTTGGGATATATGGTTGATTTGATTCCTCCTCACTTTTAAAATGAGAGTGGAGGAGTAGATAAGGGTTGGATTGGCTCATTTGGTGATTGGTTTGGTAATGGGATCAAGGGAGGTTAATTTGATAATTGATCATCTTCATCCCATAAGTTATGAACAAGAGCTTGGAGAGATTTGTATTTCTCTGTATCATGGCCATGTATCCTATGTTATGAGTAGATTAAACTATATTTGAACCAAGATGGTTTAGGACTTGAAGCGTTGAAGGTTTTGATAGGTGTTAGGCTTAAGGAATAAGTTTTCAACAACCTTTGTAGAATGGTCGAATAAGATTTGACCAAAGGTGTTGAGGGTGTTGGGTTTTTGGTTTTAGGAGTGGGAGCCTTCTTAGAAGTATGATTCACCATAGAAGTTGTAGGTGGTATAATGGTTTTAGTAGGTGGTTTTGGTTGGGATTGTTTGGTTATGGTTAGTTTTGAGGTGGAGGGTTTAGAGGTGGAAGATGAAGATTTGAAGATAGGTGGGAAGGTAGAGGTAGATAGGTTAGTTAAGAATGATGGGGATTTTGATGATTTTTGTGGAGATAGGTGTAGGTAGAGCAAAAGGAGAAGGTTTAATAGATGATGAATAGGGAGTTGTGGGAGGGTTCAACTTCTTGGTATAAGGATGAGCTTGTGGGATGGCATAAGGATGGGGTCCTAAGATAGATGGTAAGAGGGAAGGAGGTGATATAGCTTTGGTTTGGGGTGGGAGTTTGCGTGGTTCCACCTTCTTAGCTAGTTTGGTTGGGGTTTTCTTTACTGGATTAGATGGGGTTAAGTCCAACTTCAAATATGGGTAAGCAAGGTTAGGTGTAGGAATTATTCCTATATTCTTGATAGGTTTGGTTAGAGAGGCATAAGGGGATTTGAAAATTTTAAATGGAGGTGGGTTGGATGGTCCCCTATGGTTTTGGAGGGAGAAGTGTTTAATGAAGGTATTGAGGTGATGATAGGTTTGATGGTAGATGCAAGTGAGGTTGAAGTTTTAGGTTTATTTTGATAGCAGAGCCTAAGATGATGCCAAAAGGTGGCTCTATCTAATTTGGGTTGAGAAGTGAACTCTAGGTTTTGGACCAATCTAGAGAAAGGTTTGTAAATGGGTTTGATTCTTTGATCATTGGTTTCAAAGATTAAGCCCATAGGTTGAGGTGAGGGAATGGTTTCTTCACCTTTGTTCTTGATGGAAGGGTCCAATATTTGGGAGGATGTTTCCTTCATGGAAAGTGTAGACAAGGTGATCTCTTCTTTTGGGATGGTTTCCAAAGAGAGAATGGGTGTAAGTAGGATAGGGGAGGAAGGTGTGATGGTCTCAAGTTAAGGAATGGAGGTGGTTGTTTCCTTTGATTGGGTGTCCAAAAGAATGGTGGGTAATTTCACCATGCCAATAAGTGGAGTAGGGGAAGAGGTGGTTGAAGAAATGGTTGCCTCCTTTGGTATTTCTATCAAATGAGATGTGGATAAGTCCATGGTCTCATCAAGTAAAGAAAGAGGGGTGGTTTCTTCCTCTGTTTGGGTGTCCAAAGGAATAGAAGGTGAGTCTGCCACTTCAATGAGAGAAATGGAGGAAGAGGTAGTTGAGGTAATGGTCTCCTCAATGATAGGTTCACTGATAATGATATTAACTTTATGAACCTCATGAGCGTGAAATGATTCTTGTTTATTATCATCATAGTTGGTAGAAGGGGCATGATTTGGAAAAGGTTTATGAAAGATGTGAAAGGAATGATTCAAGTGTGCATTTGGATTATATAATACAAGTTCTACCTTATCAATCATGTTTTGGATAATGGTTTTAAAGGTATTACAACTACTAACATCATGTCCAATGACACAATGGAAAACACATAGATCATTCTCATTGTACCAACCATGTGTAGGGTGATAAGCATCAAATTATTAGGGAGGTTTTATGGGAGGAAGTTGTATGATGTTATATTTGAGAAATTTATCCAAAACTTAAGCATAAGACTCCCCTATTGGAGTGTATTATTTTGGCACAACTAAGTTTTAATTTTTGTTTTGTTAGTTGAAAGAGTTAGAGGAGTTTGTTTGGTTGGGTTGGTTGATAGTTGGTGGTGGATCAGTTTTAAAGATAACTGAGTTTGTGGATGCCTTAGGTTTGGTATTGGGATGGTTAGATTGATTGGTAGTTTTAGATGAGGAAGGGTCATTGGATTTAAATCTATAATTTTTGTTCCTTAGTTTCAATTTTCCCTCATCAATGGCTCCGAGTTCTAATTTGTGTGCCACGATGAAAGCCTCATCAAAGGTCCTGAAAGATTAAACTTGAAGAGTAAGGGAAATATGTTTGGCACAACCCCAAAATAAGAGTTTAATCAATTTAGGTTGGGGTAAAGAGAAAGAGAGTTTATTTATAAGACCTTTCCACCTAGATATAAAATCAGTAATTGATTCATCATCAAATCTCTTAATGGAGGAGAGGTCGATAATAGAGAAATTTTTAGATATATTGACTGAGAAATGATCTAAAAAGATTTGGGCAAGTTGGGAAAAGGAAAAGATGGAGTGCTTGGTGAGATCACTATACCAATCTAAGGCTAGCCCTGATAAAGACATGAGAAAAGTGCGAAGGAGAAAAACATTGTCATATGCAATCAAATAACAAGAGTGGAAAAATGCTCTTAAGTGTTGTTGGGGGTCCTCCTTGATTTGGAACTTGGAAATTTTGGGTAGTTCCCATTGAGGAGGATAAGATCAGATAGAGACAGATGGGTGAATAGGTTAATTAAAAATTTGATCATAAGATAAAAGGTTATGAACCCCAGAGATAGATAACTCCAGGTTGGTCATTTTGTCCATCAACATTTTGACCAAATCTATTTGAGATTGGGAAGCTCCATAATTGTGTGGTGAGTTTGGTTGAGGTTGGGTGGCAGAAATATATGGATAAGTGGTAGAAGGTTGAGAATATACCACATATTGGTATGTGGTCATTGAAGGTTGGGATGATGCCACATAAGGGTTATTAGGCACAAAAGGTTCGGTAGAAGGTGCTATGTATCCTTTTGGATTAGGAACATATTAGTAGGATGTCATGGGTATTTGTTGAGGGATTGAAATGGGTTGATTTGGAGGTATGGATGAATTAATTGTTTGGGGTTGGGTGGTAACTCTTTTTCTAATAGGTGGAAGGGTAGGAAGTATGGAAAGCACCAAATTTTGAAGTGAGGTGGAAATTGGTGGGTTGGAAGTGATAAGGGTAATGGTGGAAATAGGGGTAGAAGATAACCCCATGGTGGATGAAGTATGGGTAACAAGAGGTGAGGTTACTCCTATGTTGGAGGTGTTGGTTGGTTTAGGAGGTGTTTTTCTATTGGTTGGGATGTTGGATTGGGTTTGGGTGGTGGTAGAAGATGGGTTATGGGTGGAATAAGATGCTTGGGTGATCATAGGTAGGGTAGAGGTGGCACCCACCATAAGATGGGGAGGCATACCATAAGGTGGATCCATAGGAGGAGCCGAAGCAATAGGGGTGCAATGAGATAAGGTGTTGAGGTAATGTTAAAGGGCTATGGGGTTGTTATCAAGGAAGGTAGTGAAATCTTCATCACCATCAACAACTATTTGAGGCATGGTAGGAGGGGGAGAAATATGAGAACTCTCAACATTTGAAGTATACTCCATGAAAGAAGAGGAGGAAGATGGTGGTTCTTGGTTGGTTTGATTCCTCAACTGTTATCTAGTAAAGACCATGTGAGGAATAAAAAAGAAATAATGAAAATCTCACAACTCAAACACCAAGAAAGCAAAAGAAAAAGATCTCAAGAAAATCAAAAGATACACTAAAGTGCATTTAAAACTTAGGATTCTTTTTAGATCGCTTTTGGCTTACACCTTAAAAAGTGTGAAGAGGAAATTTGGTTTGTAGATTAGGTACTAGAAAGGAAGTCTTAGGTTGGTTTTGGGTATTAAAGGCTCTAAAAATATATATATTAAAAGTCTGTATGTGGCTTGATATTGGGGCATACCCCCTCACTTCACACACCATAATGGTAAGGGTGTTGGGTACTTAGCCAAGATATACTGAATTTTAGAGTTTAAACTCAACTAGAGAGCTAAGTTTTGATTTCTCTTCTTGGTAATGACCTCCAAGTAATATAGACAAAGGGTAAGGTTTACCCTTAGGTGATGAAATCCTAGTTGGGACTTATGTCAATTATTTTTATGTGTTGATTGATTATGTGGTTTGGTAAAAAGTGTGATAACAAGAGTGAAACTATGATTGATTACTTTATTTTTAAGTTAATTAGATGAACTAAAAACATGCAAGAAATCAATGTATGTAAGGTTGGTTTTAAGCCCAAAAGAAATTTCATATTTCATTATATGAGCATAGAATAAAGGAAGAAAAGTGAACCTAGATGATGCTATGTCTCACTAGGTGTGCCAAAATGTTTCTCTTAATTTTCGATCATTTCTTAATGAAGATAAGAAACTAGTAATAAGGGTATGATATAATAACCTAGTTGTTATGCACACATGATCTAGACAAGTGTAGAGAGATCTTTTTTGTCTTAAAAGGATGACCCATAGATAAAAAAGTAATAAAAAAGGGGTTGTTAGAAAGATAGTTAGGTGGACTGCCTAACATGATCTAGATCCAAGAAGCATGAGCTTGTTTAGAGGCTATCAATCCACTTTTTGATAAAAATTAAGTTGAAAGAGATAAAATGAAAGTACTTGTATCAAATAATAGAAAGGAACTGAAATGAAATACAAGAAGAAAATGAATGCTTGATAGAGAAAATAACTAAATATAGCAATAGCGGGTCAATACTTGTGCTAAAATAGATCAGGCTAGGTTCATAAAATCAGGCAGGGGTCTGTGAATAAGAAGGGTCATAAAAAGTCAAATTTGGTTGGGGGTAGGGGTTAGAAATAACTTACTATTATTTCTTACCATAGTGATCATTGGTGGTTAGGGTGACTGTCGATGATTAAGCTGACTATCAATAGTTGGGTAAATGTCGATGGTTGGAGGTGACCATCGATGGTTGTGCTAACCATCAGTGGTTTCCTATAGCATTTTTAAGGTGTTCAGAAGGAGTTGTAAAATGTGTTGCTAATTAGATAGGGGTTTGTTAAGGGTTTGGTCAAGGATAGGGAAGTCAAAAGATAGGTGTAGTATATCTGATTTAGGCTTGGAAGTCAAAAACTATACCTTTTGCTTCATGGTAGATGGTTGATGGCTAGATAGATTTCAATAGAGTAACGATACTTTGCCTCAAGATCAATTTGGGTAGAGTTTTAGGTCTCTATTATAGATGCTTGATTGCTGGAAGAAACACTGATTAGATGGAAGCTAGATCACCTGGGTGTTGGAATGCTTGAAAGTGATTCTGATTACTCAAACTTGGATCTATTTCACCTCCTACTCCCCTCATTTTATAAGCAAAGAGAGATTGAAGATAGGAGGTTCCCTATTAGATTGACTTGCTGATTTTGATGCTTGAGAGTTCATTCGTAATAGGCAAGGTGAACATATTTAATTGTGTCATGTTAACTTACACATAACTGGTATTGTGTTAGTAAGGAAGAAGGCTTGACCATCGATGGTTATCTTAATTGTTAGTGGTCAAGTTGACCATTGACAGTTGAGTATCTAAAGGAAAAGGGGTCAAGGTGAGTTAAAAGGGTTTGAGTTATGGTTAAGTTAGTAAGTTAGTGATTTTTGTTAGCTAAGTAGCTAACTAGACTCAAGGTTTGATGGATTGGTCAGTAGGTTGAGAAGGTTTAGGTGGTCTCAAGGGCCCCCAAGGCATTTTGACATCTAGGACCATTTTGTGTAGTTTTCTAGTGTCTACACTTTCAATCTCCATATCTAGTCACTCACCTCCATGTAAAAAATAAAAAAGTGAGTCAAAGTTTGACTTTTTATATTAATGGTATTCAACTATCCACTCTTTCAATGATGAGTAAGTCTTTGATATGTTCACCCGAGCATTGAGACACAAAGCTCACCTTAAGGTCCTTAAGCATCAACCTACCTCTTATGATGAGTTTGTTATCTAATGTCTAAATATCAATGTATTCAAGGTTTTTTTGGTCTATATCCTCATCATATCCAGAAAGAGTCCTCTCATCATAATCATAATTGTTGTGTGGCTAGTGATGGCATTACTAATTCTCTATTAGATAATAAGTTTTTTTTTCCCTGAGAGGTCAACACCCTAAGTAAGAATGACTCTAAAAATAGTAATGGTAGAAATAATGTCAAGTACACTTTCAACCCTTATAAGTGTTGCAAGCATAACCATAGGAAGGGAAATTTTGATAAGAAGTGTGTCACTCAAAATTTGAGTGATGCATTTAATTCATCTCCTCTTTAAGAATCTCTTCTCATAGCTACTAATCTCAAGTTTCACATTTTAAAAGAGCCTCTCTCTAACCATGACAAGGAAAATAAGAAGACAAATTCAAGGGGAAAGTCCCATCGTTCATCTTCTATAAATCCTTATTCTTTCTCTTATTTAGGTCATTCTTCTTTGAATTTATTCGAGAATGAAATCAGGTGCCATGATGGAAATCTCATTGTCTCCATAAAGGTTTTTGAGAAATTTAGTTATGAGTGATTTGTCAATATGTATCAGGGTTAGGATAAAAACCCTTCGGGAGATATTAGTGATGTTATAACTTTTGGTCAAGCCTCAAGGGAAGACAACCCCAAAGTCATGTTTAAATTTTAGTAGAATATTCCTTCTTAGGATAAGATTTAACACTACACTATCATAAAGGAGATCCAATCCATTTATGCTAGGATCTCTATCTAGGACCTTCCTAAACTTTATCCTAATACAAGGATGCTCATCTTTGATGAGATATATATACCTAGTGAGGCACTAGTATAGAGTTTTTTTGAGGCCCCCTACACATTTTTAGATGTGGATAACACTTTGGTTTTAAGCTTTGACACTACTTCCCTTCATGATACTTTAATCATCTTTAACAGAGTTTTGTTTAGCCTCAATATAGAGACCTATGATGACACCCATCACATTAAGAAATAAATCATCAATGAGGGATCAATTTTGAACATTATGCCCTTAAAACGTGTTTAAGATTCAAGGAATCAATACAATAATATTAGAAGTCTCACCACAATTATGTCAATTTTAATAATGACAAATTTCCCTAGTGGAAAAAGTAAATATTTGGGTTAATTTTGGAAGCAAGATGATTATGATCATGTTTTGTGTGATAAAAATTGAATTATCACACATCATGATCCTTAGTTGTCCTTGGATAGTTACTATGCATGTTACCACTATGACTACTTTCCAAGTAGTTTAGTTTGAGCATGAAGGTATGATTCATGTCATGGAGGTTGAATGTAACCCATGGGATTGGATGCAAGCAAATAAAAATCCCTTTGGTGAGGATTTACAAATCTCCACTTAGGTTCTCATAATATTTCCTATTTAAGGATGATAAGTTTGATCATGCTAAGTCTAAGACCAATTTCACTCCTTTTGAGATTGATCACCACTTGAAAGGATGTAGGGTGATACATGCACCTTTAGCTAATGTATTTACTCTTTTCTCGATGTCATCCTTTCTCTTATGGTATTTATTTGCTAAAAATAACTCCCATTATTAGTAATAACCATCCAACATGTCTAGACTAACCTTTGAAACTATCAACACCATTAATGCATTTCTTGAGGACTTGATCACTACATATCACCAACTCAAGTGCCAAGTCATCCATGTCAAGGCACATAACCTTTTTAATAATAAAAAGTTTATAATAATATTATGAAATATTTTCATAAAGAAAAACTTCAAGCTACCTAATTCTAAAATGTAATATAATATACCCACTATTCCTCATATCAGTAGTCCACCTCTCCATAATTTTTTCAACATGAATCTTGATCTACAAGTCACTCTTGAAAATACATATGAAGACAAACCCAATGAGTTGAAAAATATTTGTAATACTAGTAAATTACCACCTTTTATAGAAGACTGGTTCCCTTTATCTTTGCCACCATGAGATAATAACATTCATTTGATAGATGATGAGACTAAAATCCCTCCCCCACTTAATGCCTATGAAACTACTTACATAGAAGATGACTTCATATGCAATGATTTTGGGGTAGCTAAGTTGTTTTAGGATCCTCTATCTTTATCTCCTTAAACTTTTAGTAACTTGGGTGTATCCACCAAAGATACTTACACTAAAACTACTCATTAAGTTACTAATGCTTGTAACATCTCCCCATCTTATGATGATGATTACATAGTTTTCCAAGCCCAATCAAGGAAATTGGATGATGAGATTGATCTAGAACCTCAAGGTTATGTTCATCATGTCAACCCTGGTTTGGAAAATCCTCTATGGATTATCCAACAACTTCATGATTTTCCTAACTTGATTGATGATATCATCTAACCTTATGCCATTAATAATTTCCCCCAATAGTCCTAAATATATTAGCAAACCTAATACAATTTATAATATTTTTAGTTTTACAAATCATATTGGCCAAACCAATATTGTTAAACCTATTTCTTAGTTTTCTCATTATATCAACACTAGTAGAAAAACAACAATAAATGACTTAAAAAACTACTAAAAATTGCACATAAATGACTAAGTTTGGTCACGTAACCATTAGTAGTTTATTATTGGTTGTTTATAATGCGACCAAATTTATGACTAAACCATTTTTAATCATTTATTGATTGATCAATTTGGTAATATATTTAGTCATGATAGTCATTCATTTAGTCATTGTAATCATTAATTGCCATTAATTGGTAATATATTTAGTCATTTTTATTCACTGATTTTCATCCATTGGTAGTATATTTAGTCATTTATATTAACTGATTTCCGTCTATTGGTAGTATATATAGTCATTTTAATCATTATTTTACCATCAACTAGTCATATATTTACTCATATTTATTCACTAATTTTTGTCAATTGGTAGTATATGTAGTCAATTTAATTATTAATTGACATCAATTATTAGTATATTTAGTCATTTTAATTGACTGATTTCCATTAATTGGTAGTAAATTTAGTCATTTTATTTTTTAATTGCCATCATTTGGTTGTTTATTTAATTATTTTTGTTCACTAATTTCTGTCAACTGATAATATATTAATACATTGTTTATTAATTACATAATCATTATATTTACTACTAGTTTAGTAGTAAGTTTTCATTTATATGATATGAATAATTTATTAAATACCATAAATTGTATAATGTAGAAATAAACATATTATTAAATTGAATTACAACATAAAAAGAAATTAAATTTTTTTACATATACGAATAAGCTACAACATACTAGAAGTTGAAATATTGATTCAACATCATGATAAAAAAAGGTAATCTGCAATAAAAAAATATAATGCAATTTTGTTGAACTATAAGATGTTCATATATATATATATATATATATATATATATATATATATATATATAATCAAAAATATCAAAGTGTAAGAGTTTCCAACTGTTACAAATACACCATGATAAAGATCCCTTAACAACACATTCAAACTACTGCATAAAGCAATGGGCCAAGCTATCTAACAATGAGTACATAATAAACATCAACTATCATTTTTTACAAATATTTTAGTGGACATGTACTGTGTGAAGGTTCCTGTTTTCTCATTCAAACGGATAACTCCATCTATTTTGTCTTCATAAGAGAGGGGTATTTGTGACCTTTAAAATATTTACATTTGCATCTCCTGTTCCTTTCAATTTGACTCCATGTATAATAGATAGTGAGTAAATCCACCCACTACCCACAACAACACCATCAAATGGATCCAACACCCCAAATGTATCGCCTTCTTGGATTTTATCAATACATTTTTGCAAAAAAAAAAAAAAATACACATTATATTGAGATATAAAACATTCGATAACACATCGATAAACATTTGATAAATATTTATAAAAAACTATAAAATGATTATAGGAAACCTGAAACCATGCACCTGACATATATAAAAAATTAACTTTGTACTATTTGATACAGAATGCATATTAGATACAAAAGGTGTCAATATGTTAACAGTCATGTGTCATGAAGATGTGGATGCTATAAGGACAATAAGTGTCATTCCTACATTTGCTATGGGCTATTCTGTAGTTACTGTGGGTACCTTTCTCACTGCTGGGCACAACTTTGCAGTGGCTACAAGATTAACCTATAGTTGTTGTCAGTGCATCCTAACCCCTATATACACATCTCTAGTAGTTGAAAGTTAATTCGTCACAAATGATGAGCTATGGCTTTGGCTATGGGTTATTGAGAAATTCATGGAAGAGACCAGACAAGCTAGAGGAGTGAAGGAAGATTAGAGCAAAAAATTCAAGCATTTATAAGGAATGACCATAGCCCTGAATAAAAAAGTAAATGCTACAACAAAGGCATACACTTCCAATCTCTGTTTGGAGTGTTGCAGACCATAATTTATGACTACTGGGATACAAAAGAACCATTTTCAGCTTCTAGTCACTTCATGGAAAATAATTTCACTCTGCCAATAAGAGAGAACTGAGATATTTTTTGGAGCATAGGTCCCAAGTTTGATAAACTAGATGATTGCCAAATTAAAAGCTCACTAAACAAAAAATCCATCAACACACATCCTCATTTATTTGGAGTAACATAAAAGAGAAACAAGCCATCATCAGGCTCATACAGAGGAGATCAAGATCAACAAATGCCTTCACCCACTTTCCTCTATGATTATAAAGGATCTGACTTGGATAACACACAAAGATATACAACCACCTTGTGAAAGGATGGCCATAGTCTCTTATAACATTACAATACCACTGCTCTAGTGATTTGTAGGTCTTCATGATTACATGTAGGATGTTGAGGGCATAATTAAAGGATAGGACATTGTGATCACATAATTACCCAAGGGTAACAATACAAAAAAATCATGACTACCAGGGTAATAATTGCATGAGGAAATAACAAGCTAAGCTCCCATTCTGGAAAACACTCAAATGCAAATTTTCTATGTCACAAACCTAAGAATAAATGATTATAAAGGTATAGTGTATCTTTTGGTCATAGAAAATCACTTTAGCTTTTTAATATAACATGCATTATATTAAAAAGCATATTTAATCATTAAAACATCATTCATTGATTCTTGTCATGAGCTATTCCAACTCACCACTCAAAACCCTCATTATGACCCCATCTTATCTTTTTGCATCCTACATGTACCACATCTCTTGGGGATAAGTGACACTTCATGTGGGGGGAACAATGTTGTGGGAAATAAATCACATGATAATCTATGTGTGCAGATTGAAAGCCCATTATTATGCCATAAATACACCTATATTCGATTAGGGAAAATAATTAATTTTATAATTTTCCATTTTAAGATCAAAACTCATTCACAAAAAGACCTAAGTAAGACATTGTTGCATCTTGCAACTAAAACTACCATTATTGAAGAAACTTGCTTTGCTACAAGCAAAAAACTAAAGGTAAAATTGGGTGTTTTGAAGAGATATCTATTTAAAAAATTTGATAGGAAGATAAACTATCCAAAATGGGAGGTTCAGTAGTGAGAAGGGAACCCTCAGACTACAAGCAGTTGCAAGAAAACCCAGACAATTGGGCCATCTTTAGTAAGGTTGGATGGGCTACCTATTTTGAGAATTTGTAGCATTTTTTAGAACCTCTCGCTAGATAATTTCAAGGGTATTTTACAAGAGAATAGGTGACAGTATTTGGCATCACATTTACAGTTATAAAAGAAATGGTAACTCAGGTTATTGGGTTGCTAAGAACTAGGGAAAACTGGGAAGAGAAACTTAATGGCCAACTAGCTAGACAATAGTTTTGTCAAGATGATGAAAGGCTAGTGATTAAGAAAGGAGGTGTGGAGAGAATGATTCTACCCCCAATTTGGAGAGAAGTGGCCTCGTATATCATCAAATATCTAACATGTGAAGGTATGTACTCTTTGATTTATGCTCTTTAATTCAAATTTTTGAATCATTTAAGGCATGGTAGGACTATTAATATCCCAAACCACTTGTGGAATATCTTGAAAAAAATGTCTAAAGAATACCAAAGGGGGTAGAGAAAGCCTTGTCTCATCATTATCTAATTTGGTTATTAGTTAAACAAGGAATAAGAGATAATAGACCTGACCTTAACTAGGAATAGTTTCTAACCTTAAGGATTGGTGAACCTCAACAAGAGGAGGGAAACAATGAGGGGGGATATTCCAAGGGACAGGTCCAACATACAACATAAGAGGATACTGTAGGTACTAGTGAAACTGTTCAGCCCATTGCTACTATAGTCTCATCTATAGTTGCTATGGGTAAGAGAAAATGATAAAAATTAGTGCTACCTCCTGAGGATACAGGGAGGAAAGTCCACCAAAATAAACTAGGCAAGATATTCCTTCTCCTACTATTCTAACTATCTCAACACAAGAAGTAGATTTGTCCACCATGGTTCCTTCAAAAGGAGAAGAAGTTCTTCCATCACTAGTT
The DNA here is from genome assembly GCA_037957365.1 of Torreya grandis. Classification (NCBI taxonomy): domain Eukaryota; kingdom Viridiplantae; phylum Streptophyta; class Pinopsida; order Cupressales; family Taxaceae; genus Torreya; species Torreya grandis. The sequence goes on from JARHVA010000341.1 coordinate 2,572,901, forward strand.
ACATAGGAAGAAAGGGATGCCATAAAATTAATCTTCAATAAGAATTTCTTCCATCAGTAACTACATAGGAGAAGCAAGTTTCAATATCTCCCCCTCCAAAAAATAAAAAGAAGAATGAAAGGAAGAAGCCCTCTACATCAAAGAGAAAAAGACCTCTTCCTAGGAAGTCTTAGAGAATTAAAAGACCAAGGTCAACCCTAACATCCTCACCTATATACATTAATGAGGATGAAGAGAAGAAGAAGGAGCCCAAAATTCGTAAAACCTATGATAGGTTTGAGATAACAGAATGGTCTATTGTGTTGTCCCCGAAGAATGACTTCTCATTTTTGGGACAACATACAAACTATTTTGGCCTTGCAAGACCAAAATTGTCCCTTCCCTTTACAAAAATTTGTTTTGAGCTTTCAAATTCCTCATTTTTCAAGCTTTTTCAGTAAAGGGATTAGCATGTTCAAAGGTTCAAAGGCTTCTGTAGGCGAGTCCAATCAGAAGAACTAGTTTCCAACACCTAGTCATCTTCAGGATTGGTTTAGCACCTTGGTTCGATAAAAAATTTCTCTCGGTGAGCATCTAAGCAAGGATTGAACCATTGAACCATTTTGGTTTAATGGGTTCAATAGGTTCAAAGGTTCAACATCATCAGCAAGAGCTAGGCGCATTTGTCAGAGGTTCAAAGTTCAACCATTTCAAAGGTTCTACGGCTCCGAGCACTTAACGAGTTTCAAAGGCTTGAATCATTGAACCTTGAACCTTTTTGGTTCATCGATTCAATGGGTTCAATGATCAAAAGGTTCAATGCATTTGGTTCAAAAGGATATCAAAGGGGCTTAGCCAAATAAATGGAATGAACTGAATGAACTTTGAACCATTTCAAAGTTCAATGGTTCACAGGTTCAAAGGCTACCTCAGTTAAGGAAAGAAGCACATGCAAAAGCAAGAGTCAGCCAGATGCTACCAAGTGTCATCAGCTAAGCCCATTATACTTTGTTTGGGGGAAGTGGCAGAAGCTGCCACGTGTCCCTTAAAGAGATCGGTGGAGGCTGACAAGTGTCATCATCCGTGAGAGCCTAACTGAGCCCCAAACATTTCTATGGTGGTGTAAAAGCCTGAGAGCAAAAAGTGCCAAGTGTTAATGGCAAAATGTTTCAGTAAGAGGAGGTGGAAGATGCCACGTGTCAAAGGATGGGCCCCCCTCAAATGCAAAGACATAGAATCAAAGTAATGTGACTTCCTTCAGACAAATTATTTGAAGGAATTCCTTCAGACATTTTGTCCAAAGGAAATAAAGGGACCAACAACCCTCTGAAGAAATTGAAGCCCAAAGGCCACCTGGAAGATCTTGAAGGACAGATACCCTTGTGGGGGGGACACTCGACACACATGAAACAAACCTTTTTCAAGACCCCAAAAGGCATGTTCCCTTTAGAAAAGGTCAAAGCATCAAAGCAAATTGGAAGCTGCCAAGTGTCATGTACTGAGACATAGTTTTAAATGAAGCTTCAAAGTGTGAAACTCACCACGTGTCCCATCCCAGTGTAGTGGAAGCTAGCATGTGTTTGCATCTGTGCCCCTAGCTTTTAACAGTTTCAAATCTTATTCTGATAAGCTTATTTCAAAGACATAGATGCCACCACATGTCCTCACCCACGTCACAATAGAATGATAGGCTCGCGAATGTCAAATTTAGAGTGACTAGTTAGCCGTTAACCTTCAATCGATGAAGGACCCGTGAATGCCAAATTGGCTGCAATTATCTGTTGATTTTTGTGGACTCAAAAGGTGAACCTGGATGCATCCAAAGAGCCTAAGGCTAGGACAAAGAGAAGGAAGAGACAAAGAGGGAAACTCAGTAAGAGTTATTTTCAGTAGGTGAAGCAGTTTGTTGGGTAGATATTTGGGGCCTCCAAACATTGAAAGCACTGTCTGTTTGTCCCCTTTGAGATAAAGGCATAATAGACAATTTGATGGCTAGCAGGTGATGGAATGAGTGATTCAGGCTAAGGAGTAGACAAAGGAGATAAACTAGCATGCCATAGTTAAAGCAGCCACCCTACTCTAGCATGACAAAACCAAGATTGCATCCAAGGCATTAATGCATCGAATGGGTCACTCCATGGGAAAAAGTGCCAAGCCTCTCTTTGCCTCTATATAATGTAATCTTTTGTATCACCACAGGGGACTTTAAATTTTTATGGAAGTGAAACTCTGCCCATTTAAAAGAAGAAGACTAAGACTTTGAGCTTAGATTGTAATTTCATTTCATTTTATTTGAATGAGAAAGCAAGTTGTTTGTAGACTTTATGCTATTTTAGCTTGTGCTACTTTAAGAAATTGTTCTTATGTCTGTTTCCTAGAAGCATTCTTATTTATTTAACTTGACAAGTAGAATTAGTGAAGGTAAAAAGGGAGGTGTCCTGAAGCCAACTATGAGAAGACTTTGTGCTTTCACAATTATTTTCAGCATGTGTTTTTCATTTTCTTTCTGTGTTGAGGATTCTGTGATGAATTTGTGCCCCCATAATCCTTTGTGTTATACTCTTTGGGTAGTTGAGGTGGAAACTTTGTGTTCTATTTCATCCTGCTGGTTACTATGCCCTTTGTCACTAGTTACTTTTACTACCTAAAAGAAACTCTTGTTGTTTCCTGCAAGAACACTTCTAAAAGAAGAGAAGTACCTTCAGTGTTTTCACCAGGCTTTTCTCCTTTATCTATGAGCATCATCTCTAAAAGATGAGAGATGGATGGTTTATTCTACCCACATGTGTTATTTTTTACTTATTTATATTGTATATATCTCCTACGTATCTATAAGAAACCTCCCCTTAATGAGAGGAGAGATTAGTCCCCTGTTGATGTGGTAAACCTACACAACTGGTTGACCAATCTTCCTACTATGATTGATCAGACCTATTTTGTTTATCAGTATGCTGATTGACAAAATATTCACCCAACAATTTTTGGTGACTCTACTGGGGACAGTAATTTTGTGTAATTTAGAACCTCAAGTTTTAGATTGAAACATCACCTATGTCTTACCCATTATCATTATAACCTTATCCATGCATTCCACTGTGGATGAATGAACTACTCTTGTGCTTTCCCATTATTAATTTTTTCTCTCCAGCCTCACGCAACAGTTTTTAGTGACTCCGCTGGAAAAAGAGCGCGTAGTTTGAAGTCTCAAAATTCAAGCTGAAGCAGATCCTACTCTTTTCTATTTTTTGTTCTACAATCTGGCAACTCCAAGTTATACCAGAGGATAGAAGCCCCAAAGTGTTGTTGACCCTACTTTTGAGTTGGTGCAACAGAGTAATTTTGTGTTGTTTCTTCCACAACCTCACCTTAGATGAACTAGGAGTCTTCCTCCTAGCCCTACTAGGTCACCAGCACAAGGCAAAGTTTTTTTGCTGAGCTTTGCCTATCCACACTCCACTTGGATTAGTGATCCCACTTTTACATAATCAAATCATGGCTCAAGGCCCCTGGGGTAACTCTTTCAGTCCACTGAATTTGACTCTACCTCTGCATGAGCTTCCACGTAGTTCAAGGAAAAATTTCCCCAAATTCTTTAATGATGGGAAAGTTCATCCTAATGAACACATTGTAGCTTTTAGCATAGCCTGTAGCATAATAAGGGTGGAATTTGAAGACATAACAGTCAGCCTATTCATGGAGACACTACAAGGTGCTACTGTAGACTAGTTTTACCACCTACAGGTTGGATCAGTGACTGATTAAAACACTCTGAAAGACAAATTCAAAGCCAAGTTCAAGCCTACAGAAGATGCACATGCCTTGCTAGCCTAGCTCACATAGATGAAGAAGGAGCCCCATGAACCTATGAGGGATTTCATTGCCAGGTTTGACAAGTTGAGGCACAGGATTTCCATGGTCGCCTAGCTGACACCTTAGAATCTCAAGTGTTTCTTCATCAACTCACAGCTACTTGAAGTGAGTTTCTTACTGAGACGAGCTAGACACATAGACCTTGCTACTGCTCAAGACTTGGCCACTGAGGTAGAATATGACCTTATCTTGGTAGGAAATATAAGGAGAGACCCTAATAAAGGTAAGTCCTCTTCATCTTTTGAGTATTCACCTACAGTCACCATTGACCCAATGGTAAAAAAACTAGAAAATGAAATGTTAGCTCTTAGAAAGTAGATGGTGCAAGGGATGTCATATGTTTTTACATATAGAGATATGCCCAGGAGGACATTTTAGAATTAGGCATACTAAGGCAATGCTTCCAGGAATTAGGGACAACAAAATTGTCTTCTTCTGCCATAGAGGAACCTCGCCCTTGAAGCACCCCCAAACAACTCAATAGTTGGATATCTTGAAGTTGAATCAGATTTCTCATTCCAGCCTGAGTTGAATCCTAAAGATGATGCTAATCTCTTCACTGAAGAAGAAGAAAAATTAGCTGGCAACTCTCATATTGGTTTCCTGAACTATCAGGATAAACCCAAAAGTGAAGGCAATGTAGCTAAGGGGTCATATGTTGTATTCACCCGATCCAAGAATCAATCAGCTCAATAAGCTAATAGGGAGAAAGTTGAGGAGTGACCTTAACCAATAGTTTCAATTGCTAAGCAGGGATGAACTCTTCCTTTCCAGCCAAAGGACCCAGTGATTTTGAGAAAGGTAAGCACCCCAAATGCCCCTACACCTTCTACTTTGAATTCGCAGTTTAGTTCTCCCTATTTCAAAAATCAAAAGGATGAACTCCCATCCTTTGATCCTAGCTCGTTCCAGACATTTGATATCATTGACCATATAAAGAAAACTAAAATTCAAATGTCTAAATTTGAATTTCTGCAGTCCCATCCTGAGTAATTAGATAGACTAGTTCAATGTGTTAAAAACCAAAACATCCCTGTTAAACAATCAATTCCTAAAGAGACACATGATCTTGCTAGGAATGCCCTCACTAAGAACAACCTTGTCATTGCTCCCCCTGCTGCTCCTGGTAGGACTGAACCTTTTTATGTCTCATTATTGATAAATGGATAGAAGCTGAACAATTGCATCATTGACTTTGGAGCTTCAGACAATGTCATGCCTACTAAAGTAGTCAAATCTCTTGACCTCACACTGACCAAGATGTTTGGTAGATACTTCTCCATAGAGAATAAATAAGTGCCATTGTTGGGGTAGATTAAAGATGCCCAATTTGCATTTGCTGCCTTTACAGACAAAAGAATCAAGATGACTATCTTGGTAGTAGACGTCCCAACATCATATGGCATCCTTCTTGGGTAGAATTTCTGTAGGGATGTTGGTGGTGAATTGAGCATAGATTTGTCAGAGGTGAGGATTCTAGTCAATGGTGTCATGAAGAGGCTGCTACCTAAAAAGGAAGTGAAATACGTACTTACCTGGACCTCAACACCTGAAGCTCAAATTCTATTTGAGTCTTTAGGCATGGGAAACTACTTTCTATCCACTGATGAAGTTCATGAGGCATCTAATGAAGCTTCGGCAAGTGACAACTTGGAAATGCATTCAGGTGGAACAATAGAAGAATTGGCTGGGCACAATGCTAGTGTGGAAGAATCCCCTCCTCCGAATGAAGAAAAATCTAAGAGAAAATCAATATCAAATGAGGTATGGATTCTTGAATTTGATGGTAGCTGCTCCTCCACTAGTTTAGGAGCCAGAGTTGTGTTAATATATCCTCAAAAAGATATTTTTCCTTCATCTTATAAGTTGTAGTTCAATAACACTAATAACACAGCTGAGTATGAATCTTTGCTACTGGGATTAAAAGCTGCTAGGGACAAAGGCATCAAACTCCTTCATGCTAAAGGAGATGCTAAATTGATGGTTTTTTAGGTGAGGAACCTGTATCAAACCAAGGATGAAAGATAGCGCCACTACCGTAATCTAGTCTGGGACTAAATTGAAAACTTTGATGCTTTCAGCATCTCTGTAGTTTCCAGAGAATTCAATGACCATGCTGATGCACTGGCTATTTCAGCTACTCTCTTAGTTCCTCACCTAGACTTTAAAGGAGACATGTACACCATTAAGCTAGTCTTCCAGCCAAGTGTGCCTGATAATGCCAATCATTGGCAAGTGTTCAATAATGACAATCAAATCATTGCCTTCTTGGAGCAAAGGGATAGCTTCAAACAGCTACATTTTGAAGGCAGTGAACCTCAAAAGCCTGAACTGACCCTTGAATCAAGTTTAAGTACAAGTGAGGAGTTCTTGCAACTAAAAGGGAATAAGATTCTCAAAGGCCTAGTTTCCCTTGAGAAGCTATTCAATAAGCATGATAGATTCATCAAATAGCAGCAAATGAATTCAAGCTCCTCTTAGGAGTTTGATCAAGTAAATTTGGGAACCAAGGAAGACCCCAAAATGGTGAACATTGGGAAATGCTGTACTCTTGAAGAGCGTTTTAAGTTCACCACTTTTCTCAACAAATATATGGACATCTTAGCATACTCCTATGATGACCTGAAATCACTCCAACCTGATGAAATTTGACACGACATTCCTCTCAAGGCTGATTCAATGCCTTACATGCAAAAGTCCAGGCATTATAATCTAAAAATATTAAGGACCATTTTATCTGAGATACAAAAGATGCTAAATGCCAAGATAATCTTTCCAATCCATCATTCCATGTGGATTGCCAATATAGTGCATGTGAGGAAGAAGAATGGTGAAATTTGCCTTTGTGTGGATTTTAAAAATTTGAATCAGGCATCTTTAAAGGATAATTATCCTTTGCCAATAATGGATCAAGTGCTTCAGATAGTGACAGGCTCAAATATATTATCAATGCTAGATGGCTGCTTAGGATATAATCAGGTTGAAGTTGGTGAGGAAGACCAGCATAAGACTACTTTCACCACACCATGGGGCACGTTTGCATATAGAAAGATGCATTTTGGCTTGATAAATGCTGGCACCACCTTCCAAAGAGCAATGGACCTTACTTTCAAGGATGAGATGGGTAAGTTCATCATAGTTTATCTTGATGACTTGACGGTATTTTCTAAGCATCACCTAGACCATGTGTGCTATTTGCAATAAGTGCTAGAATGCTACCGCCAGAATGGCATTTCTTTGAACCCCAAGAAGTTAGTCTTTGGAGTGATGGAGGGGAAACTTCTCAAACACATTGTGTCTAAAGGAGGCATAAATATTGACTCGAATAGAGTCAAGTCTATCCAAGAACTTACCTTGCCCATAAGTAAGACTTATGTTCACTCTTTCTTTGGAAAGGTAAATTTCTTAAAGAGGTTCATCCTTGAGTTTGCTGAGAAGACTAAGCACATTGTAAACATGATGAAGGGAAAGGCCACCTTTAGCTGGACTAAAGAAGGCAAGTCAACATTTGAGGATATCAAGACTGCCATTGCCCATTCTCCAATTTTGGCTTGTCCAGACTATAACAAAGAGTTCAACATTTATAGCTATGCTTCAGAACATATGCTTTCAACAATTCTGGTTCAACAGAATAAAGAAGGTATGGAATCCCTCATTTCTTTCATGAGCTGTCCTCTCAAACCTCATGAGCTGAAGTACTCAAACATGGAGAAGCATGCTTATGTAGTGGTGAAGGCGGTGAAGCATTTCTACTTCTACATCTTGAATACACACACAACTGCATTATTTCCTGACACCATGGTCAAATCTATACTGACTCAGCAGGAGTTTGGGATGAAAAGAGGAAATTGGGTTGCTAAGATCTAGGAGTTTAATCTGGTCATCAAACCAACAAAGCTAGTGTGTGGGAAGGGGTTATGCCAACTGATTATTGATAACAAGCCAAGAAGAACAGAGCATAAAGAATCAGAGGTGGAAGACACACCAACAGTCCTCTTTGTCTCCACCAAAAATGAGTGGTATTCAGGCATTGCTCATTTTCTTACCTATGGTGAGTGTCCTGCACACCTATCTTATAAAGAAAGGAGAACCATCAAGCTGAAAGCTGCTAATTTTGTCCTTTGGGACAATGGCCTATACAAGATGAACCTGAATGGAATGTTCCTTCACTATGTGGACAAGGAGCAGCAAGGCCGACTTCTGAAGTCCTTCCACAATTCAACTTGTGGAGGACATTTTTTTGCTCTTGTGACTACCCATAAGATCTTGCAGGCCAAGTACTACTAGCCAACTCTCTTTTATGATGCATACAAGTGGGTTAGAGGGTGTAAGCTATGCCAACAATTTGTCAAAAAACCCAAGTTAGCTGCCCTACCTCTCAAGCTAGTGATCATAGAGGAACCATTCCAGCAATGGGGAATTGACTTTATTGGTGCTGTAAACCCATCCTCAAGTGCTGGACATGATTATGTCCTTACAGCAACAGACTACTTCACCACATGTGTGGAAGTTATTCCAACCAAACATGTTACTTTAGAAGTAGTATGCAATTTCCTCAAATATAACATCATTTCCAAGTTTGGGGTCCCGACCAAGATTGTCACTAATAATACAGCTTGTTTTACTTCTCAGGAGATTACTCAATTCTATTTCTACTATGGAATTACACTCTCCCACTCTTCTGATTACTTTCCACAAGGGAATGGATAGGCTGAATCAAGCAACAAGAACCTAGTGACTATCATCAAGAAGCTAGTGGATGACAACCAAAGGACATGGCATAAAGCATTGGTTGATGCTCTATGGGTAGATAAAATTACATCAAAGAGAGTAATTGGTATGTCTCCTTTCCAACTTCTTTATGGTATCAATGTTGAGATATCAATCACTTTGGAATTGCTAGCATTGAAATTGGCTAAGGCAATTGAAGATCAAACGTATGAAAGCACCCTTGATAAGAGTATCATGTGCTTGACTGAGCTAGATGAGCAGAGAATTGTAGTGGTAGACCGAATTGCTGCTCATCAAGGTCTAGTGATGAAGCTCTTCGACCATAAGGCAAAAAACTGTGATTTCTAGATTGGAGATCAAGTCCTACTGTGGGACAAGAGAAGAGAACCAAAGGAGATGCATGAAAAGTTTGATTCCCTATGGAGGGGCCCTTTTACTATTCATTAGCTCAACGATGAAAACAATTTTCTATTGAAGTATCAAGATGGAACTCTCTTTTCTCTAACTCATAATAGGCAACATCTGAAGCACTTCAAATCTTGAAGTATTTGATGAGTTCCCCTGTACATATGTATATTTGTATAGTCTTTTGTTTCTATTTTGTTCTTTTCATTTTCATATTTTTTGTTTTCATTTTTTGGGTAGCACAACTCCGTAGCCTAATGGCACACTTCAAGGCACTGCAGATTCTAGTTTCTACTCCCCTCAGGTATGTTTCAAGTTTCCAACTGAAGGTAGTTCCCCAACAGGAGCCAGCTGTTGTCCTCGAAGAATGACTTCTCATTTTTGGGATAACATACGAACTATTTTGGCCCTGCAAGACCAAAATTGTCCCTTCCCTTTACAAAAATTTGTTCTGAGCTTTCAAATTCCTCATTTTTCAAGCTTTTTCAATAAAGGGATTAGCAAGTTCAAAGGTTCAAAGGCTTCTGTAGGTGAGTCCAATCAGAATGTCAGGAATCTAGAATAACAAACATGCTCTGATTCCACTGTTAGGATCTAGGAAGCACAATTGATTACCATTTACAAGAAACTTAACATGCATAATTAAATCAGAAGGCACAAGTAACTAGAATTCAAAAATAACATAGAATATGAGAGATAATACCCAATTTTATTAATACTCTTCCAGAAGGAAATACAACAAAGAAGATGCCACAGTCTTTTTCGTTACACACCTCTAGGGCTCCCACACTTCTAGGGCATAAACAGTAAATCTCTTCAAGAGCTCACTCTCTCAATTAGGGTCCCAACACACAACTCAAACATAGAGTTGGTGTTCACCCCCAACCAGTCAGTATCACTACTGCCAGTACCACTAGTCAGTATCACTACTACCAGTACACAAGTGCTCCACGCACTCCATGATCGAGTACACACTGCACTCCAAGTACAAAATCATACTTCAAGTAGATCTCCTTGATCTTGCACCTTGCTGTGTTGCTCGTCACTTTTAACCTTGCTATCCTGCAGATTCACCTTAGACCTTGCACACACAAACACCTGCAAATCAATGATCTTACTTACCATGTAGATCTCCAAACTTGGCCTTGCACACCTGCCAACCAAGATCATACACTCATGAAGAACCCTTCTAATTCTCCAAACCAGCACCCCTGTAGATATTCTACCAAAACTAGCACAACCTGCAGCTCTACCTAATCATACACACTCAGCACCCCTGTGGAACTAGGAGGAACACACGTTGCTCTCTTCACTCTGAAGGAGCTAACCTTGCTCTTACTCAACTAGCCCAAATTACAATACAACCCATGAGTCTATTATATAGATCCCATGCAAACAATAATTAGACATCCAATTACAATAATTAGATCATAGCTCAAGACTAAAATTAGCCTTTTATCATGCAAACAACCAGTTCGTTAACAAACTGTCTGTGAAACTCATAGTTTTAAACCACACAGGTGACCGACATCAGTCCCTATTAGTATGGAGGTGACTGACATCAGCTGATCCCTGATCGATGTCGATAGCTTCCTATCTCCACCTAACCGACGTCGATTGGCCTGACCGACGCCGTGACTATGACACTCAGCAACCTCCTCCTCCATGTTTGTATCAGTGAAACTTTTAGCTCCACAACCTAACAATCTCCCACTTGGAGATAAATAGCTGCACTGTACCTATACTTGTACACCATCTAATTTGTTTCCTAGCTTGTATCCCTCTTCAAGCTCAATCTTGAAGACCAACCACCACACATCCTATGGTGCAACTCTTGTCATCTAAGTAACCTGTCATATCCAAAGTGCCTGACTCTGCATAGCATGACGACCTACTACTGGTCCCTCTCAGATACTTGAGAACCCACTGAACTACCCTCCAGTGCTTCTTTCTTGGATTGGCTCCAAACTTGCTGACAGCTCCCACTACTGGGGCAATATTAGGGAGTACACATGTACTCAACCTCATCATGTGATTGGGGACCCTATTTTATGAACTATCCATCCATAGGTGCACTTGCCATTCTGTATCCTACACTACCTTCACACAATCATCCTATGACAACATCAACTTGTGATCTTCCCTGTCTCTAGGATTACTCATGCCAAAGAATTTCTCTACTCCCAAATTCTTCATGACATACCACTGAACTAACTTTTCCTTTAGCTCAACAACTCCCGGTATGTATGTGCCTGAAACAAGCACATCAACCACATATAGTAACAAGATAATGTCGTGACCATCATCCAACCTAGTAAAGAAACACACAATGGTTACAATGACATTGACTAAAGTCATGCTTTGTCATCCACCTGTCAAACTTGTACCACTGTCCTGTAGCTTCCTCAAGATCATATGACCTAACCTTCTATCTCACGTGTCCATTCTCTCTATTCTTTAACCAAGGAATCCATTTGTCTCTCAGTGCTTTTATCTTGGCTAGCAACTCTACCAAATCTCTTGTTTGGTTCTTCTCCAAAGAATTCATGCCATGCTCCCACTATTTCTTGGATCCTTCCTGCTCTGCAATGAGCAATAAGTAGTATAAAGAAGAGGAATAATGAATTTGAGGCTTACTTACCCTTTCAGTCCTCCACATGGGTGTTTGAGACTCCTTGACAGCCTGCTGTCTACCCAAAATCCATTCTAGTGACCGATGTCAGTCACCACCTAGTCTGCATCCAACTAACATCGGTTCCATGCAACTGACTAGGTCATCGACACCGGTTATCGTACTGACATTGGTCGCCACCTACCTAACACCACTGAATTTGCCTATCTGCATATGATCGACGTCAGTGCCTATCTGTTTGACGCTGGTTTCCTATAACCGACGTCGGTACCTGTGTTTCCCTGTGAGTGATGACTTTTTACTCGCGAGCTCTCTTTGGATCAAAACCCTATCCAAACTGCCCTGCTCAGAGTTACTTAGCCATCTCCACTGATCTCTATCTGTCATCTCCTCCATGAACACCAAGGCTTTCCAATTTTTAAGTCTATCAAAGACATCTAACTTTCACTTAAGAACATGCATCTCTTTCTTGCTCATGTGACTAAGCCTACAAAGCCACTTCTTCACAATTGAAGAAGAATTAGTAATATAAGCAAGTAGATAAAGAGTACCTACTTTCTTACCACATGCTAATTCAAGTGCATCCTTGGTAACATTCCAAGAATCTGTTGTGAGAGTTACTGTGTATCTCTCATCACCTAACTTTTCTAAAAAAATTAGCTGCATCTCCAGGACTGGGACCTGCATGACCTCCTTCAACACCCATGTGTTGGCTGTCTGCAATTTCAGCCACACTTCCCCTTTGCCAATACTTTGACAAGGCTCACCAACCCCTCTATTTGGGGCTGCATGGAAAGAGGCAACAAAATCTATAAACCAAGATTCTACTTTATCCAAAGAACATACCATAGCATCCTGTGCAACAACAACTGCAACATCTGCTTCTTTAGTTCCTTCATGCTGATCTTCTACCAACCAACAATATTTCTTTACCTACTCTTTCTTTCCATAACACCGTAATTGACCATTCGTGCTTTTCAATTCCTCCATTCTTAGTGTACTTTCTTCTGCCATTGCTATACTCCCACTCAATTAGAAATCCCTGAGAGTGACCTGTAATCAAACACAAACTTTCTCTCTACAACCTTAGCTCTGATACCACTTGTCAGAAATCTAGAACAACAAACATGCTCTGATTCCACTGTTAGGATCTAAGAAGCACAATTGATTACCATGTACAAGCAACTTAACATGCGGAATTAAACCAGAAGGCACAAGTAACTAGAATTTAGAAATAACACAGAATATGAGAGACAATACCCAATTGTATTAATACTCTTCCAGAAGGAAATACAACAAAAAAGATGCCACAATCTTCTTCCTTACACACCTCTAGGGCTCCCACACCTCTAGGGCATAAATAGTAAATCTCTTCAAGAGCTCACTCTCTTAATTATGGTCCCAACACAACTCAAACACAGATTTGGTGTTCACGTCTAACCAGTTAGTATCACTACTGCTAGTACACAAGTGCTTCATGCACTCCACGACCAAGTACACACCGCACTCCAAGTACACAATCATACTTCAAGTAGATCTCCCTGATCTTGCACCTTGCTGTGTTGCCCGTCACCTTTGATCTTGCTATCCTGCAAATCCACCTTAGACCTTGCACACACAAACACCTACAAATCAATGATCTTACTTACCATGTAGATCTCCAAACTTAGCCTTGCACACCTATCAACCAAGATCTTACACTCATGAAGAACCCTTCTGATTTTCCAAACCAGCACCCCTGTGGATCTTCTACCAGAACTTGCACAACTTGCAGCTCTACCTGATCATACACACTCGACACCCCTATGGAACTAGGAGGAACACACCTTGCTCTCTTCACTCTGAAGGAGCTAACCTTGCTCTTACTCGACTAGCCCAAATTACAATACAACCCATGAGTCTATTATATAGATCCCATGCAAACAATAATTAGACATCCAATTACAATAATTAAATCCACAACTCAAGACTAAAATTAGCCTTTTATCATGTAAATAACTGGTTTGTTAACAAACTACCCATGAAACTCGCAGTTCCAAACTGCACAGGCGACCGACGTCAGTCCCTATTAGTCTGGAGGTGACCGACGTCGGCCGATCCCTGACCGATGTCAGCAGCTTCTTATCTCCACCTTACCGACATCGGTTGGCCTGACTGACATCGGTGACTGTGACACTCAGCAACCTCCTCCTCCATGTTTGCATCAGTGAAGCTTTTAGCTGCACAACCTAACATAGAAGAACTAATTTCCAACACCTAGTCATCTTCAAGATTGGTTCAACGCCTTGGTTCAATCAAAAATGTCTCTCAATGAGCATCTAAGAAAGGATTGAACCACTAAACCATTGAACCATTTTGGTTCAATGGGTTCAACGGGTTCAAAGGTTCAACGTCATCAGCAAGAGCTAGGCACATTTGTCAAAGGTTCAAAGTTTAACCATTTCAAAGGTTCCACAACTCTGAGCACTTAACGAGTTTCAAAGGCTTGAACCATTGAACCGTTGAACCTTGAACCATTTTCGTTCATCAGTTCAATGGGTTCAATGATCAAAAGGTTCAACGCGTTTGGTTTAAAAGGATATCAAAGGGGCTTAGCCAAATAAATGGAATGAACTGAATGAATCATTGAACCTTGAACTACTTCAAAGTTTAATGGTTCACAGGTTTAAAGGTTTAAAGGCTACCTCAGTTAAGGAAAGAAGCACATGCAAAAGCAAGAGTCAGGCGGATGCTGCCAAGTGTCATCAGCTGAGCCCATTATTCTTTGTTTGGGGGAAGTGGTAGAAGTTATCACGTGTCCCTTAAAGAGATCGGTAGAGGCTGACAAGTGTCATCATCTGTGAGAGCCTAACTGAGCCCCAAATGTATCTATGGTGTTACAAAATCTTGAGAGCAAAAAGTGCCAAGTGTCAACGGTGGAATGTTTTAGTAAGAGGAGGTGGAAGATGCCATGTGTCAAAGGACGGGGCCCCGTCAAATGCAAAGACATAAAATCAAAGCGATGTGACTTCCGTCAAAAAAATTGTTCGAAGGAATTCCTTCAGACATTTTGTCCTAAGGAAATAAAGGGACCAACAGCCCTCTGAAGAAATTGAAGCCCGAAGGCCACCTAGAAGATCCCAAAGGGAAGATACCCTTGTGGGGGGGACACTCGACACACATGAAATGAACCTTTTTCAAGACCCCAAAAGGCATGTTCCCTTAGAGAAAGGTTGAAGCATCAAAGCACAACAGATGCTACCAAGTGTCACAAACTGAGACACAATTTTAAATGAAGCTTCAAAGCATGGAACTTTCCACGTGTCTCATCCCATTGCAGTGGAAGCTGCCATGTGTCTGCATCCGCGCCTCCAGCCTTTAACAATTTCAAAGCTTATTCTGATAAGCTTATTCCAAAGACACAGATGGCACCACGTGTCCTCACCTGTGTCATAGTAGAATGACAAGCCTGCAACCATCAAATTCAGAGTGACTGGTTAGCCGTTAACCTTCAATCGAGGAAAGACCTGTGAATGCTAAATTGGCTAAAATTATCTATTGATTTTTGCAGACTCAAAAGGTGAACCTAGATGAATCCAAAGAGCCTAAGGCTAGGACAAAGAGAAGGAATAGACAAAGAGGGAAACTCAGCAGGAGTTATTTCCAGTAGGTGAAGCAGTTCACTGGGTAGATATTTGGGGCCTCCAAACATTGAAAGTGTCGTCTGTTTGTCCCCTTTGAGATAAAGGTAGAATAGAGAATTACGTGGCTAGCAGGTGATGGAATGAGTGATTCAAGCTAAGGAGTAGACAAAGGAGATGAACCAGCATGCCATAGTTAAAGCAGTCACCCTACTTTAGCATGAAAAAACCAAGAATGCATCCAAGGCATTAATGCACCGAATGGGTCACTCCATGGGAAAAAGTGCCAAGCCTCTCTTTGACTCTATATAATGTAATATTTTGTATCGCCACATGGGACTTTTCATTTTTATGAAAGCAAAACTTTGCCCATTTAAAAGAAGAAGACTGAGGCTTTGAGCTCAGATTATAATTTCATTTCATTTTATCTGAATGAGAAAGCAAGTTGTTTGCAGACTTTGTGCTATTTTGGCTTGTGTTACTTTAGGAAATTGTTCTTATGTCTATTTTCTAGAAGCATTATTATTTATTTAACTTGACAAGTAGAATTAGTGAAGGTAAAAAGAGAGGTGTCCTAAAGCCAATTGTGAGAAGACTTTGTGCTTTCACAATTGTTTTCAGCGTGTGTTTTTCCTTTTCTTTCTATGTTGATGATTCTGGGATGACTTTGTGCCCCCATTATCCTTTATGTTATACTCTTTGGGTAGTTGAGGTGGAAACTTTGTGTTCTATTTCATCCTGCTGGTTACTGCACCCTTTGTCACCAGTTACTTTTACTACCTGAAAGAAACTCCTGCTATTTTTTGCAAGAACACTTCTAAAAGGAGAGAAGTGGCTTCAGTGTTTTCACCAGGCTTTTCTCTTTTATCTATGAGCATCATCTCTGAAAGAAGAGAGATGGATGGTTTATTCTACCCCCATGTGTTATTTTCTGTTTATTTATATTGTATATAGCTCCTACGTATCTATAGGGAACCTCCCCTTGATGAGAGGAGAGATTAGTCCCCTGTTGATGTGGTAAACCTACACAACTAGCCAACCAATCTTCTTGCTATGGTTGATCAGACCTATTTTGTTTATCAGTATGTTGATTGACAAAATATTCACCCAACATATTGAAGAAGAGTCTACAAAGTAAGAGGAAATGCAATCACCTGAGCAACCCAAATTGGGAGAAGAAGAGATGAAACCACTTAAACAAATAGGGTATATAGAAGAAGAAATAATAATGTCATATCAGCCTATAAAAGAGGAATAATTACTTGAAGAAAGGACCATGGAATAAGCAACAGAGCAAGACAAATTTCCTCATGACTAGGAGTTCCAAACTTTGGAACAATCCATGGAAGAGATATATTGGTTGAGGAATAAAATAGTAGAGTTAAAAAGCAAAAGAGGCCTGGAAACACTTCTAGGGGTAGGAGAATTTCTAAAGCCATCTATGGAAGAAGAGTCAATCAAGGAAAGGAAATTGGAGGAGCCTTCAACAAATCCCTTAGAAGTGCCTACAACAGCTTCATCCACCTTACCTAAAAATGGCATTAGTGTACCCCTAGAAGAACTTACAATAGATAATGTTCTAGCTTTGGTACCATTCCAAAATATGGTTTTTTTTTGTAGAGACCACTATAAAATTACCTACAACAAAATAAGTAATTGATGTAGGCCTCTCAATTGCTAGCTAGTAGAAATTGATGACCTTTTGAGATTTCTTGAGTAAAAGTACTGATGACGAAACTTATCATAAGCAGTTGATACGAAAGTTTATATTATATGTTGAAGTAAAGGAGTAGTAGGAAGATTCAAAAGAAAGACTAGAAAGGGTTGAGACTAGGATTAATTATTTGAAAGAGAAGATCACTAACATGCATGAGAACACTGAGATATTAAATTAATGCAGATCACCCTCTAGGGTATATATTATATACTTAGAAGAAAGGTGGCTCAAATTTAAATATGATAGGATATACAATGATCAATCCTACATGGTATGTGATTCTAAGTCTTTCTTTGAGGTCTATAGGCATGTTGACCTTGATATTCAAGTATAATTGAGTGAGTTTCACATGCATCAGTATGTTGTATCACATGACACGAAGTTATTTCCCAATATATACCTAGGGGATGTCCAATTAAATGTCTTTACCTCATACATCCTCAATGAAACAAGAAGAAAGAAATGGGTTGAGGACTATCAAGAGAAATAAAAAGAGGCTACCCTAATGATTAGGGGTGAATCTATTGATTCATAAGCTATAATAGAGGAATGGATTGCTTTTATGAATGCATATACTCCATGATCATGGGTCACAAATAAATAAGTAGAGGTCTAGAACCACTACTTGAGCTTCATGGAGGGAGATGGAAAATAAATTTTGTTTCCTATTTGCACAGATGGGTAGATCTTTCAGATACCCTAAAATGAAAAGAACCTTATTCCCCTAAGAACCTTAGAGAGGCAATACACAGAGTATATATGTACATTGATCTTGTCAGGAAAAGAAAGATAAGTTGGTTGGGGTTGATGTTTCATCCACCCATGTTTTGGTTCCCAATTCCTAATTGGGAAAGGAATGTGCTAGCTGATAGAGAGGTAGAAAAGAAAAGGTGGAAAAATATAGATGATTCTAAAGGATTTTATATATTCAAAGGGATGGGCTATACCGAGCCCTTAGATTTTAGAAAATGTTGTGGATTCAAAATTCAAAGAAGGCTTGCTCAAGGACAAGCAAGATGTTAAGTAGGGGGTGTGATGAGAACACTAATTGTTCTATTTATAGCCTCATCCATACCCAGTTGTATATCTTTTTCCTATATGAATCCTCAGAACTATCCATGACTCATGTAAATGAATGAATGAATTAATGATTATGTGTTCATTAATATATACATGTGTTATGGATTAATTATGCCTTTTATTTAATTAGATTATATTTATGTAACCTTATTTAACAGATGTTTAAAGGGTAGAATAAGACTATAGGAATCTTACTTGGTCACAACACTTATAGAGAAGCCCAAAGTAAAAGGGGATTTTAGCCCGTAGTAGCTGCCAACTTGCAAGTTTCCACCTACAAGTTGCGTGTATCAGCTGCATGATTTCACCTATAAGTTGCCTATAGAAAAGGCTAAACTACAAGATTTCTACCTACAAGTTTCTTGTATCAATTTTAGACTTTCACCTATAAGAGCCCACAAGCACTACACATAACCAACTATTGTTGTGATAATAAGTAATTGGCTTTTAAGGACACATCTAGTTATCTTAGAAATAAAGCAAATGATTGAAGAAGATCCTTTACAACAGCTATACAAATCCCTCACATGCACAAAAACTTGGATGTGCTTCCAAAAGATGAATAAGATAAAGACAATGGAAAGGAGAAAAAGAAGCAAAAATAACAAAACAAAATATATTGTCCTTTACCCAGTCAGGGCTAAAAAAAAGTATGATCCAAAACTCAAAAGTCTTAGTTGTATAATATTTCAAGAACACATAAATAGTAATGCTATCTCTGAGAAGAGATATTTTAATGCTCAAAATTGTAGATACAACATATGCCTATCTCTAGGAAGAGATGTTTGATTTCTATTTCAGGTTACATCTTCATTTATACACATTTTAAAGGTGGTAGGAGGATTTGGAAGGTCACCAATATCAAGGGAGATTAAGTCATTCGACTTCTATGATTTACAACAATATAGAATTTGAGAAATTACTATTTTTAGAAATTTACTATTTTTAGACTACACCACTAAAATTAAAATTTAGGGAACTTCTATTTGGTTTTGGAGGGTCAAAACCCACCTAGTGGAGCTCTATGCCATATCACGACATTCCCCTCATTCTTATCTTTCTAATGGTTCAAATGGGGAGTCAAATAGAGCTATGGTGCAAAAGTTATGGCTCCTGAAAGTTCTACCACCAATTGGAGTATAACCATCACCTAAATTATCACCTGAAATGTTGCTCGTATCAAAGTAACTTTAAGTTACTACCACCTAAAGTTTGACTTGGTTAGTTACAAAGTATTTGTACCTTCCCTAGTTTAGTGTCTACTTGTAGAATTCAGCAAATTTAGTTCTTATAGACTTTCTATAGAGGGTTTATGTGAACTTACCTGATGAAATAATAGCTATAGAGTCTTCCTCCTTGAGCCCCTGTGCCTCTAGTACACTAATCTATGTGAATGATTAAAAAAATGGTGTCAAATCCTGAGAATATTTGCTACTAAGCTCGATCACCTCACTATTAATGTCAATTCTTGCAAAATATTTCATAATCTATCCATATTTTGAGTTTGAATACATGCCTTTGATTTTGGGAAATCAAACGGTTCATGTTTAGAGGTGTAATCATTGCCACTAATGATTTAAATGCTTTGAAAAATTGTACCATAGTACCATACTATAATATCAAGACTATTTTAGGGTAGCATTATGGTAGAGTTAGCATTTTACTCTCCCCGCTATACCGCACGCCTTCACTTTGGTTTTTATGGGACAGTGAGTCAAATAGTCTCATACCACCACCTCGAGCACACCCCTTTGGACTCTTGCAGGATGATGGGTTAATTCTAGCGGTTGAGTGATTATTCACCATGATGTTGTAGTGTCACTATTTACCCCTTGTAGGGCTTTGGTATTATATTTTTTTATGTATTTTAGGTGGGAATATTGGGGTATATTATGAATACAATATCATTATATTGAAAAGATTAAACAATTTTCTAATTTTGTAGTCTCTTAGTTTTAGTTTTCAGTGTCAGTCAGACCTAAGAGATCATTTATTTGTTTGTAATGAGGAGGCTTAGTCAGGTAGAGAGACTTTTAGCATAGGAATCTGGGCTTTAGTCATTGGGTTCAAGGCTAGTTATGATAATGAAACTAAGCAAATTTTGGAGGTTTTAACATAGGGGTTATCCTTTTTCAAAATTTTGCCCAAGTATGGAACCTTTGTACCTTGAGGATTTTGGTCTTATAATTCATCATTGACCTCTTGTTCTGGTTCCAGTCTTTTAAAGTTCTTGCACTACAAGTTGATGAGGAGATTTAAGTTAGGGGGTTAATTGACCAGCCCCTTTGCCATTGATGTCAAAGGGGAAGAATTGAAGTAGTAAAACATAGCATGATCTAGAACAACATGACAATACTAAAGTTAGGGGGAACATAATAGTAAGGGGGAGAATGATAGGGAATTCTACTTGTATTTTTACACAAATTGTTAAATAGTATAGGTTAAATCTTTTTTTCACCTAATGTTAAGATATCTATATGTATTATTAAATCATAGATGTTCATTATTGTTTCCTTCACACAAACATATCAATGTATGTGGAGGCTAGAAACTGTATTACAAACTAAAGCTATCCAAATATTAGAGAAATGACTACAATTTATTGCCAAGATTTTAAAGATTTGTTTACTTTCATAGGTATCTTGTTGCATTATTTGATACCTTTAGACCTTGCTTGCTTCTTTTCATATCTAACAATTCTAGAGAAGTTAGAAAATTCTAGCATCTAGAAAACAAATAGGACATAAAAGAAATTATATTCTAACTAAATAAAATTAATTTAAACCAAAGTAAGAAAACTAAGAATGATTAAACATAACTTTAAATGCATTTCAAATCAGAAGTGAACATCTCAGGTTTTATATATAATGTACCTGTAGAATAATGCTGATTACATTCAGAAATGTATCAATAAAACAATAGTGAATAAGCACACCTATACTCAGATCTTTATTATATTAACTAAAAAATTACACCATACCTATAACCAAAGTTTAGGTGATAAGCTAACAAGTTAAGGTGACAAGGTAGTTAAGGCGACAAAACATCATCATAATCATCTGCATTGCCAACAAGATTAGAATCCTAATCACTCATATCTGGATCTGCTTGATTTTACTCCTCATCCTCATCTGTGACATGCAATACATTCTCTCTCCCAATCTCTTCATTGGTAATCAAAATCTCTTCTTCAAACACTCCATCATCGTCTTCATCCACTTCAAATATTTCTTGTAAATTAACATATTGCCCATCAAGAATTGTATCAACAACTTCCATGAATTTTCATTTCAAATAAGACTCTATTTGAATGACATATGAATATCCTGGGATTCTTACATCATCAATTAGAGATGATTGGTTAATTTGAAGAGGGGAAACACATGTCTCATCTGTCTCTGATAAAAATTGTCATGTATTTATGTGTACAAATACATGCTCATCAAATTATACTATGGATGATTGGTTCCACTTACATTTTAATAATATAGGACTATTTTCACCAAAATCCACTTGAATAATTTATTGGATGAATCCAACATAAAATTTCTTCTCAGTTTTGTGAAGAAATTTAGCACAAACAACATAATCATAATTTGTCTTTCCTTTGTCTTTTTATTCCACTCTTAAATGACTACCATAGGCTCACATTCCACTAAAACGTATAGCCCATAAATGTGGAGATTGTGAAAGATCACTTTCTTCCTTCGTTATATCTTGACCTTCTTCTTTTGCATCATTGATTGCATTAACAATCCATTCTTCAAATTTTGAAAAAGAATCACCTCCAATCAAATCATGACATCTGCACTTTTGAGGTCGATGTTGCATCCAAGTTTGATTCTCTTCTTCATATTTTATACATAGAATATTAACGTACAATTAGTAAGATTAATAATATAAATGTGTAAATTCAATTGAGTAAATAAATTATTGTGTAATTTTTTTACCTATGCCACTTATTGAATGAAGATGTGTTTTGAATAATATAAGCATGTATCACACTTTTTCCTTGATGTGATAGCTTGAAGTGACACATATTTCCTTCTAATACTTTACCTGCAACTCTCTCATCTTCATCATCATCCTATACACGTCGATTGACATTTTAAAAATTCTTCATATATTCTATGCAAAATCCCATGGCCTCTTACATTGAATATCCCTCAGACATATTACCTTCCAGTTTTTTCCTACTATGATTTTTTTTTTAAAAACCTTCATATATTGTTCTATAGGATACATCCATCTCATCCATACTAGGCCAAAATGCTCTAGTTCATATTCTAGATGTATCAAAATATGCATAGAAATGTTAAATATTATTGGTGGAAATTCTGATTCTAATAGACAAAGGACTTCAACAACCTCCTCCCTCAAACTATCAAAGTTTGAAGGATCTAATACATGTAAAATCATTCTCGTTAATATTAGGCCCAACCTTATAATTTCCAATCTTGGCCCCTTTTCCAAACATGATATATTACCATAATAGGTAAAATATTCTCGATTATAACATAATAGTCATGGGTCTTGAGGCCTCTTAAGCTATTAATGTTAGTTTTGCTTCTAATACTACTACTTACATATCCAATGGGAAAGTTAGTCTAAGACATCAATTTTAAGAATTGTGCACATTGTTCCTTTGTCCAGACATAAGGAACACTAGGTTTTCTATATTTTTCATCATCATATTTTTCAACCCAAATATTTCAATGAATCTTTATTTGTCAAAAGTCTTCACATGATGAAATAGTATCAAAAACACCAAAAAGAGTTTCTATAATAGCATAGGCTATATTTTTATCAATATGCATAAAGTCAACAGTATGCCTAATGTCTATATCCTTAAAGTATGGTAACTTATAGAATATGCATAACTATTTTACGCTATTTTCATTACATGGATCATATCTACTACCATTATTCCCATCATTTTTAATTATAAATTACATTCCTTTCTTTCCATTCTCAATAATGTAATCACCCATTACTAGCTATGGTGCTTCATGATTCTCTTCTTGACCATTGAAACATGTTTTTTGTTGACAATATGGATGATCCATTTTAAGGTAAGCATGATGTCCACAATAAATACACTTATACAAACTTCTTGAGTGCCTCACAAAATCCTTAAAGTTGCTAGCAAGACATCCATGGTATCCATGAGCAGTGAGACCAGACAACATGCCATATGTAGGAAGATCATGAATCATAAACAATAAGGAAGCTCTTAAAGTGAATTTGATTGAATGACCATCCCTTAAAGATTGAATTGCTTCAATTCCTATCAATAATTCCATTAACTCATCATATAATGGATCTAGATAAGCATCGATTGTATCTGAATTCCCACTTTTCTTTCCTAGTATAATCACTGATAGCATTAATAAAAATGGTTTAGTTGCTAACCATGGAGACAAGTTATAATTTATTAAAAACACTAGACAAGTTGACCATTTAGTACTTTGATATTAGAATGGGTTTACCCCATCTAGATCCAAACCCAGCCTTATATTATGAGAATATTGAGAAAAATAGGCCATCTACTATCAAATTCCATCCACATCTTAGAATCAAGCACATGTCCTTATTTTCCACCAGTGCTCTTATTTTGGGCATGCCATTACATAAATTCAACAATGTCTATGCACTTATAAATTCATATTAATTGTGGGAATATCAGAAAGTGGTGAAGAACCTTTCTAGGAACCATAACTGATTTTAACCCTTGTCTATACCTCACTTAATGACATTTCAAACATTCACTCTCACTTGCAATATTATTAAAAAATAATACATAACCATTCACACATGTGTGGATGTTTTCATAACCTAAGCCTAGCTTAGTGATTTGCTTTTTACATTGACTTCATTTTGTTGGCAATGTGGATTCAAGTGCTAAAAACAAATTTAATAATGCTAATAATTGATCTACAATCTCATTTGTCCAACCAAGCACCACTTGCAAGTTAAGAATTTAAAGGATTGTTTTCAAATGACTTAACTTGTAATTAGCATACACAAGCTTTAAATCATCCTCCACCGACTTGGCCTAATCATCATTTAGACCCTCATTCAACATTCCATCAACTTCAAACCATTTGTCTAACATTTTTGCCTCTTCATCTATGTTTGGTACCACTTCATCTTTGTTTGTTTCCTCTTCATCTCTCATACTCTGCAATTTTATCATATCTTCATAAAAATTGTAATCCCAAGGGCTTATACCACTATGTCCATATCTTATCATATGTTGATAAATCACATTTTTTTCACCTTTCTACCAAGACAGTCATTACATGGACATGGATATTTTTCCATTTCCCTCGCATCAGCTACTCTCTCATCATATGTATGGTATTGATCCATAGTCAACCTTCGACATTGATCCATATATAATGTTATACATTATAGTATTAATTTAGTTTCCTATTTCAATAAAAAAATAAAAATATGAAAAACTCAACTTACTTAGGATCTAATACATGTAAACTCATTCTCTTTAGCACTCTTGAGTACTTACCTAGAATTTAGATCACTTAACAAAATTAGGATACAAAGCACTCTAAAAAATTAGAATTAGATCACTCTACAGGATACAAAGCACTCTGTAGCAATTCAAATTCAAAAAATATAGTTGGGCATCACTCTATAGAATTAAATGTTCTTTTTATGACTAGAAATAAACAAATGTTATTTTTATCCATGTTTTATTAAGGGCCTTGTCTAAATGATAATTAAATAAATGCTTTAGCAATGGAACATGGAATTTATGCATGTTATATTGATGAACCACAATCATTTAAACAAATGGCAATCTTGTCAATGTTAATGAATATACAAACACTAACAAACAGGCTAATGAATTCGTTGTTGTAACTTTGAACATTACTTACTAGCATAAATTATTAACATGTTGAGATAAGATGACTTGTTCTAAAAATTGATATACTCCCATGTGTGGACATATAGTATCAATTAAAATAGATTGGTGCACATTGATTTGATGAACTAGCATAAATTTCAACTATGCCATATGAGACCATCTTTTAGGATTCCATGAAATGAATAGATTAGGATTGCACACAATGTTACCCAAGCATTGAGGTCTAGGATAGGGACATGAACCCATGGTTTAATGTAAAATTAATAAAAATAATTGAAATTTGGATGCATATTACAAGTTCAATTCCCATATGCTCTAAAATGCATAGAGAAAACTAATGAAAAAATAGTCTTCTAAAATTAGAATTGCCTATATGGTTTTGGTACTCAGTTGCCTATGTAACTACTGTAAGTTACACTAACTATTAACAAACTAATAATGATGTACATGCACTACCCATGCCATGAGGACTTAGTGAAAAGGAGCCTCAGGGATTAGGTTGGTGAATTGGTTACAAAATTAGAAATTAATACCATACCCATGCATGGTAACATGGAACACAAATAGACAACTTCAAGATATGGTCACTACATTGTATTGATTATACAATGAATAAAATCATCCAATTCTTTCACAATCTCAAGAACTCCAAATTGTTACATGGTAGTCAATCTAATGACAAGATGCCCTCCTATTTATGTAACTCATCTCTTATAATACACCAATTTTGTTCTCCTAGCTAGATATAGTTGCCAATCAGAAAGATATAGATTTTGTGTTTAATGTAATGAGGGTTTCGAATTACCTTTGAATTCACTATAGAGGGCATCTCCAAATTTGACTTCATTGTAGAGGGCCTCACCAAATTCAAATTTATTGCAGCAAAATCTGAATTCTTTACCTACCTTTTTAGGAGTCTCCAGGTCTCCTCCAAACAAGCTTTAATATCCATGCAAGTAGCTACTATACTTATATGCTAAAATCCAAAATGCCTCATGCCATAAAATTGGCACACAAACCCTCTCTTGTTGGCTCTGAATCCATTAATAATTAACAAAACCTCCTATTTGTAGAGGTGAATTGCACAAATAATGCCAATTGTACTCCACACTCCTCCATCGAATTACCTCTACCAAATTTTGCACTCTGCTGTACTCCCCACTCCCACCAATAATTTTTTAATTTTTTATTAACCCTATGCATGCAATACAACCCACTCTTGCCAATGATTTCCTAATTTAATTACCCACTTTAATATCATATTGTCTAATTTTAATTTACGTGACTAATTATTTAGTTGTGTTTTTTACCCAATGATCAAATAAGTCATTTATAACTTTGTTGCAAAATATTAGTAAAATTTAGTCATTTTTAGTTATTGACTAAATTTTTTAGTCACGTAGTATTTTCCAAATTCTACTAGTGCAACCAACTTGATACAAATTAATATTCAATGGCTAACTACATCGAATATGTATTACCAAGTGCCAATATAATTTATTTATCATCACCAATTATAGTTAATTGTATTGACTAGGCCAATATAGTTGAAATAGATCATGTTCTTGCTAACTATACCAACCAACCTGATATATTTTAGTCCAACAATTTTGTACTAGACTGTATCATCCATGTGGATACCATATAGTCAAAATATTTATTTCCTACTAAAGATCCCAACATTACCTTAATGCAAAAACCACTACTATAAAATAAATACATTTTGTGTTTGATAGTAAAAGTAATCATATTATAGATCTTGAAGTCAATGTTGAACATTATGGACATTTAACTATGCTTTCTAATGATGAATCTATCTTATAATTACTCCATGATAGAGAGTGTCAAATTCTTTGCCAACACTATAAGCTTGGAAATTTACATAAAAAGGCTCCTTGCCTTAGTAATTTTGTTGTTAGTATTGATCCAAAAATAGATCTTATTTCTAGGCTTCCTTCAGTGCTATATCCTTTCTAAGATGATAATTCTATGCTTGTTGAATAAACTTATGTAATTAACTTTGATACAACTGCCAATACTAAATTAGATCTTATCTCTAAGGAACTCCATCTTGAAGAGAAATATAATTATAGCCTCTTTTTTGATAAATATCATGCAACCTTTCCATGTTCATATGAAGATATGACCAACATTCACACTAGCATAGTTGTTCATAACATAATGACATATCCACATTTTAAAACATGTGCATTAAAAGTAATGAAAGTTTCCACCTAAGGTCTATATCCTATGACACAAAGAGATCATCAAGCTTCTAGATTCTAAGTTCATTAAGTATGAAGATTAATTTTAATGAGTATCCAACCTATTACATGTCCATAAGAAATTCATTATGGTCATTCATATTTGTATTGAATTTTATAATCTCAACTTAGCATGTCCTAAAGATAATTTTCCTTTACCATCGATTGATGAAATTTTTAATTCTACAACCATAAATGAAACACCCTTTCATATTAAGTGGGAAACCTATTACTATGTTAATATTCCCTTTGGCCTTAAAAACACTAGGGAAACTTACAAATGTGCAATAACCCACATATTTCTTGACTTCATCCATAAAATAGTCAAAACCTATGTGGATCATATTATTTCCAAGTCCAAGCATTTTGAAAACCATTTTCATGACCTTGCCATCACCTTTAACCATCTTATCAAATACAAAGTTAATTTCAATCCTCACAAGTGCATTTTCAGTATTACTTCTGGAAAGATTTTAGGCTTCTTAATATCTTTGAGAGGAATTGATGTTGACACCACTAAGATAAATGTTGTTGTCAACATGCCTATTCCTAGATCTATTCTTGGCATGTGCTCTTACCTTGGGAAACTTGGGGAAATGCAACAATTTGTCCCTAAGATGGCTTATTGAATCTATTCACTAAACTCTCTGCTAATGAGCTAATGCACATCAAAAATATTTTGATAACATGAGTGAATCATTAATTTATCCTCCTAATCTATGCCCACCTTCTAATGATTATCCGTTCATCTTGCATACGACATTCACCCCCATCTCAGTTGGATAAATGATTATGCAATAACATGAGTCAGGAAAAGACTATGCCAATTAATATATCTATCTTGATTTGATATATTATGATACTTGCTATACAAAAGTGGAAAGTGATTACCTTGCAACATGTTTTTAAGCTGGAAAACTTTAGCATTATATGATTTATCAGACTACTTATGTCATTGTCCATTTAGATTAACTTTATCATTTCTTCTCCAAGGCTTTCCTAACTAGAGGTAGATTTTAAAAATTGATAACACTCTTAATGGAGTCTAACTTAAGAATTATTAGCCAAATATTAGTCAAATTCCAAGTTATCACTGATCAAAATTTTACCACTCCTGTCCCAACTATAGGTCACCTTTAAGACACTCTTCTTGATGAAGATGTCTTCCTTATTGAGGTTATCGACCAACTTGTTTCCCTCAGAGATTACTTTCACAATTTCACTATTGATATTGAGGCAAAATCTCTTGAAAAACCCAAAATAGTAGCCACTAAACCTAAATCCAAAGTTATCATAGAATAATTACCTGAAGTTATAATAGATTTGCATGAGGAAGATTAGAGGCTTCACTTTGATGGAACCAAATGCCTTTTAGGAGCTAGGGTAGGGTGTGTCTTAGCTTACCCTTATATCAAAATCATTCCTATATATTTTTCATTGGAATTATAAGTCACTAATAACATCACTGAATATGAAGCCCTCATCCATGGGATGCACGTATCCATAGAATTAGATATCCTTTACTTACATTCCTTAAGAGATTCACAACTTATATATCATCCATTAAGTGACACATATAAATTAAAAAGTGCCAATCATGTTCCATATCATTACACTTACACTTTTTCTAAAGAGTTTTTATATTTCACCATTAAAGCAATCCCATGAGAACAAAATGTTATTGTAGATTATCTTGCTTCCATAGCTTTTGTTTTTCATCCTTATTAGGCACTGCATGACTCATAGTTCATCCACATGAGAAAATATCCATATAATTTTAATAACTAATGATGATTCTATTATTTGACAGATTGAATTAGTCACTACTCAACAAATACTATTGGTATAAAGATATCATCCAATTCATCAAGAATTGTACTTATCATTCATAATCTAACTCTCATGAAAATACCAGACTCTGCTAGCAAGCTTTCAAGTATGTACTTATACATAACATCATTTATTACCATAAATCTAAAGATACCTTATTTTATTTTCTTCTCAAGATGAATTTCCTTCTCTTCTTAAAAAAGTGCATGGATACATTTGCGGTGGCTAGTGTAGAAAACATGTTACAACCTAAGAATGCCTATGAATGGGATATTTTTGGCCTAATCTCAAAAATGATGCAATCACATTTGCTAATATTTTTAGTCCTTGTAACTTCTATGATGATATCATTAACTCTCTATTAGGTTGTGGAGCTAAAAGCTTCACTGATGCAAACATGGAGGAGGAGGTTGCTAAGTGTCATAGTCACCGGCATCGGTCAGGCCAACTGATGTTGATTAGGGGTAGATAGGAAGGCAACCAACATCAGCAGGAGTCGGTCGATGTTGGTCACCTCCAGGCAGATAGGGACCAACATCGGTCACCTGTGTAGTTCAAAACTACAAGTTTCATGGATAGTTTGTTAACGAATCAGTTGTTTGCATGTTAAAGGCTAATTTTAGTCTTGGAGGTACAGATCTAATTATTGTAATTGGATGTCTAATTAATTTTTGCATGAGATCTATTTAAGAGACTCATGGGCTATATTATAATTTGTTCTAGTTGAGTTGAGCAAGGTTAGCTCCTTCAGAGAGAAGAGAGCAAGTTGTGTTCCTCTTAGTTCCACAGGGGTGCCAAGTGCGTATGATCAGGTTGGTCTACAGGTGTGCTAGATCAGGGAGAAGATCCATCGGGGTACTGGTTTGGAGAATCATAAGGACTTGGTGAGGCAAGGACAAGGGTTCTTCAGGGTGTAGAGAGATCTACATGGTAAGTAAGATCAGTTGATTTACAGGTGTGTGTGTGTGTGTGTGTGTGTGTGTGTGTGTGTGTGTGTGTGTGTGTGTGTGTGTGTGTGTGAGGTCAAAGGTGATCTACGGGGCAACAGGATCAAAGCTGACAGCAACATAACAGGTAGCAAGATCAAGAGAGATCTACTTGGAGTACGTTGAGTACTTGTGGAGTGTGTGGAGCACTTGTGTACTGGTAGTAGTGATACTGACTGGTGAAACTGGCAGTAGTGATACTAACTGGTTGGAGGTGAACACCAACTTTGTGTTTGAGTTATGTGTTGGGACCGTAAGAGAGAGAGTGAGCTCTTGAAGAGATTTACTGTTTATGCCCTAGAGGTGTGTAAGGAAGAATACTGTGGCAATCTTCTTTGTTGTATTTCCTTCTGGAAGAGTATTAATACAATTGGGTATTGTCTCTCATATTTTGTGTTGTTTCTAAATTCTAGTTACTTGTGCATTCTGGTTAAATTCTACATATTAAGTTGCTTGTACATGGTAATCAATGGTGCTTCTATGGTCGTAACAGTGGAGTCAGAGCATGTTTGTTGTTCTAGATTCCTGACAAGTGGTATCAGAGCTGAGGTTGCAGGGAGCAGGTTTGTGTTTGATTACATGCCACTCTCAGGGGTTTTTGATTGAGTGGGAGTATAGAAATGGTAGAAGAAAGTAAGATAAGAATGGAGGAATTGAAAAGCATGAATGGTCAATTACGGTGTTATGGAAAGAAAGAGCAGGTAAAGAAAAATTGTTGGTTGGTAGAAGATCATCATGAACGAACTGAAGAAGTAGATGTTGCAGGTGTTGTTGCATAGGATGCTCTAAGATGTTCCTTGGATAAATTAGAATCTTAGTTTATAGATTCTGTTGCCTCTTTCCATGCAGCCCCAAATAGAGGGGTTAGTGAGCCTTGTCAAAGTATTGGCAAAGGGGAAGTGTTGCTGAAATTGTAGGCGACCAACACATGGGTGTTGAAGAAGGTCATGCAGGTCCCAGTCTTGAAGATGCAGCTAATTGCTTCAGGAAAGTTGGGTGATGAGAGATGCACAGGAACTCTCATAGCGGATGCACTTGAATTAGCATGTGGTAAGAAAGCAGGTACTCTTTATCTACTTGCTTGTATTACTGATTCTTCTTTTGTTGCAAGGATGTGGCTTTGTAGGCTTGGTCACATGAGCAAGAAGGAGATGCATGTTATTAAGAGGAAGTCAGATGTCTTTGACAGACTTAAGAACTAGAAAGCCTTGGTGTTCTTAGAGGAGATGACATATAGAGATCAGTGGATGGGACTGAGTAACTCTGAGCAGGGTAGTTTGGATAGGGTTTTGATCCAAAGAGAGCTCATGGGTAAAAAGTCATCACTCACAGGCAAACACAAGTACCGACGTCGATCAGGGAAAATTGGTGTCGAACAGACAAGCACCGACATCGATCATGTGTAGACAAGTAAAGTCGATGGTGTTGGGTAGGTGGAGACTGATGTCGATAGGATAACCGATGTCAGCGACCTGGACAGTCGCATGGAACTGACGTCGATCAGATGCAGACTGTGTGGTGACCGAGGTCAGTCACTGGAATAGATTTTGGGTGGACAACAAGCTGTCAAGGAGTCTCAAACGCCCATGTGGAGGATTGAAAGGGTAAGTAAGCCTCAAATTCATTATTCCTCTTCTTTATACTCATTGCTCACTGCAGAGCAGGAAGGATCCAGAAAATAGTGGGAGCATGGCATGATTTCTTTGGAGAAGAACCAAATGGGAGATTTGGTAGAGTTGCCAGCTGGGATAAAAGCACTGAGAGATGAATGGATTCCTAGGTTAAAGAATAGAGAGAATGGACACGTGAGATGGAAGGCCAGGTCATATGGTCTTGAGGAAGCTGCAGGATAGTGGTATAGGTTTGACAGGTGGATGACAAAGCAATGTCAGTGTAACCATTGTGTTTGTCTTACCAGGGTGGATAATGATTACAACATTATCCTGTTACTGTATGTGGATGGTATGGTAGCTAGCAGGTTCAGACATACAAGTTTTTTGCTGAGCTAAAGGTAAGTTTAGTTCAGTGGTTTGCCATGAAGGATTTGGGAGTAGCAAAATTCTTTGGCATGAGTAATCCTAGAGATAGGGAAGATCACATGTTGATGTTGTCACAGGATGATTGTGTGAAGGTAGTGTAGGATGTAGAACAGGGTAGCACACCTATGGATGGATAGTTCACAGAATAGGGTCCCCAATCACATGATCAGGTTGAGTACATGTGTACTCCCTGAGTGTGCCCAAGTAGAGGGTGCTGTTAGAAAGTTTGTAGTCAATCTAGGAAGGAAGCACTAGAAAGTGGTTTAGTGAGTTCTCAGGTATTTGAGAGGGACTAGTAGCAGGGATTCATGCTATGCAAGGTCAAGTACTTTAGATTTGGCAAGTTACTTTGATGACAGGTGTTGCACCATAAGATGTGTGGTGGTTGGTCTTCAGGATTGATCTTGAAGAGGGATACAAGCTAGGAAACAAATTAGATGGTCTACAGGTATAGGTATAGTGCAGCTATTTATCTCCAAGTGGGAGATTGTTAGGTTATGGAGCTAAAAGCTTCATTGATGCAAACATGGAGGAGGAGGTTGCTGAGTGTCATAGTCACCGACATCGATTAGGCCAATCGACGTCGGTCAGGGGTAGACAGGAAGACAACTGACATCGGCAGGAGTCGGCTGACGTTAGTCACCTCCTGGCAGACAAGGACTGACATCGATCGCCTATGCAGTTCAAAACTATGAGTTTCACAGACAGTTTGTTAATGAACTGATTATTTGCATGTTAAAGGCCAATTTTAGTCTTGGAGCTGTAGATCTAATTATTGTAATTGGATGTCTAATTATTGTTTGCATGAGATCTATTTAAGAGACTCATGGACTGTATTGTAATTTGTTCTAGTTGAGTTGAGCAAGGTTAGCTCCTTCAGAGGGAAGAGAGCAAGGTGTGTTACTCCTAGTTCCATAGGGGTGTCGAGTGTGTATGATTAGGTTGGTCTGTAGGTGTGCTAGATCAGAGAGAAGATCCACTGGGGTACTGGTTTGGTGAATCATAAGGACTTGGTGAGGCAAGGACAAGGGTTCTTCAGGGTGTAGAGAGATCTACATGGTAAGTAAGATCAGTTGATTTGCAAGTGTGTGTGTGTGTGTGTGTGTGTGTGTGTGTGTGTGTGTGTGTGTGTGTGTGTGTGTGTGTGTGAGGTCAAAGGTAATCTGTGGGGCAGCAAGATCAAAGGTGATATCAACATAATAGGTAGCAAGATCAGGAGAGATCTACTTGGAGTACGTTGAGTACTTTTGGAGTGCATGGAGCACTTGTGTACTGGAAGTAGTGATAATGACTGGTTGGAGGTGAACACCAACTTTGTGTTTGAGTTGTGTGTTGGGACCGTAAGAGAGAGAGTGAGCTCTTGAAGAGATTTACTGTTTATGCCCTAGAGGTGTGGGAGCCCTAGAGGTGTGCAAGGAAGAAGACTGTGGCAATCTTCTTTGTTGTATTTCCTTTTGGAAGAGTATTAATACAATTGGGTATTATCTCTCATATTCTGTGTTATTTCTAAATTCTAGTTACTTGTGCATTTTGGTTAAATTCTGCATATTAAGTTGCTTGTACATGGTAATCAATGGTGCTTTCACGGTCCTAACAGTGGAGTCAGAGCATGTTTGTTGTTCTAGATTCCTGACACTCTCCTTTGGATGAACTTCAAACCCTTAAATCTCCTTATCCATTCTCCATGCAGGGATTATATCTCATTGGAAAATTACCTAGGTCATAAGATGGCCATGTGTTCATCTTTACTAGCATCAAGTATTTTACCAAGTCAGTATAAGTTATGACCCTCTTTAATGTTATTGGAATCACTATATCCAAGTTTATCCTTAATCAAATCCTCTATCATTTTGGGATTCCTCACACCATCCTATCTAAAAATGGTACAACAAAAATAAATACATGAAGCAATTGTGCAAAAAATTCAAAATTACGCACAAATTCAACACCCTATCACCCTTAGTGTAATGGTTAAACTAAATCTACCAAAAAAATCCTTAACAATATCTTGAAAAAATACTATTAAGGATTCTCATTCAGTTAAACATCTCAAGCTATACCCCACACTTTAGGATGATCATACTAGCATCCATACTACCACCAGATAAACTTCCTTCTCTTTAGTTAATGGCTCATAAGTCATCTTACCATTAGAAGTAGAATTATCCTAGTTTCACATCTGTCTTCATGGCATCATTCTTGATGAATGGATTCATGAAGTCCATCTTCATGCTAATAGTCAACATAAAAATTGCATAACTAAATGACATTAATATATATATATATATATATATATATATATACATATACATATATATATATACATATACATATATATATATACATATACATATATATATATATATATACATATATATATATATATATATACATATATATATATATATGTATATGTATATATATATGTATATATATATATGTATATGTATATATATATATATATATATATGTATATATATATACATATATATATATACACATATATATATATACACATATATATATATACACATATATATATATACACATATATATATACACATATATATATATATACATATATATATATATACATATATATATATATATATATATATATATATATATATATATATATATATATATATATATATATATATATATATATATATATATGTATATATTTGATGTTAGATACATAGTGCTCAATTTAGATTAAACCCATGAAGAAAGGGCAAGTACTCCAAAATTTGGTGGGGTCCCTACCTAGTCAAATACATCATTGGACCTAACACTTATAGATTACAAACAAATGAAGGACATATCTTCAAAGAACCAACCAACACTAAGTTTTTGAAGAACTACTTTGCTTAGCTTCATGTTCTTATTAGTTTTAATTTTTGTATGGTTTTCCATTTCCATTACATCTTAATTGCATGATTATAAATAGTTTGTATATATTATGTTGAGCTAACATTTATTATAGATTCTACTTTGTATTTCTCGCTACAATTTACCATTTTCTTAGCATCACACCTGTGGGTTTGTTTACACATTAGCCTTAGTACCTATCTTTGGTCCTTAGGTATTTTTTCTATTTTACACCAATTGGTTTTTTAGCTTGTGAGTTTCATTATAACACCCTGAGAATCAACCAAGGCTTCCTCACAAATGTCCAACTTATTTTCATTCAACCATTATTTCCTTCATGGTTCTTTCGTCTACTTTATCATTATATACATTTTTTTGGGTCTTTTACTAATGCCTCTTGGATTCTTAGTATATTAGTTGCACAACAAGACCTGTGATGACCTCCTTATAGAATCCCATCATTTTATTACATAGATTTACATTGATCCTAAACTTAGCTAGGTTTCTTCTGTAAAATATAAAACAATAATCGAAAGTATTGATTTTCCTCACTTATAATAATTCATATTCTCTTGTGGTAAAACTATAACAACCAAAAATTCATGTCATCATCCACATTCCACTTTTTCTTATGATTATGACTCATACTTACCTGCCATTTTACCATCTTCCTTTACACATCTTTTTATGATTGAGGCAACCCAATTATTCTATGATTATTTTGATCATTCTTTGTTTCTCACATTCCTTTTGAGCTCACCAAGGTTGGTTTTAATATTACACTCTTTTCTAAGGTTAAATATTATGAGTATTTTGAAACCATGGTATTTAGGTCCCCTTGATAGCCACTAAGTGTAATATCTCTTTTGATAGTCATCTTTAGCACTCATGTTTGGCTTTCCAAATCTGTATGGAGGAGGAAAAGACAAGTAAAATCCTAAAAGTTAGATCACACCAAAATATGTGATCTTTTTTTTGTACATCCCCTATTCTAATAAAAGATAAAACCCCAAAGTTGGCCTCATGATATATCCAAGGTCTATTACGAGGTATTATATCAATATATCATTCTATCTTCTTACATTTCTAGTGCCACCTACTTTCTCAAACAAGTACCCAATATTTGTAGTAGGCTTATGACTCTGTAAAGGGTCCTAAGGAGTGAGGAACACATTGTGGTAAGGTAGGATCCTTTCACTTTTATACATGCCATCCTTCATGTGATAATATATTTATACTTCACTAGTTATCCCAAACTTACATTTCTAGGTAGGGTTCTCTAGGGTCATTGATGTTGAAAACCCCTAGTCTTTCCAACTTGATTAAAGTGTCTTGTTTCTAGTGTAGATCATGTTTTCACTTTGGTGACCCTAATTTTCCTTATATTATTTCCCCTTGATAGGCATGTTTGTTTCTAAATTTTTTGTAGTCTTTTGTACTTCTTATTCTTAATCTCTTTTAGACATGGCAGTAATATGACAATTTTAATATACCCATTTTTAGAATAAAGATTACATATTTGAGTTAATACGAGATGCTATCTTGTTTAATGCCTTATCTTTCTAGTATTTATTTTAGTTATGTTTTGGACCTTGAGTTTTCTATTTGCCTTTTTTAGGACATTGGTCCCATTTTTCCATTTCATGTGTTCGCATATATGATTGAGTATGGTTTTTTAATCCTTTTATATTTGATGTTGTTGTAATCATAAATTAGTTTTATGTGTTCCCCATTTGATTTAGATTGTTACATATACTACTTTGTATGCATTTTATGTTTTTTGGTCCTTAGTAGCCTTGGTTTTTAGCTTACCAAATTTCAATTATTTTATTAAGTTTCCTTGGTATTTTGGTTCTAACTTAACCTTATTGTTCCCAAATTGCCAATTCTACAAGTGATTTATTTAGTTTCTAGGAGTTTTTCATCTTTATTTTGACCATTTGATGTTTATTTGATTTTATTTTATCCATTTTTTACTGCATAATAATAGGGTTTATCAAATGTAGTTATTGCAGTAGCCTCTAAGTTCAATGCAGGGGCAGGTACTAAAGCTGTCCATGACACTTGTTATAATGTAGTTTTTGATATACATTTGTTTCAAACAATTCTTGATTAGATATATTTTTGTTTATCTTATACGAGTTACACCTCAATACCTTCAAATATGGTTCCATTGTGTCCTAATTCTTTGGAATGGTCTCGAAAATGAAAGTGATTGTTTTCTTGATCTTGGTTCGAAAGAGTAATATGGAAAGGGACTTGTTTTGATCAGAAAATTATATTTATATTAATCTCTATCCGTAATTAGGATTGATTTGTAAGTGTTTCCTTTGAGGTGGATGTTATGGTTTTTTGTTGGGTGGTATGTGTATGCGTATTTGTATTTGTATTCTTTGTTTTAACATGCATGAATATTTCAAGAAAGGTTTTTTTATGATATCACTTCATTCTTGTTTTTGTTTAAATGCTATGCAAACTAATATTACATTGATAAATGCCTAATGGGTATCTAATTGAAGTGCCTTTTTGCTACACAAATATGATAGTATTGCTTAGTTCAGTTTGGAAATATGTTTCAATTGCAACATGCTTGTAGAAAAATGGTAGGTGTAGTGAATTTGTATCATTTAAGGTAGTTATTAGAATAAGTTTAAATATTTTTGGAATAAATTGTGTGATGATTTTTTGAATCAACATTTCAAATTATGTTTTGTGAATTATTATTAACAATTAGAATGTGGAAATTAGATTTTTTGGTTGCCTATTTCAAATTTTGAGTTGAGTTTAAAGGTATGGTGTTTTCAATGTTTTTTGGCTTTGAGCTTTTAGATTGGAATGGTTTCTAGAAATTAAATGTAGAGACTTTGATTGGTTATAAAAAAAATGTAAACATACCAAAGCAAAAGAGTAAACAAAATGATGGCTTACTCATTGGTTATGGTTTTGGTGTGAAAGGATACATGTATTGTGGAATCCTCTTAAACATGGTATGTAGTTGGCATGTTATCTTCAGGGAGAGTAAAAAGGAATAGTATAGGAAGCCATATGAGCAATATTGTAGTTGGTGTTGTAATATCCTTAGATCTTCAAGTTATCTTACATTTGGGTTGAATTGATAATATTTTAGTAGAGTTTTATAGGTAGATAATATGTATACACAATATTTTTTACTATCATTTATTGCTTACTCTTGTAGTGACTTGTTGAGCATCAATCTCCTGGAGTGCATGCCTTAAAGGGTGCAACAGGAAAGGGGTGGGAAAGTTCATGGTGCTTTGGGAGAGATATTGTTATCTATGTCATGATCATATCATTCCCACAACTAGCTCACCTTTTTAAGTTTGTCATACTACTTACCTCCTTCCATCCCATCCTCATGCAGTCATGTTAGTTTCCCTATATCATATGGCATCTGTTAAGCCAATATTATTTGTTTAGTGTCTTTTCCATTCTTGTATTGTATTGGCCAACATGATGCAATTCTCAACCTTTTTTATGATATTTATATTATATTGGCCTAGATGATATCATTTTGTGTTAGTCGACATCTTTAAATTGTATTGACATAGTCGATATCATTGATGAAGTCTTTAGAGTTGGTGTTGGGTATTGGATAAGTATATACAGGAGTCATATTTCATTCTAAATAGATCATATACACTCTATTCACTCTGCTTTCACTCGCACTTCTACCCTAAGTTATATTTGGAAGAGTTAGAGGCGGAACCTTATCTTGAAGAAGCTTGTATTGTGGTAGTCTTTGGATATCAGGGAGAGTAAAAAGGAATAGTTTAGGAATCCATATGAACAATATTGTCGTTAGTGTTGTAATATCCTTAGATCTTCAAGTTATCCTACATTTGGGTTGAACTGATAATATTTCAGTAAAGTTCAACATTTATAGGTAAATAATATGTATACACAATATTTTTCACTATCATTTATTGAAGCTTACTCTTGCAATGACTTGTTGAGCATCAATCTCCCTGAGTGCACACCTTAAAGGGTGCAACGAGAAAAGGTTCAAAAAGCTCATGGTGATCTGGGAAAGATATTGTTATCTATGTCATGATCATATCATTCCCACTAGTAGCTCACCATTTTGAGATTATCATACTACTTACCTCCTTCCATCCCATCCTCATGCAGTCATGTCAGTTTCCTTATATCATATGGCAACTGTTAAACTGATATTATTTGTTTAGTGTCTTTTCCATTCTTGTATTGTGTCAGCCAACTCGATGCAATTCTGAGCCTATTTTATGATATTTATACTATATTGGTCTAGAGGTTCTCATTTTGTGTTAGTCGAAATCTTTGAATTGTATTAACATTGTGGATATCATCGACAAAGTCTTTTGAGTTGGTTTTGGGTATTGGATAAGTATATATAGGGGTCATTTTTTATTCCAAACAGATCATATACACTCTATTCACTCTGCTTTCACTCACACTTCTACCTTAAGTCCTATTTGGAAGAGTTAGAGGTAGAGCCTTATCTTGAAGAAGCTTGCCTTGTGGTAGTCTTTGGAGATTCAATAGGAGGCATTGGAAGTTCCTAGGTCTTTGTCCAAACATTTTAAGTCTTCAACCCACAACATCTATTTCAAAGCTTCATTTGAGCCAAGGGGATATTGATGCTCAATGGGCCTACTCCAAAGTAAGTATTTCTAACCCTATGCTCTTTTATTTATTTACTTAATAGATTGGGTGCTACTTGTTGCTTAGTGAATGAATATGTGTGTATGCTTATCTAGGTTCTCTCTACACCTACTACCGGTGTTCTATTGATTGCTTAGACTTGTCATCTTTCATTTTAGGTTGCCTAGACCCCCATTTGTTAACCATGGCACCTTACCAATTACAAGCATTCTAACCCTTCCCCCTTTAGTTTAGTTTACTTTATTTGAACACCTACAACCATTTACTTTATTATCACACTTACTTACATTGCTTACTTGAAATTAATTAATTTTATAGAGGGATAGTAAGAGTTATATCCTTGTGTCATAGGATTAAGATTTGGACTGTCTCCTCTAGGCATTTACAACATATGCAAGCCTCTTCTAGATTTGTGGATTCATTGGTCACTATCTGAACACATGAAGTATCATGGGCTCTATTTGATGAACCTTCCATCTTGAGATAAGATATTTGTAGGCTAATCCTGGCCCCTTCATACATAATGTAATAAAATATGTATGAATTTATTCTTTACAAATCTTATTTTGAGTTTCAAAAGTCATTTTTAGGCTTCACAATTCATTTTGGGAGCTTCTAAAAACTAACGACAACTTGTAGAATGATCACCAACTTGGTTTCACTTTGCAGACCTAAGAAGTCTCAACTTGCTTCAAAAGGCCTTGGTACTTCACAAGTATATTTTTCCAGTTCAAGAAGTTCAAATTCAAGGTTTTAGACAATGTTTGTTCCAAGACAAATACTCCAACCTACATATTTCACAAGGAGACACTATGAAGTCGTGAGATAGAGTGATCCAACTCCAATATAGCAAGGCCTTATCATCCTAAGACATTTTATGAGCTTCACAACATTTTGATGCCTTACATAGCATAAGGGTTATAAAGCTAAATCCGCTTCATGTGTTACACTCATGGTTAATTTTATTGTGTAATCTTGTAGCCAACATCATTGTCATTTTCGAGATTAAAACAGATAAAGGAATGTGGTTGCAACAATCGAAGTAATGCCAACCCACAACTTTTTGTAGGTGTTTCTTAGAAAGGGAATCTTGATCAACAATTCACCAAATAATGTTGGTCGTGCAACTTCAAATTGTGTGACGAATCTTAGAAAATGCATAGGATAAATTGCCCTGCAACAAAATTCACATAAGTTATTGACCACTAGAGTGTTCATGTGATAATGTCTCCTAAATTGGTAAGGGAAGGGTTATAATTGTGCATATGAAAATAGGAAATGATGCCCCGAGACGGACCATGTTATGTAGGGAGTTGGCATAATAGTTGAGCAAAGCCAAGTCGAATAACATATTTGGAACAAATTGATAGGAAAGATTTCAGTCAAGAATAGATAGGGATCTAGGTTTCCAAAAAAATGTTGTAATTCATGAGATTTGTGAGAGGGATGAAGAACCTATTGCTTTGTACTACAACCTACATATTTCACAAATACAAATACTCCAACCTACATATTTCACAAGGAGACACTATGAAGTCGTGAGATAGAGTGATCCAACTCCAATATAGCAAGGCCTTATCATCCTAAGACATTTTATGAGCTTCACAACATTTTGATGCCTTACATAGCATAAGGGTTATAAAGCTAAATCCGCTTCATGTGTTACACTCATGGTTAATTTTATTGTGTAATCTTGTAGCCAACATCATTGTCATTTTCGAGATTAAAACAGATAAAGGAATGTGGTTGCAACAATCGAAGTAATGCCAACCCACAACTTTTTGTAGGTGTTTCTTAGAAAGGGAATCTTGATCAACAATTCACCAAATAATGTTGGTCGTGCAACTTCAAATTGTGTGACGAATCTTAGAAAATGCATAGGATAAATTGCCCTGCAACAAAATTCACATAAGTTATTGACCACTAGAGTGTTCATGTGATAATGTCTCCTAAATTGGTAAGGGAAGGGTTATAATTGTGCATATGAAAATAGGAAATGATGCCCCGAGACGGACCATGTTATGTAGGGAGTTGGCATAATAGTTGAGCAAAGCCAAGTTGAATAACATATTTGGAACAAATTGATAGGAAAGATTTCAGTCAAGAATAGATAGGGATCTAGGTTTCCAAAAAAATGTTGTAATTCATGAGATTTGTGAGAGGGATGAAGAACCTATTGCTTTGTACTACAACCTTTGACTTGTTTCATGAGCATCCAACTCCTTCATTTGATATTTGATATATAGGGAGCCCCCCTCAAGATAGGGTTTTTT
Source organism: Torreya grandis (assembly GCA_037957365.1). NCBI lineage: Eukaryota > Viridiplantae > Streptophyta > Pinopsida > Cupressales > Taxaceae > Torreya > Torreya grandis. The sequence goes on from JARHVA010000341.1 coordinate 2,614,749, forward strand.
TTCATGAGATTTGTGAGAGGGATGAAGAACCTATTGCTTTGTACTACAACCTTTGACTTGTTTCATGAGCATCCAACTCCTTCATTTGATATTTGCCCAACTCGAACTCCAACTCCAAGAGCAAAGTGCTCCCCGAATCCCTCCTAATCAACATCTACATACTACTCAAGAATTTCCGTAAATTGTAGTTGCTAGTTGGGAGAGTTGCTTGTGTTCTAGATAATGGTAGCAGCTTATATTCATGGTGTGTATTATTTTTTGGTACAATTTTCATGGATTTAGTTGTGAAGACTCTACTGAAATTGCGAGTTTACGCTTGAATCTTGTAGGAAATAATAAAGCTAGAAATCCACGAAAGCATTTCATACCTTAAAAACATGGCACGATCTATTTGATCATAGTAGAGAGACTTCAAAGGGATTTCCAAAACGTTATTTGAGATGTTTAATGGCCTATGCAGGTCTCGAACCTGCGACCTTCGCGTTATTAGCACGACGCTTTAACCAACTGAGCTAATAGGCCTGAATGTTATAAAAAGAGGTCATATATAATAAAATAAAAACGTCAAACCAGTTCGTCATATGTCAAACAGACAGCAGGTTTAAGAGCCTTGCGCTTTACCATCGGAGATAAACGGGTACTCCGGACGGCTAAGTTTTTGTCCTGGCAAAATCTTTCATCTGAGGTGGCTGTAGTTTAGTGGTGAGAATTCCACGTTGTGGCCGTAGAGACCTGGGCTCGAATCCCAGCAGCCACAACTCGGTTTCACTTTCCGTCAAATGATCAGTTATAAGATCGAGTGTTAGCATGGAAGTGATTTATTTTTTATTTTTTATCTTTATTTTGGGTAAAGCAGGGTTTTGTAAAGGAGAATGATTATATCACCCTATTTTGTTATGACTTGTAGTGATTAGATTATGTTGAGGAATGTTAGCATGGAAGTGATTTTTTTGAGGTAAAGTGGAGTTTTGTAAATATAATTCAAAATTCATGGCCGTTACTTATATCGCCTCTTGTGCACAAAGCATATTTCACCTCTATGAATGCAATTTATAGTTTGCATTAAATTGTTCAATTATCCAAAACATGAATGAAAAATGTGACATTTCAATGAAAACAAAAAACAAGTGTTAGATATCAGATAAATCTTATAAAAATGTGGAGAATGCACCACATGTGTATTGAATGCAATCTATAGCTTCCACCAAACTATTCAATTACCAAATACATGATTGAAAGAGATGACATTTCAATAAAAACAAGTGTTAGATATTAAACAAATCCTCTAAACATGTGGAGAATGCATCACATGTCAATTTAGATGAGTCTAAAACTAATTAGACAATTTTTTTTGCTCTTTTAACAATATAAAACTAAATTAGATAACTTTAAAACCAAATTGACGAAAAATAGAAAAGCTTCATCAATAAAAAAATACCTCTTATATTATCTAATCAAACGATACAGGTTGTCATATGCAAATAGATATGGATATATATATTTTCAAGCTTTTTTCATTTTCATTTTTAGTAACAATAATAATAGCCATTATATTTGTAACAATAGTGTTCATTTTTTTTAATTCGGTGAATGAAAAAAAGACAAAACTACCTCTAGGATAAAGCTTCCATCGAATTATTTTAGTTACCTAATACACCATTGAAATAGGTGTCAACTCAATGAAAACAAATGTAAAATATCCATCGACTCCTCTAAAAATGTAGATAATGCATCATGTGTCAATTTAGACGAGTCTAAAACTAATTAGACAAAAATTCTAATTACTTTAATTATATAAGACAAAATGAGACGATTTTAAAACTAATTTGATGAAAAAATAGCAAAGCTTCCTCAATGAAATATGCCTCCTATATAATCTAATTGACTGATGCACGATGTGACACACAAATAAATATAGATATAGATATTTTAAAGTTATTTTCGTTCTCATTTTTAGTAGCATTAATAATAGCCATTATATTCTTAAAAATAATACTCACTTCTCAATATTCAATAAATGGAAGAAAGGTAAAACTATCCTTAGAACCACAAACATTGTCAATTTTAAGTGGTTGGTTATATCTAAGCTCGTTATGGGAATGGAGCCTACATGTACCCAGACTTACAGAGCCAAATGATGGAACCTTCTAAGTATCATGCGTCAAAGGAAAATAATCATTCTCCTCTATACCTCCATGCCCATTTCCTTTCTCTATGTTAACATGGAACAAATCTTTCTCTTGTGTAAATAGGACAAGCATATTACTAAAATATTGACAGTTAACTTGTCTTGCGTGATCAAGTATATGTTTGAAAGTCTAATCCCAAATGCCTCATCAACATCTAGAATTGATTAAGAGACGAATCTAGTAAATCTAATTGATATTTAAGTTGTGAGACAAATCTATGATATGAGCTTGTCAATTAAAATGCCTTTGAAATAATTGGGATTTTTTTTTTTTTTTTTTTGAAAGTTATAATATTGAATTTGTAGAATATCTTTAGTTGTAAAATAAAAATCGAATAATTAGAAAGGTTGTTGGGTGGATTTGTTTGCTCCATTTCACCTATTTTTTTCCTATAAGCATTATGCCAAATAAATAGATCATTTTAACAACATAAACATTGTATTATTATCATTGTTGTAAAGATGTAAATATGGTCAGATCCCGTGTCCAACAACATCACATAGTGCATCCAATATAAACACATGATGGGCGTTCAATGGGCTTTCTGTTTATCCTCCTTATGGTGTCCTGGAAACTTCTCTCTTTTATCTTCTCCATTAACCCCTCTTTCTTCTCATCGTGCTGTTTTCTGGAAGCTTCTCCTTCAGCCTGTTAGTGTATTACATACATTACAGTAGTTAACTTTTAGTTATGCTTTTGTTAGCTTTTAGTTGATCATGTAAGCGTTGATAACTAGCATACTTCACTTTGTTTAAGCTTAGTTAGGTTTAGTGTAGGTAATGTTAAGTGGGAGTTAATGCATTTGTCAAACTCCACTAACACTAATAGCCTTTGGCTATATGTACACTCTTCTTTTCATTCAATTATATGGTGAACAATCTTCTTTATTGATACTTATTTTTTAACCCAGAGATTCTGGTGAATTTCTAGATGGTCTCAGAGCAGATCTGGGTTAACCAAAAGTTTGGTATTATTGAAGATATTTTGCAGCATGCTGTGTGGAGCTCGTCAGCACCTTTGATAGTGAGAAACGATAAAGACTGCTTGACAGGGACGATGGAGATTTGAAGTGAATAGGGTTATTTGCAGTTTGCTCAGCTGTTCGTGGCCTCTCAACGACCTGCTCTCCATCATTCAACGCCGATCTGAGCCATTCAGTCTAGGGTCAAGCACGTTGAGTGCATACTTGGTGTTTTTTAGCAAAGGCTCCTATCAGCGATGCCATAGCTGTTGGAATACTCATCCTGAAAGTGGCAACAAGGTTCGAGGGTATTGGGATCGTGCACCATTTAAAGATGGGAGCTCTTGCCATCCTTTGCATGTTGTTCAGCCTCTATGGCAGTGTTATGATCCTTCAATTGCCACGTCCACTCCCTGTTAAAGACCGATGCATGCATATGGTTGTGTTGGTCTTTTTGTGTACATGCAGATCTGATTGTGCATGCAACTCCTTCATCGTTCTCCTCTAGCTCCATGCATGAATAATGGGGGTGCCAACTCTATTCACCTCTCTTCTTTGTATTTGGTAACTAAAGTTCAAAACACTATATACTGACTAAAAGGAATTGAAGAATTAAAGCATGTTTTATTTCTATTTAAAATAGCTTTTTATAATTTTTTAATTAAAAACCCTTTTTAAGAGGTTTTTTCAAGAAAGTACATGTAAAAGTGACTCACAGAAGTACTTTTGAATTTTGTTGAAGTTAAGAGGTCCACAATTTTGTGATGATTTCAATAGATGATTAAACGGTATGTTTTGTGTTTAAACTTGTCGAGCATTTAAATTTTTAAGTGCAATTTAATTAAATAGGTCATTAATGATGGAAAAAGTATTTTGCTATAACTTTTGACTGGTAACTCAAAATTGAGTGCCACTTTTTTCAAAAGTGCATGCTTTTTGGCCCTCTTTCCATTGGTCTACTTATTTTTATAAAATGCACTCAAGTTATAAAGTGTCATATTCAGGGGGTTATGGGCCATACTAGTTTTTGTAGCATACATCATGCACTGATTGCTCTCATCTATATGGACTCATTTTCAACCTAGTCTGAAGTTCATTTCAAGAGCATACACCATTGTTTTCTCTTACTTTAGCATTTATTTATCATTTAGACACATTCTTGGTTGCGCTCGACATCCCTTTCATGAGCGTGCTTTAAGAGGTTTATTACAGAGAATATTGTGTAGTTGTGCCCTTTTTTGGTGTCTTTCCTCAATCATTTCAACCTCATTCGAGAGATTCTAGATGAGGAGATTTTTTTCATCTCCAGTGATCCTTCTTAGGAAGGACAATTATGCTTCTTATCATGCTTATATGGAACACTTACTCACACACAAGAATAGTATTCTATTTTTATATGGACAGATTCTTACACCCACTAATCCTATTCAGTTTGATAAGTGGGTTAATACTTATGACAAGGTTTTTACCACTCTGTTACTTCATGTTTTCATGGATCTTTATTGCCATGTGGAACATACAGAGTGTCTATGCACTGTTTGGAGCATACTATAAAGTCTTTATGGTGATCATGTAGAGATTTATGTCACACCTCCTCCTCCACTTTCTATTATCTCTTATGAGACTTTTGTACTTTCACTTCATGATTTTATCTCTTGTGATGATACATCTATGGTGGATAGTCCTCTTTTTTCAATCGATCCCCCATTACAAGACATGATTCTTCCAAACTTTAGTTGTCCTATTACAGATTCTACTTCTGTTCTTGTGCATATTGTTGCTCTTTCAAAACCTTCATAGACTTGCATTTCAGAGGACTTTACTAATTTCAGTATGATTACACATATTATGAGAATCGATGACTCATCTCTTCCTGTGGACATTCTTTCTTCAATTGGTGAGTCATGCTCAACTCTTCACATGAACATTCCTTTAGTGAATGTTCCATGCCTATCTTCTTCTTTGGCTGTTCACTTTCTTTCATTATATGCTTCTTCATTGCCATCTTCTATAATTAGTCCTATGATATCTGATAAGACTTTGGCACATTCGAGCATTAGCAGAGAGACATTCCAACAGTTTTTAGAGATCTACATCATGATTCCTACATGCATTCCACTTGAGTGGGAATTCAATAGTTTGACAGCTCATGGTTTCTTTCTACTGAAAGGAAGAGACAATATTTGTTGCAGAGGGATCTACTACAACATTTTCCATATGACGTTCTATGCATACATTTTCTCTCTTCTTTGTGGAGGCACACATCTTTCACATTTTGTAGGATATTGGGATCATCACTATGTACTTGGGTACCTCATTAGGCCTCATTTTTGGGACCCAATTTTACAACCCACTTGAGTTATGCTTAAGGGGGTTGTTGGAGCGGGCTTTTTAGTCCTTACTTCTTTTTTTTGTCTCTTTTGGGGGGTAGTTTTTTCCCACTGGGCTTTCTCTTTTTACTCTAATTTTGAGAGTTGCATTGTACATGGTTACCTCAATAGGCCTTGTTGTCAGGACCCATCTTTTATTTTCTGCCCACCTAAGCTACGCTTAAGGGGGGTGTTGGTGTAGGATATTAATTATTCCATTTACTTATTAAATGGATAATTCCTACACTGTAGCTTTATCTTTAGCATAATGTATTGAATTGCCTTGATTACAAATATCTGCTCTGTATTGCTCTAGTTAATCAGCTCAATTAAAATAGCATGGAGAAGAGGAGTTTAAAAAAGGAGAAAGGGGAGTTAACTCATTGGATAACTCAAGATGGAACTGAGTGTAATTCACTATGAAACTAATAAGAGAACTCATAGTGGTACTCAATAGAAATCCATAATTAACTCTAGGTGGAACTCGCCTCTCACCATCTTTTATTTTTCACCCACCTAATCTATTATTAATGGGGTGTTAGTGTATTACATGCATTACATCAGTTAGCTTTCAGTTATGTTTCTGTTAGCTTTCAGCTAATCATGCAAGCGCTAGTAACTAGCATACTTCACTATGATTAAGCCTACTTAGGTTTAGCATAGGTGATGTTAAGTGGGAGTTAATGCAATTGTCAAACTCCACTAACACTAACAACCTTTGGCTATATGTACACTCTTCTTTTTATTCAATTATATGGTGAACAATCTTCTTTGCTAATACTTATTTTCTAACCTAGAGATTCTAGTGAATTTCTATACAGCCGACCTTTCATTTTCTTCTTCTCTACTTTTTATCATCCTTCCTCATCATTGGACTGTACACAAATTCATCCATAAATGTTATCATAGATCTACAAAAAATATAAACTTAAATTAAGTATGTTGAGCATCGAGATGTATACAAACATCCAAAGCTAGAAGAAGAGCTATTTTAGCAATGGAGTTTTCCAATCAACCCCACTTTGTGAGTTTTTTGCCTTCATCGGGGTGTTAGGATCCACCATGTGGATATAAGATGAGGTGGTGTAACATGTTGAATATTGCCTACGTGGCCATACCATGATTTATAGAGTAATTAGTAGTATCATTCACATTTTTGGTTGATGTGTCTATAGACCCACTAAATTGGCTAAAGCTCAGCATTCAAACATGTTAAGGCAAACAAAAGTGGTTAATACAAATGATAAAGGTTAAATAAAATGACAACTGTTAAATCAAATGACACTGGATAACATTAATGCTAGTTGAGAAATAAAATATTAATATCCGTTGTACACTGACTTATTACTTTCATGCCTTTTCCCTGTTTAAAGAGTATATAACTAGTTCTTGTTTTCCATTAGAGTATGACTTTTATACCTATGCAAAAGCCTATTTTCCATTCCCTGATTCTAGAAGTGCTAATTGTAGGGGCATCCTCGATGAGGCATTTTACTATATAGGTTGGTAGCTAAAATGAATTGCATTGTCTATATTGTTGAGTTCCCAACTTTGAGCATGAAATCAATTCAACATCTCATAAGGGCATATTGGTTTAGATTATGTAATATATTTGGGGTTGTTTTATGTTAACTGCATTGTTGATTGCGTAAAAAAATTAATGAATAGTTAGGGCATTATCATTCATGCAACACAATTTATTAAATACTTTGTGTAATTAGGATATGATACATATAATTCAATGAATGCATATGAATTCAATTCATAATCATTGTTAAATATACTACATATAAAGGAAATTGAACTCTACGCCTTTATATTCTAGCTTTATAATGTAAATGAATTTGAATGTTTTAAAATTCAATCGAAGTTGTGTACATACAGTCAAGTATAGTTATAAAAACTGTCAGCATGAGCTTAGTAATAAAAGGTAGTTGTAAGTTTAAACACAAAACAAGTTAAGATCTTAAAATCATTCTCAAATAATCATACCATCGGAGGTTGAAGCAGTTAACAATATAATAACCTATTTTAAGAGACAAAGTATATGAGTGTAAGTTTTGGTTGAAGTAGTAAATGACATTGAATGAATTATGTGTTCATTGAATTCAATGTAGCATATCTTAGTTACACAAACACACAAAATAAATTATGCGTTCAATGAGTGACTATGCCCTCACTAATCATGAATTCCTTTAAGAAATCAACAATACATTCAACGTAATACTCCTCAGTTATTCAATGATAATTTTGTTAATATGAAGGATGGATATGTAAAACTATTTATTGTGGGCTTGCAAAACACTTATTGTGTTCATTTCTATTGATAACTCAATCAAGTTAATAATAAAAGGCTCATAGAAACCCATTGACTATATTGTTGTCTATTTGAACCCCCTAATGGTATGCCTATTTGGGAATGATGTTAAGATCTTACTCTATTTTGTGTTTAAACGTGCATCTATCTTTTATGACTCAGCTACTGAGTATTAAGTTAAGACAAACATAACATAGATAGAAACTTAACATAGTACTAGTATATCCACCACCTATGTCACTCTAATGTTTAATTTGCTATTGTTAATTGAAATAGTATAAGAGTGTGAGCTCTATTTGAAGTAGAAATTGACATTGAATGCATTAAATAAATTCTATATAGCATATCTTAGTTACAAAAATATGCAAAACAAATTGTGCATTGAATGAATGACTATGCCCTCACTAACCATTAATGTTTTCAAGCATGAAAAAATACAATCAACATAATACTCCTTAGTTCTTTAGTGACAATTCTGCTGATATGAAGGATGGGCATGTATAAATATTTATTTTGGGCTTGTAAAATACTTATTGTGTTGAATTTTATTGTTAACTCAATCAAGTCAATAATAAAATCCTCATAAAAACCCATTGACTATATTGTTGACTATTTAAACCCCTTGATGGTATGCCTATTTCATAATGATTTTAGGATCTTACTCTATTATGTGTTTAAATGTGCATATATATTTTTTGACTTATCTACTGAGTACTAAGTTAAAAGAAACATAACATAGAGAGAAAAATAATATATTACTAGTATATCCACTAAGATATCCACCACCTATGTCACTCTAATGTTTAATTTGTTATAGTTAATTAAAAGAGTATAAGAGCATGGGTTCTATTTGAAGTAGTAACTGGTGTTGAATGAATTATGCACTCAAAGAATTATATGTAGTATATCCTAATTACAAAAACATGAAAAATAAAATACGTGTTCAATGAATGACCATGACCTCACTGACCATTAATTCCTTCAAGCAGACAACAATACAGTCAGCATAATACTCAATTCTTCAATGATAATTCTAATATTATGATGGGCATGTATAACTATTTATTGTGGGCTTGAAAATCAAATATTGTGTTCATTTTTATTGATATCTCAATCAAGTTAAGAAGATAAGGCTCATGGAAACCCATCGACTGTATTGTTGACTGCTTGAACCCCCTGATGGTATGCCTATTTGGGAATGATTTTAGGATCTTACTCTATTCTATGTTTAAACGTGCATTTATCTTTTGTGACTTAGATATTCCCTTAAATGGTGATATAAATTGATGTTTTTAATGTTTAATTTTCTATTGCTAATGGAAAGAATGAGATAAGTGATGGATATCTTAGTACTATGTTTCTCTCTATGTTATATTTTTCTTAACTTAGTACTCAATATTAGTCTATCTTGTGGGATTGAAAAACAATTGGTGTTATTTTTTGTTCATAATTCTATCAAGTTAATAATAGAAATATCATGGAAACCCATATGTTGTATTGTTGACTACTTGAACCTAATGATATGTAGTCAACTTATAAACATTAACATCTTAGGGCGTGTCAGTATTTTTGATTAAATTGATATGTTTATATGAATCTTGAAGATACTTATGTTTGTTAAATGTGTTCCTTTTTTGCATAGGATTATGGACAACATATATGTCTTGCATATTTTTGTTTGATATGATACAAGAAATGCATGTTTCAAATATGCATATATTATTTATTGTCTGAGAAAAGAAGTGATAACTTTTAATTCTACTCTAATTACTAATGGTAAAAATTTTAATGGTTCATAGTATGTATCTCTTATTCATGGTATTATGACTCTTTATGATTAAAATGTAGAGAATGTGATTGTTGAAATCAATTCTAAATTAACATGTGATTGAATGTCTAGTAAGATTTGCATAAGAGATGAGAAACTGGTCACACTACATAGACATGCAAAGTCACTTGTGTGACAATTTATTGATGTGAAGATTAAATATGCACAAGATGTTGGGGACATGAAATAAAAGACAAGGTGGGGTAGATCAAGTAGTGGTGGTGATTCATCCAATGACACTAGCATGGTTTCACCACTTATGTATTTACAAGACACTATTAATGATCCTCTTTTGCCACTTATCAAGTCAAAGCCAAATACAAATGATGAACAACATACACCATCATTGACATTACAAAAATGACATGTTGTCAATGATGTCAGATAAAATATTATGATATGTCCAACATGAAACTCTATTGTAGAGTTTAAGGGGACTCAGGAGGGCATATGTGTTAGTTTATATCAACTATTTTTCTTTGTCTTTGGTATTACCATTATATGTGTTAAGTGTATAGTATTGGGGTATTTCATGGGAAGTAGGAAGGATAAAAATAATGTATGTAGAAGCAATGAATTGAGGGATCTCTCTTGGTAGAGAGTACTTACCATGTCAAGTTCTAATTAGTATTGTAAATGAATGAAAGTTTTGTCATGTTATTCAAAGTTTTTATCATGATACTTAAATTTTACAAGTGATAGTATGTATTATTACATGCAGTTAAGATAGTAATGGATGGAAATATCAATTGATGATAATGACTATAAAGATAATAAGGATGTGTCTTATATCAAGGATGTAATCACTTAGCACATAAATCTTGGCAGTATCACTTTGCATATTTTGTAGAATCTACAATTTTGGCTTCATTATGTTATTTATGAACCCATTAAGAGTGCCAACAAGATATAATATATTTTAATATTTTTTATAAAATTTACATTACCATAACTAATAAATTAACAACAAAATAAAAGATAAGTTACATTTACAAGTAAATCATCCATGCTAAATATCACATGTGCTAGTAAATCATCCATACTTAATTTATCCAATTTAGCACAAATGGTGTTAGGAAAATTTTCAAATTTCACATTCTTATGAGGCATGCATATTCATATTTTTTAAATTTCACAAACTATAATAACTACAAAGTTAACAACTAATGTGAAATGAACAATAAGTGTAACATTTCAAAAGCTATAGTGAAATGAACCATAGTAAAGGAATACACTAATCATGATCATTGTTATCGACATTGGAGTTAGGAAACATGAATGTGGTGGGAGTTATTTTAGGTCAAGACATAATATGGATTGCAAAGTTTTTCCACACTTTTATATCTTCCTCATAAAGTTTTTTTTGTTTTACATTCCTATAATGCTATGTTTCTAAAGTAATAGCCCTAACACTTTCCACAACTTCATATACTCTTAGATATGTAATTTGATCCTCAAGCCACATCTACGCCTATAGTTTTTATTTCCTTACATGTTCAATACAAAGATTTATATTCTTGTTCTTATTTGTTAGAGATGATATGGTTTTATTTATTCCTTTAATGCTTTCCTTCAAGTTCTCCTCAATTTCTTTGCTAACCTTTTCTCATTGCTCATATACGTCCAACTGGGTCTTCGAATGCCTTAGTTCATATTATTAAAAGTCATCATACACCTTTGCATTCATTTATTCAAGACTTTAAAATTGGTCCACAAAATTTCTTGGGAGAGTGGGATTTGGCTTCTTGGAAGCTACACATAAGCAAAACCATGGATATTTAGTAACTATATAACACTAATAAAATAAATAGACATCTAGTCTTATGAATGGATTTTTCTCACCAAATATTGTACCCTAGAGATGATTGTTCAAGCCTACTCTAAGATTTTGGAAACATTGGATTACCTCTAGGCTTTTGGGTTGCCTATAATAGAGATAAACCTCTAGGTTTAAGGGCTAACTCCCTAGATATGACTTTGCTTGCGTATCACCTAGACTAACTGATTGTTTGGATGAAATGGGATAGAAGGAACATGAAAATAAGTTGTTCTAGTGAGGTAATACACTAGAAATATCTCCAATAGACTACCATACAATTACAGAAAGAAACATGACTCACAACATAAGCCTCAAAATCCTAAATTTTTCTAACAGTAGTATTTCAAAAATGGAGGTGATATGCATTTTACTACTCAATGTGAGTGAACCAAAGGTCAGATTGTGGGAACCAAGGCTAATGTTTACACTTAAAGATAGACAAATACACTAGCTACACTTTATGTGACCTATTAGAGAGGGAACTAATTGCATCAAACATGGAAGAGTTGAGATAAAGCAAGGATAGATAATAATCACTTGACCTTTCACTATACACCACTTCACATAATTAGACAAGATAACTTGTGAACTCAAAAATAGATTACAAGTCTTTATTTTAAAGGCAAAGTACACTATCAAACCAGTAGGGCTTCACCATACTAGGTGTGGATTTCCTTATAAAAGCCAAATAGCTTGCATTTATAGAGCATGTGAGAGGAGAGAGAATAATTAGAGCTCAAGGGTCATAAGAACAAGTTTAAATTGATGAGGACCAATTAAATTGAAACATAATGAAGTGAAAAATATACCATGAATATCTTCTTGGACAAGTGTCCATCTAAAGCCTGATAAATTCTTCAAAATTAGCATAGAGACCTTCAACTACCTTCTTGAAACTACATTCATGATGGAACATCTCTTGACCACTTGAAACTACACTAGGAAGAATTATAACTTGTGAAATATCTTAGGGGGTTTGAAAAAAGGTGTGATAGTCATTAGATGCTTCCCTAACTGATATTCTTCTTCATGACACTTACATTCACTGCCTGTAGTCATTCATTGACCTTTTAGGCCTCATTCTTCACACTTGTCATCAAGGTGACCTTCAGTTTCTCAAAAAAATCCATGGAAGAGGTGTTAGGAAAATTTTATATAGTCTATTTATCTTCCACTCCATGAGGAAGACATTAAAAGGATCCAAAAAGAAATTTCTCATCTTCTCACTAGGTAGTCACTTACTCTTTTCACTATTTGTCCAAGACTACCTGAAATAGACTATGTATATAAGGAACTTTCATGAAAAAATGAGGTTGGAAATGAGAATAGAAAATGGGAATAAGTCTCTATATACCTTACCCAATATTATCATTCTTAAGGATAATGTGGTCACAAAAATGGAACCAGGCAACTGTAAGGCTTAGGCCTAGTTCAAGGCCCAATAGCCCTGACTGTGCTTGATGGTCTATGACCACTTATAAATGGTTTATATTATATGTGAGTGATTATACACCTTTTTATATCCTTATTCCAAATCTTCACATATTTATTCAATGCTCCAAGGCTCCCCATCACATTCTCTTATCATTTACTCACCAAATCTATAGTTTAGACTGTCTGGGAATGCCCTATGTCTAAGACAAAATAGAGGGCATATACCCTATTTGGTCAGCCCAAATGAGGTTATGAGAGGTTATATTATGTGTTGGAGATGTTTTTTTTACCAATTTTCAAGGCTTGGTAAATTTTACAAAGCTCCCAATATCACAAAACCTAAACTAGCTTCTTGACCCTAGTGACTATCTATAGGGTTATGGTCTAACTATGTCTAAAGTTAGAAACCTGGTACTTGCTCTATTTCCTTACTCTAAGAGCGTCATTAATTTTATGTTACAAATATGGGAGTGGTATCAATAATTTTCAATCCATCATCAACCTATGCCAACTCTCTGAACTTACATCTCTCCTTTGCTAGAGCTAGTTTGTAGACTACAATCAGACTATAGGTGACACTTCATAGACAAATGAGACCCTAGTAGGTGATCTTCAACACTTGAAATATATATGTAGTGACCTAAGATCATTTTAATGTCATTAGGTCATTTTAAAATAAAAGAGTCACCATGCTTGTAGGTTATGTTTCCTATGTCTCACGTATCAACACACTGTGGATCTGCATACTAACTGTAGATGCTCTATTTGAGAAACCATGGGTTTCTAGTAGGTGTTCATAGGGTGTGAGTACTGAAAACCAGCTCATTTGAATGATATTTATGACATTATATCATCCTTTATGTGAATGGATTCACCTTGTATTGAGTCCATGCTTCCATTATGTTACTGTTGCATTAGGTTGCTTTTAGTCATTCCAACATAGCGTTCATTGAGTGTTTCAAGTTAGAACTTGTTTAAGTTATAATCCACCAAAACACCATTCTACCTTAGTTAAGAAACTAATTTATTATCTCATATCATTTCCCTTAGGCTTTAGATACAATATGGAAACCATCAGGCCTGTTTAGACCTCAAGGCACCTCACCATGGGAAGACCAAGTATATGATCAAAATGTGATTTAGAGAGGTTAAGGCAAACTCTCTCTCTTGAAACTTTATTGACTTGTGAGCATGTTTCTAAGTCTTCATGAAACATGATGGATTTACCATTGTCATAATGATGTTTTCTATGTTCTTAGACCTGATCAAGGTTTTAAATGAGTTCACACATCTCCCATTTGAACACTACTCAGACCTCTGTGGATTACAATCAGACCACTATAGACTACTTGTAGGTGTAGATATATAGGACTATTTTTGGTGTATTTTTTCTCACAACCAATATTAATCTATTTTAAAGGATCAATCCTATTGTTTCACCTTGAGAGTCTTCTCACACTCCTTGAAAGCTCCTTGTTACATCAACATGACTAGCCAAGGCTCCTTTACACTTGACTGTAGGTGACAATCATAGGGTTTCCTAACTATGTGTAATTATTAGACCTTTTATTTCATATGAAACACTATTAAGGCCAAAACCTTAATAAATAATTATGATTAGACATGCTCTCAAATGTGGAAACCAAAAATTCTACCCTTATTTGGAAGCCACTATAGGAAGGTAACCTTTGTAAGAGTAAAAACACTGTCTACAAACTGTAATAAAGTCTCCAACTAGCAGAATGAGATAGTCTAGGACCATCCCTTGACCTCCACGTATAAAACTAGAATAAGAATCATATGATAGAACTTGGTTAAAGTAGATGTATTAATGTATAAACTTAGATTGGTGTAAATTATCCCAATGCATAGATGATAGCTGATATGGATCAATGTAGTAGACCAGAGTCTTATCTAGAATCTACAAACACTCAATAATAACAAGTGAATCATATGTATATTATAAAACTGACTATACTAGGATAGTTAACAATATGCAATACCTAACAAGTAGTAGAAATGTAAACATAGAAATGCATACAATTTGTAAAATTGTGTATTTTTAAAATATTTGAATGTTTTTGTATTTTGACATCTTATATTATTTTTGTGTTTTTTGAGTATAAGATATGTACAAGCAAATAGAAACAAACTATATACAAGCAGCATGAGAAAGACAAGGAAGTATATACAAGGGTAGGAACCATATTAACCTATGATTCTCATGGGAGACTGACCATCACTATGGTCTATTTCAAAAATAGGAATGGAAATCTCTCATGTAGTGTGATTGATATGCCATAGTTGAATGTTGTTGCAATGGTAATCTGAGTATTGTTCTTCATCATAATCATAATATTGTTTCACATCAAAATCAAAATAACCTATAATGCTAGAGGGAATTGCATCATACTATGGATTTGATATTTTCAAATTGTGTTTTGGAAGATTGATTGTGATTTTTCCATTTGAAACTATGCTTATTGTAGACATACAATGTTGTGGAAGATCTTTTTCTAGAAATACTTGTTTGAGAATGCTTATTGGTTGATCATGATTTTGAATTTACAATTGAATCTTTTACTCTTTTTGTAACATTTCCTATGTATCTATATTTTTTGCCTTGATAAACTTTATTTGTGACCGATGTGCCTTAAGATGTTCAATGAATCCTAAACCTTGTTGACCAATATTATCAACTGATAGAATAAGATAAGTGATGCCTTGGGCCTATTTACCCAATGCTTGACCATGATAATCATATTGTTAAAGATAATTTTGACCAAACTCATACCATTTTAAATATTGGGTCTCTTTTTGGAGAGGAAACTTTACTTGATTTTAGTGCTTGTTGTACTATTTCTTACTGTGATTGTGTTTTTTAAACCTTTTATTGTTCTAAGTTATGCTTTGGTAACCATTTTTGTATTATTTTTGAATTTGACCCTTTGTGAATTTATATATGTGCCATTATATGTTATTTGGATGATGCGTCATTGTGTGAGTCATTTGCATCCATTATTTGTTATATTTTCCTTTTCAATGCTAAACATTAATCTGTGTGGTGCCCATGCATTCTATGATATGTACAAAAATATATGAATCTCCTCATTGGGTGTAGAGGAGGTAGGTTGATTAACTTAGCTTAAATAATTTACCTTAGTGTCTCACTTGAAATTTTATTTGACTTTTGAATGCTTTTTGAATCACTAGTTCTAGATGTATTTTATTGTGATGTCATGTTCTAATATGTAGCATTATTTGCCATAAATTAACTAATTGAAGATGTATAAACATGATTTACACTATTGTGCCCTATAGGCCTTTGTCTTATAAATTGATTTTCCAATGTAATATTTTCATGTAGTAGTTTATTTTGATTTTGTAATCATATAATTATCTTGTTCATACTGATAAGTTAATCACATAGAGTTTCACAAGTGCAAACCCTATATATTTATGTGTGAAAATGTAGGCACACACCCTATAGGGAAGAGGTGTGAATAGGCTAACCAGGGGGATTAGTGACTTGGTATAGGATGCTTCATCTCATGGAGGAGTGATAGCATGGACATATTTAGAGGGAAAGTAGCTATCACCCTCATGAAAATGAGGAGAAGGAGACTATTTCCTGTACATAAGATATGACATTAAAACTTAAAACATAGTTGTTAGCTTACATGCTAAATCATCTATGTGTGTATAGGTTTGATTGTTAATGGAATTACATATAGGATAAAGATAACATGCTATGAGATATGACATATGTTAAAATTTATATAAAGCATCATCTATACATGTGTTTATGTCTTTTCTAAGTTCAATCTGAATTAAAGGGAATAAGCATGCAAATGAAAGTATGAAGCTTTGCGACAAAAATGATTAATTTCTTCAGTTATTATGATCATGATTAGAAGATAAATGAATCTAAAATCTGAGTATGAATAGAAAAATGATACAAACCCTAAGTGTGTTTAGGGTTTTTACAATGTAGGGTTTCTTTGTACCAATTTAAATTGTACGTAAAATAAATTAAAACCCTAATATAAAATTGATTTAATTTAGCTTGATTATCTAAAAAAATTAGAAAATCATAAGGATTTAACCTAAATTTATTACACAAAATTTAGATGAATGCAAGCTAGTGTTTGAAGTGATGTTTGAACTAAGGCAGGTTCAACAAATGATTTAACCTTTTAGGGTTTTAGAAGTGTAATTCCTATGTTTGGTTAAAAGATTGAGATATCTAAATCAATGAAATAAATTATTATAATTAAGTACTAATTTGTTACGACCTTTGACTTTTTTTTAATTTTTAATAATAGAAATAAATAGGGATAAATATAGACTGAATTGATAATTAAATGTCATAGATGATCTAGGATCTAAAATTTGAAATATGAGCAGTAGTCTGTGTTGTCAATATGATTCCATTATTTGTCTATTCACTGGATAGTAGTGCCCAATTTAGACAATAGTGCCATTTATGTGTAGTGTCCTCAATGTGGCACTAATGTCCCTTTTGTAGTATTATTCCTATTTTTAGGGAACACCTGCACCTATGTCTATATGTTCTATTCTTGTGTGACCAAAACCTATAGCTTTGTATTATACTTGGAAATCTTGATTTGATGTACAAACTCTAATCTCCTTGTAGGTATGGTATAATCAATGATTTTGTGTGTTAGTAGGATGGAATAGACATCCTCAACACCCCACTATGTAGAGAGTTGCCTACATACCAATACTTTAAGGAGAGATCAAGTCCAATGTAGTTTTCCCACCTAGTGATTGATGTATGTGCAAGTGAATGCTGAAATGAGAGTGGCCTTGGATGCCTTGAATGTGCTTGAGATTTGAAATGATTAAAAACTAGACTTAGGGATATTGTAGATAGTAATATGTATAAATTAGGGTAGAATAGAGATAAATTACCTTGATTTTACATAACTTTATCTTTGGTTTGAATATATTTTGCATCTATTTTCCTTGTAGTGAATAGAGGTGGATTATACTTGTATTTATAGGGTTCTGTTGCTTGTGCAGATAAAAAAATGAGATTAAGATGACCTTAGGAGGGGAACACATTTGAAAAACTATCTGTTAGGAAGAGTTGGGGCTACAAATAGTATTGCCTAGTTGGGGACACTATCACCATGTAGATGTAGTCTCCCAAATGTGGTGCTAATGTCCTCTCTATAGATTGCTAATTTTTTTGGATTAGAATTAGAGTTGATAGTTATAGGACTGTGTCTTGATTGGATGTAGGTGACTAAGGTTTGATGAATGACTAGACATTTAAGTTTAAGGATTTAGAATAGGTCTATTGCTAGCTTAGGGATAGGATAAATCAAGCGATACTTTTAGCATCTCATTACCACTTTTAGGTGATTACAAAGTGTAAAAGGGTTAATAATATAGAAATTAATTATCACAAGGGTGATAAATAGATATATAGTTGGATAATTAATTTTCAAACTCATATAAACAATAATCTAAATTTAAATACTAAGATATGACAAAAATAGAAAGTATAATTATTGATTGATCTTTTAATAAATTACAAATAAGAGTACTTAGTTTATTATGTGCATAAGTTTTAAGATGAAATAGGTTGGAAGTGGATTGGATCAAGATCTTAGAACAATCATTAGATTCTTAATTTTTCACTATGTGGATTTGGATGCTTACATCAGGTCTAGATAGTTGCATCGATGCAAATGTCTAACTGTGACATAAGTATCATGTATAAAATATTGACTAGATTTGAATGTGATCAACTAGAGCCTTTTGGGTTTTATGTCACCTTTATTCCAATTTATTAAAATAATATGCATAGACTATCAATCTTTGCCAAATGTTAAAGCCCTAACTTCCTCCCCTTTGGAGTGAATATGGAAAAATGGGTTAGTGGGCATACAATGTCAAGTTGCCCTAAGGACACCTTTGTTAATGGGCACTTCCTACATAACAAATACTCCTTTTAGGTCCTTAGACATATGTAATTCTCCCATATGTGTTGGATTGTGTGTGCATACAGGTGAAAAATGTGATAAACAAGTACATATAATGACCTAGATTGTAACTTGGAAAATATGGCTCATGGGCTACTCTTTCATTACTTAAGACCTATAGATAAACTGATCCTATGATTGGTATGTAAATAGGAATGAATAGGGAAGGTTTGTTCCATTGAATGCTTGATTTATATTTATTTTGTTGATATTTATGTGAGAGGTATGAATTTGATATGTGAGGAATGAATGGGGGTTGATATTGTATATATACCAATCCATTTTGAAAATATTTTTCAATAAAACACTTAGTTTGACCATAAGGACATGCTATATTTGAAAATTAGATGAATTTTGTGCACTAGACACTTAACTATAAATGGAAACTTGCATTTGCATCGACATTTGGATATGACACAAGTGTACATGAATATAGATAATAGGTGTAGGTCTAAAACTAGGAGAGAAGGATAATGATCAGGTTTAAAGCATTTTTCATAGTGTAGAAGGCCTAATCATCATAATAACATATGGTCAAACTAAGAGATAAGTAATTTAGCATAAATAGATATCAAATGCAAATCTTTTAGCAATTAGAAGGTCTTATAACTTAAGGGTATAACTATGATATGTATTTTACATGTGTACAATATTGAGGTGTTATATAATTCATATTTAGTGTCTAAATTTTACCTCCATTTATTTTATTAATGAAATTTCTAGTTTAAAGGAAAATAAATGCATACTTTGGGTGTGTATAGCACACCTTGTCTTTGTGTGAGTCTAACTTGAGTGATTTATTAGAGACTAACATGCAACCAAAATTAGGTGACAATGTGTAATCAGTGCATATAATATAAAATTGAAAACATTTGAAAATTTAAAAGTAAAGAGAGCAAGGTTAAGAGTGCACCCATGTGTTGATGCAACCATATTACCTTTTTGGCAATTTTATTTTAAAGAGATGATTAAAAATGAAGCATTAGAGATGAGATTAGGATAATTCTGAAACCTTCAAATGTATACATATATAGATATTTGAGGACAACATGCCCCCAACATTGGAAAAAAGGTGAGTTGTCACATGACCATTGAACTTATATTAATTATGTAACCCAATCATGCTTATAACCTGATGAGCGTGAGTGATCCAATCAAATCACACTATGGGTGGATGATTTAATCACCTATCCTATGAATCTAGTGAATTTATATGATTAACCAATTCTAACTTATAAACTTGGTAATATTGACTGATTTAATCACCTCAACCTTCCTAGAAGGTGAACCAACTATAATCACCTCAACCTTCCCAAAAGGTGAACTGACTATTGTAGTAGATTGACTAAATATAGTCTATAAAATTCCATCATGGGTATGATAATAATCAATAGTAATATTTGAAATCAATGAATTAATATTACTTTACAATTTAAAGTAATCTTTGTATGCAATATGCACCTCATGTGTGTCTCAATCCTAAAACCTAGGTATAATAATGGTACTGATTTAGAGAATTCTTACATAGATGTGTATTTGAATTATATAACTATGAAATTTGGCCAATTTAAATATTTTTCAAGTGTGGAGGACATGTTTCCATGACATTCCCCAACTAAATCTAGAGAATATGAGAACCGATGTAAGTGTGGAGAACATATTTCTATAACATGCCCCCACTTTAATCTAAACATGTTGAGTACTGAATAAGAGTGGAGGTCATGATTTTTTGGTATGCTCCCACTAAAATCTGAAACTATGAAAGTGTATAAGCCATGTCTCAATGACATGCCCCCCTTTTAAGGTGAGGGGATTTCATGGGGGCATAAGTTGTGTATGGATCATGTAACATATAAGGGTAACATATGTGTGTGTGTGTGTGTGTGTGTGTGTGTGTGTGTACAAAATGTGATCACATAAAGTCCTAAGATGTATGATATAGGTCATGAAAAAATCTAGAGAGTAAAGATACAAGTTCAATAAGAAATCAATGACACACACACAAGAGAATTCAAAATCAAAACAAAATATAATGGTCCAAGGAGACCTCATATAAGGGGAATGTTCAAATACCACACAATTGAAGGGACATGACTTAGTAAAATGTCCATAAAGCATATAATGACATATTAAAATGTATACATATAACAAATAATGACATATTAAAATTTCAAAATAGAAAAGCATAGGCACTAGGGTCACAATAAATGGATCATATTCAAATGCTTAAACAAGCAATAAAATGTAAGATAATAGTAAACAATGAACACACTCAAGGAAGTGCTAAACCCATTGCTAAATATTGATATTATCATAATTATACAATATGGTATGAAATTATATCACTAATGGATGGATTTTATGGATATTTATCTAAATTAAAATAACACTTGAAGATAGACACAAGACAATATCCACCACTCCACGAGGGATGTTTTGTTACCAAGTCATGCCTTTTGGCCTGAAGAATGCAAGTGATACTTATCAAGGAGAGATTAATATCATATTTCATGACATGATGCATGACATTATGGAAGATTATGTGTATGAAATTTTTGGAAAATAAAAAACCCATGCAAGACACCCAACAACTTTGTGAAAATATTTGAATAATTTAGAGAGTATACGGTAAGTCTCGATCCAAAAAAGTTTATGTTCGATGTGACATATGGAAAATTATTGGGATTCATTTTTTATTAGGGAGGTATAGAAATATATCTATCCAAGGTTAAGGCCATAACAAAAATTACTCCCCCATCAAATCTAAAATTACTACACAGTTTACAAGTAAAGATTCAGGCTATCCATAGGTTCTTTTCACAACTAGTTGATTGTTTCCATCCCTTCACACACCTCTTGAAAAATGTCCACACCTTTCATTATAACATCTATTATAATGAGGCATTTGAATAATTGAATAAATATTTGGCTAATCCACAATTCTTGACCAATCCAATGCTAGGGAAGCCTTGTTTCTCTACATTTTAGCAACCTATCATGCCTTGGGGTCACTTTTAGCCCAACATGATGATCAAGGAAAGGAACATGTTGTATACTATCTAAGCAAAACACTGGTAGCATATGAGCATAAATATTCACCCATTGAGAAAGCCTATTTATAAGTGATCTTCACATATTAGAATTTGTGACATTATATGCTAAAAAATAAGACTATTCTCATTATTGAAGTTGATCCATTGAAATATCTCTTATCAAAAGTAGATTTGATAGATTGCATAGAAAAGTAGGTTATGCTACTCATAAAATTTAATATTGAATATGCTCAGTAAAAATATATTAAGGGGTAGGTAATCATAGACTAATTAGCAGATGATCCATTATCAGACACAACCATTAAGCATTAGTTTTCTTGATGAGTCTATTTTGGCCCCTACTGAATCACAATAATGGAAGTTCTATTTTGATATTTATTTCACATCTTGTGAATTAGGGTTAGACATATTTTTCATCACACCATAGGGGGTTATCATCCTTAAGGAATTTCATATTGGATTTCTATGTAGCAACAACATAGCAGAATATAAATTTCTCATTGTAGGCCTTCACTTCGCAATCCAATGGAACATACAATAGTTAGCCTTATATCATTTGTTGGGGGATAAAACCAACAATAGATTACACTTGTGAAAGCAATAAACGCGGAAATAAATCAGATAGATAAGTAACTGAAATGATAAATAGCACAGAACAAGATATACAAGAAAACACCCTGAAAACTTGTATTGAAACTCTTTACAATAGGAATACAATTTGAAGAAACTTCGTTCTTCCACACCTCTCTCAGATGCACACAAGATCTCTCACTAGATCTCTATTCCTCAAGAGCTCTCTCTCAAGTACACTCAAATCCAACAACCTGGATTGATGCAACTCTGTACTGTCCTTCAAACATTCACAATGTTCTACTATTACAGTTCTACACTTCTCTTACACAATTCTAAGCTAAGAAGATCTTCCCTACATATAGAAATAGGAAACTTGAGCATGCTCTTACAACAAACAGTTAAGCCTCTTGAACAAGGGCTCTAAAAATAATATTGCTAATAATAGAGACGCAAGCTTGAGTCCACGACTCAAACTTATCATGCAAACACTCGCTGCTGTCCACGGAAATAGCTTTCTGAACACGCAGGTAATCGACGTCGGTTCCTGCCTGTTCACCTGTGACCGTCGTCGGCCGACCCTATTGCCGACATCGGCACCTCTGCAATTGCTACTGACCGACGTCGGTCGCTCCTAACCGATGCCGGCGTCTGTGTAGACCCGAACCTGTTTTAGTATGCTCCTTGGTGAAGCTTTTAGCTCCACACCCTAACAATCTCCCACTTGGAGATAAACCAGCTGCACCAACCTGTACAGCAACATCTTCTAGCTCCTCCATCTTCAACTCAATCATGAAGACCAATAGAAGTTGAATGAAGATTTAACTTCTCCTTAGTAACCGGCTTTGTTAGCATATCAGCAGGATTCTTGTCTGTATGGATCTTCTCCAGCTTCAACTCACCATCTTCCAATACCTGCCGTATGAAGTGGTACCTTAGCTATATGTGCTTGGTTCTAGAATGAAAGGCCGAGTTCTTGGCCAAATGGATTGCACTCTGACTATCACTATACAATCTGCAACTCCCATGCTCCCTTCCAAGCCTTCCATGAACCGTGTCATCCATATCATCTCCTTGCTAGCTTCTATAGCTACAATATACTCTGCTTCTGTAGTTGACAAGGCTACAACCTTCTGCAACTTAGATATCCAACTAACTGCCGTTCCACCTACAGTAAAAACATAACCTGTGGTGCTTCTCCTGCCATCCAAATCCCTTGCCATATCTAAATCTACATAGCCATGTAGAGAAGTATCTGAACCTCCATAGCATAAGTGCCTATTGCTGGTTCCTCTCAGATATCTAAGGATCCATTGAACTACCTTCCAATGTTCCTTACCTGGATTGGCCATATACTTACTTACTACTCCCACTGCTTGGGCAATATCTGGTCTAGTACACACCATTGCATACATCAAACTCCCTACTGTGGAAGAATATGGAACCTTACTCATGTACTCTACCTCATCATGTGAATTGGGACATTGTTCTTTGCTTAACTTAAAATGTCCAGCCATAGGTGTACTTACCGGATTTGCATCCTGCATATTAAACCTCTCCAACACCTTGTTCACATAATCTTCTTGAGACAATATCAACTTGTGATTTTTCCTGTCTCTCTTAATGCTCATGCCAAGGATCTTCTTCGCTGCTCCCAAATCCTTCATAGCAAATGTTTGAGCTAACTTCTCCTTAAGCTCAGAGATATCCTGCATGTGAGACCCTGCAACCAGCATGTCATCTACATACAACAATAGAATAATATATCTACTGTTATCAAATCTCTTGAAATACACACAATGGTCTGATTGACACCTATTGTAGCCATGCTCAGTCATAAACCTGTCAAATTTCAAGTACCATTGCCTTGGAGCTTGCTTGAGGCCATACAAGCTTTTCTTTAACCTGCACACAAACTTCTCCTTACCCTTGACCTCAAAACCTTCTGGCTGTTCCATGTATATTTCCTCATCCAAATCTCCATGAAGAAATGCTGTCTTAACATCTAGCTACTCGAGATGCAAATCCTCAAAAGCAACCAAAGACAATACAACCCTTATTGAAGTCATTTTAACAACCGGAGAAAAAATTTCACCAAAGTCAATACCTGGCTTCTGTGCAAATCCTTTTACCATTAATCTGGCCTTATATCGCATTTATC
Organism: Torreya grandis; assembly: GCA_037957365.1. Classification (NCBI taxonomy): domain Eukaryota; kingdom Viridiplantae; phylum Streptophyta; class Pinopsida; order Cupressales; family Taxaceae; genus Torreya; species Torreya grandis. The sequence goes on from JARHVA010000341.1 coordinate 2,639,464, forward strand.
CATCCTCACTTTCCTTTAACCTGTAGGTCCATCTGTTCTTCAGTGTTCTCTTACCAGCTGGCAATTCAACCAAATCCCATGTTTGGTTCTCTCTTAAGGACTCCATCTCCTCAACCATGCCACGCTCCCACTTACTCCTAGACTCCACCTGTAATGCTTCTTCAAAACTCTCTGGTTCTCCACCATCAGTTAGCAACAAATAATATAAGGAAGGAGAATATCTAATTAGAGGCTTACTTACCCTTTCAGACCTCCTGGTGGGTGTCTTGGACTTGTTCTCAACAATCTATCCACCCAAATTTTCTGACAGTGACCAACCTCGGCCACCTGTAGACCTGTCACTCACCCTCGTCGGTTCTACCTGACCGACCTCGGTGCCTAGTCTGCCGACATCAGTCTCTGTATGACCGACATCAGTTTCTTTACTGCCGACGCCGGTTCCTAACCTACCGATGTCGGTCTCTGTGTTTTCCTGCAAGTGATTATTTCTTTTTCCCGCGAGCTCATTTTGGACCATAACTTCGTCTAATTCACTATTGCTCTACCCAGATTGATCCAGCTTCCTTATCTGATCACTGTACATCACTCTTTCATTGAAAACAACATCACGACTCCTAATTACCTTGTTAGTTCCTAGATTCCAAAATCTGAAACCAAAATCATCTGAGCCATAGCCTATAAACGTGCACCTCATAGACTTAGGATCAAGCTTCTTTCTATTTTCCTTATCTATGTGCACAAAGGCTTCACTACCAAAAACTTTGAGATATGAGAGATCTACCTTTTTACCTGTCCATGCCTCTTCTGGAATTCCACCATCCAGAGCTGTAGAGGGTCCTCTGTTAATTAGGTACACTGTGGTGTCAACTGCTTCTGCCCAAAACTCTAAGGGCAACCCTGCATGCAATCTCATACATCTTGCACGCTCCATGATAGTTCTGTTCATCCTTTCAGCAATACCATTCTGCTGAGGTGTCCTTGGAACCGTCCTTTGCCTACGGATTCCTTGTGTATAACAATACAATTTGAACTTAAGACTGCATAACTCACCGCCATTATCAGATCTCAGGCACTTTAACTTTCTGCCTGTTTCATTCTCAACCATAGCCTTCCAAAACTTAAAAGTCTCAAAAACATCAGATTTCTTTTTAATACAGTAGATCCATACCTTTCTTGTGGCGTCATCTATGAATGTAACATAGTACTGTGATCCGCCAATAGAGGCTACCTGAGCTGGTCCCCACACGTCTGTGTGAACAAGCTGCAACTTCTGCCTTTTCTTAGTAGACCCAGTCTTGAGAAAACTAACCCTTTTCTGTTTTCCAAATACACAGTGCTCACAAAATTTTAGATCCATACTTTTCAAATCTGAAAGCATACCTTTAGACTTAAGAATTGACATCCCCTTCTCACTCATGTGGCCAAGCCTTGAGTGCCACAATTTACAATCCACACCTGAAGTAGATAAAACTGAAGGAGATTTGTTAGTAACACAATTACACAAATAGAGAGTACCTTCTCTCTTACCTCTGGCCATAACTAGTGCACCCTTGGTCACCTTCCAAGAATCTGCTGTGAGAGTTACTGTACAACCCTCATCACCTAGCTTACCTGCAGAAATCAAATTTCTCTTCAAACTAGGAACATGCATCACTTCTCTCAACACCCATGTGTTGCCATTCTGCATCTTCAAATGCACTTTACCTTTACCAGTAATCTTACAAGGCTCATCATCCCCTAAGTACACTATTCCAAAATCTCCATGGATATAGTCACTGAAATATTCTCTGTTAGGGGTAGCATGGAAAGATGCACCAGAATCTAGTACCCAAGATTCTATGTTATTATGCAAAGAGAAAATTAAAGCATCCTGTGCAATACCTGCAACCTTGGCTTCTTCCTTTCCTTCGTGCTGGTTGTCCTCCTTAGGCTTTGACCAACAATCTCTGCTTATGTGCCCCATCTTTCCACAGTTCCAGCATTGTCGCTTCCTGCCATTTCTGGATTTGGATCTTCCTCTCACCTTAGACTTAGATCTTGATCTCCTCTTGCTCTTTTCTTTTTGCCTTCCCCTGCTCTCAAAATTTAAAGCGTTCCCAGATGTCTCTTCTGTGCTTTTCCTGCGTATTTCCTCATTCAAGATAACACTAACAACATCCTTTACTTTCAAAATATTTGATGCAGATGCAGTATTAGAAACTGCCATTACTAAGCCATGCCAGCTTTCAGGCAAAGAACATAATATCAAAAGAGCTTTTATTTCATCTTCAAATACAATATTGACAGAACTTAATTGATTAACGATACCATTGAAATCATTCAGATGAGTAGAAACAGATCCACCTTCATTCATATGCAAATTAAATAACTGCTTCATAAGATATACCTTATTTGAAGCTGAGGGTTTTTCATACATATTTGCTAACGTGGTCATCAAATCTACCATTGTTTTTGCCTGTGACAAATTAGATATCACAGTGGAGGCCAGACTCAGTCTTATAGACCCAAGAGCCTTTCTGTCAAGAACTTCCCATTCTTCATCCTCCATGTCCTTGGGCTTTTTTGCTATCCCACCTAACGGTAAGTAGAGATCTTTCTGATACAGATAGTCCTCTATCTGTATTCTCCAATGTTGGTAGTTCTTGCCATTAAACTTTTCCATTCTCAGCTTACTTTCTTCTGCCATTGCTTCTCCCACTCAAATAGAAATCCCTGCAGAAACTCCTGTGAGCACCCTGTAATCTGTAACCTGTAACCTGTAACCAAGGCTCTGATACCACTTGTTGGGGGATCAAACCAACAATAGATTACACTTGTGAAAGCAATAAACGCAGAAATAAATTAGATAGATAAGTAACTGAAATGATAAATAGCACAGAACAAGATATACAAGAAAACACCCTGAAAACTTGTATTGAAACTCTTTACAATAGGAATACAATTTGAAGAAACTTCGTTCTTCCACACCTCTCTCAGATGCACACAAGATCTCTCACTAGATCTCTATTCCTCAAGAGCTCTCTCTCAAGTACACTCAAATCCAACAACCTGGATTGATGCAACTCTGTACTGTCCTTCAAACATTCACAATGTTCTACTATTACAGTTCTACACTTCTCTTACACAATTCTAAGCTAAGAAGATCTTCCCTACATATAGAAATAGGAAACTTGAGCATGCTCTTACAACAAACAGTTAAGCCTCTTGAACAAGGGCTCTAAAAATAATATTGCTAATAATAGAGACGCAAGCTTGAGTCCACGACTCAAACTTATCATGCAAACACTCGCTGCTGTCCACAGAAATAGCTTTCTGGACACGCAGGTAATCGACGTCGGTTCCTGCCTGTTCGCCTGTGACCATCGTCGGCCGACCCTATTGCCGATGTCGGCGCCTCTGCAACTGCTACTGACTGACGTCGGTCGCTCCTGACCGACGCCGGCGTCTGTGTAGACCCGAACCTATTTTAGTATGCTCCTTGGTGAAGCTTTTAGCTCCACACCCTAACATCATTATTCTAAACTAATCATCAATTAGGTCACTGATCACTACCAAATAAAGAATGATAAGCTCATACCTTAAAAAATCATGATCGATAGTTTTAAATAGTACATCTAGCATATATAATTTGAACAAGTCGGTAATAATAGATCAACCAACACCATGGCAACGATTGGATCACTTTTAGAAATGTCTTCTCCTATCCAAGAATATATAGTCATAATTGAAAAATCCATCATGCCAACATATAAAAGTATATAATCAAAAATGGTATGTGAAATTATTAGTCTTAGATTAGCTTGATACCATGATATCTACACTTACCTTCAATACTATACCCTTCCCATTGGCTTATCTCATACTCAATAAAAATAATTTATACATAATTCTTCCCATTACACCTTACTTGGAAGAACACTCTATTGTAGAGGATATGATGGGATGATACTTCACTGTTTAAACTCAAGAAAAGTGGAATTAGCTATCCAAGATGTACACAATGGGATTTGTGTGGACCATACTAGGGGAATGGTCCTCATTAAGAAGCTCCTTCATATGGGGTATTAATGGATAATAATGGAATATAATGTATGCAAATATATTAAGAAGTGCATTATATACCAGAAACATGGTGATTTAATCCACACTCCATCACAAGCACTTCAACCAATTATATATCTTTGACCATTTTCAATATGGGGACTCAATCTCATAGGTAAGATAAACCCCATGTCATCCGATGGACATAAACACATCCTTACTACCACCAAGTATTTTACTAAGTGGGTTGAGACCATTCCTCTCACTTACATACCCATAAGTAGATTTATAAATTCATTCTTAATCATATCATTTTCCTTTATGGATTTCCTTCCACCATTATTTTGAACAAGAGTCCTTTAAAAATAAGGATGCAAAAACCCTATGTTCTTAGTTCCTTATCAAACATAGATGGTCAAATCCTTATTAAAAGGCAATGGGAAAAATGAGGCATCAAATAATACCATAGTGAGAATCCTCAAGAATAATATAAATGATGTTGGCTGCATTGGTATTTTTAATTACTTTTTACCTTATGGGTTTAACATATCAACATCCACACACCTAAAAGTGTCACATCCTATTCCTTGGTCTTTGGGTCAAAATCTATTCTCCCTATTATGATCGAGCTACCCTCCCTATGCATTTCCTTATAGGATATAATTAATTATGAGGAATATAGAATAACCTAGCTTTAAGAGTTAGAGATCTTGGATTAAAATTGGCTAGCCACCTTAGACCATATCAAAACTTATAAAAATATGTTACGTTGTAACCATGACAAATGTATATTTTCTAAATATCTTGAATTTGGTGATCTAATACTTAAATAAAATAAATAAACTAGAAAAATTTGAGAAAATAAGGGCATGTTTTAACCTAACTAGTTGGGTTCATACATCATAACAATAAAGTATGGCTTGGATGCTTATCGATTAGATATAAAATATGGTCAAGAGCTAGATGAGCCCATGAACACCATACATCTCAAGTGATTTTTATGATTGATACATTATACCATTTTCTTTGAGTACCCAAGTGCTTGGGAAATGCTCTACAACCTTCCACATCCTTCCACCCATTTGTCTCATTATCCCAACATCATTTCACCATTTTGACCTTGATGGTGATCTACATGTGGCAACAAGTTTAGTATGGTCTGAATGTGGCAACATCCTTACAATAGGACATCATAAGGCCACATGGAATGTTTCCCTATATTGGATCCCTTGAAGAGATTATTTTAGTTCCATTCTTTTTTCAAAATCATGTATCCCTTATTTCATGTCTTGCATCTAGCTGGTTTCCATATCTTTCACATCCTGCATCGCTTTCCACATCCACTGCTAGAATTGGTTTCCCCTTTACTATTGGCTCTTTGTAGATTTGTCTTAGTTTTCACTTGTATATACATATGAAATTATCCTTGTATATAATTAATAAATTCAAAATTCCAAAAACATCAGATAATTAAAAAACCCCTAAAAATAAAAAAATTCCATGATCCTAAAAATTTGAAAATCTAGAAAATACCAAAAAAGAGATATAAATACACAAAATCTTTGGCCACTTTGTCATCCTACCTAGATTTGGATTCCACTTTTTGATATGTTTGGGGAAAAATCATTGATTATTTCAGCCTTCATTCATCTACTATGTGTTCACACATTTTTTTGGAGGGTATATTTCATCTAATCATTGTCATCCTAATTAACATCATTAATTTCCATTTCTCCCATCTTTGGAGAAATACATCGACCTAAAGTCCACATGGACTATATAGGAATACATGGGGTTTCTAAGGTTAGTTTAGCCACCATATATCATCTTCCCATTTCACCTTTTCTAGCCCAGTATGCTACCAAAGTTGATTTTTAACATTGCCTCACCTAACACTTCAAACTTAGGGGAAAAGTACACAATAATGCATTTTGTTGCTTATTTTTTTCAAATGGTGTGCATGTGTGAATGCTTATTTTCTTGTCTGCATGTTTTTAGTGATTTAGTTTTGGCTCAGTTGATATGCATCAATAGTTTCATCATGATATTTTATATCATGATGTGTACTATTGCAATCTTGCATTTGATTCAATACATACACAATTATAAAATATGTTATCATGATTTATTTTATAATTATGATGCATCATGTCAACTAAAAAATAAAAAATAAGGTTGCAAAAGCTATATGAAAGTATGCTAAATTAAAACATCCCCTTACCTCATCTATCATCATAACATCTAAGTGTGATAGCATGTTAAATCAAAAAGGCAACACATTTTCATCAAACATAAATCATCACAATGGATATATATGCTAACATGATCACATCACAAAAAATCATATAAAAGATAGTCAATTATCACAACATCAAAATTTTAAATCATGATCCACATCAAACCAAATCCCATCATTTCATGAGTAGTTAATGAAAAAAACACATCATTTGATATCCACATCAAAACATAAACATCACATCATAGGTACACCAAGTATCAAATAAGACAATCAAATAACACATCATATATATCAGAGGGAAAACATAAAAATGAACATCATATCAATCATATATCAAATGATCATGTGCAAAAAATAATGTCCATATATCAAAAGTATTATATACATAGTACATACATGTACATATAAAAATTATGGGACTAGACTCCATGTACATCCTCAGCTCTCACTATGTCCCTTAGGAGGTGGACTCCAATGAGGATATCTTGGTCTTGGACTTCTATACACAAATATTTTACTTATACTATGGGGAGGTATCATCTACGATGGTTTCATCAATCCTTTATGCAAAATTGACTATCCTATTGATCTATGTGAAGCAGATGTTTGGTGTGTCCTAAAAGATCATCTAGATATTTGGATATTAAAATCTTGAAATGATGTTTCCCTCCAACTCTATAGAACCACACTTTCATATAGCTATATATAATATCTTGCCTCATCCATTGATTGCATACTATCTAATAAAACCTTGGCAAGACACTACTGTGTAACTATATTTTAAGCAACATCTCACTCTTTTTGAAGTAGATGGGTATATACCTAGGTTGTATCCCACTTTGATGTTAGTGTGGTCATTGATGTATCTCTTATTGGTATCTATGCCTAAATAAAAGTCATCTAAGAAAACTCTACCCTTAATGTACCAATATATTTATCTTGGGCTATGATCTATCCCTGTATAGGCATTGTATCCCCCTGTGCACAAGCCAATTAAGCCTATAATGTGGCCACTAACTGATATAAACTGAATATCTTAAACATCTTGGATGTAATCTCTTCCTATAATATATTAATCGTGGCCTAGTCCTTAGTTGACCTACTAGATGCAGATGGCCCAACACCATCATTAGTCCCCATTCTTTCTCTATTGTGTCAACTACAAGAAATACATCATAAATAATAATGGAATGGTATGCATGTATTATCATCTATCAAGGGACCAATCTTGCATACTCTAGGGAATATGTGGTGAGATTCACATGAGGTCTCCCCTATCCATCACCACATGCTGTTGGACTTGAGCCTATCCTCTTCCATCACCATCTATCTAGACTAACATTAATATCCTACATGCATCTCTCCACCTTCAAAATCAAGCATAGGCATGTGATTTCATAAAATTACTCCCTAATATCCATAAATACTTATGATTTGGTCTAATCATTCTAATGGGTATTTACTATGCCCACTAGGTTTCAAAAGAATCTATGACCCATGCATCTATAGATCTACTACTATAAACCTAAAGAACCCATGGTATTATTGACTATTTTGACCACACGTTAAAATAGGTCAACCCCCTATAGTAAAAAACTTGATATATGGGTCCTATAATATTTAATGCAATGTGTCATAGTCCATTTGATGTCATTTAATGTGCTATTAATCTTGGTCATAGTCAAATATAATCCTAAGTCATTTCATGCCAATTAGGGGTCATTTTAGAGTCATAAATGAAGGTAATATAGTTTTCCTTGGTATAAAAGTGTTCCAAAAAGTATTTAAGAATCCAATATGTAATAAACTTGTTAGTCTTATCATTACTAACTAAAATCTTGTAGGTTAATTAAAATCAAGAAAATAGTTGAAAAGAAGGAGGTTTTGGAAATTGTACAACCTATAGAGGAGTGTGGCACATGTCGAAATATTGTGTAATGAATATTATACTTCCATTAATCCATTTATATGCTTGATCTAATTTGGAAGCATAAAAAATGGACCAAAACCATTTCACTTCTCCATCACTCCACTAAACATGCAAAAGTAATCAACATGTTTCTTCATGGTATGACCAATAGGATAAGTTTAGGGTCAAATTATCTTGGTGGTTGGTCTAATTAATTTTAATGATATGATTTCAAGGATTGGTTGCATATTTTTTATGAACCATCCTTCATAAGTTGACTATCTCATTTTGCATGCTAATCCCCATACCTTGCAGGTTTTATTCTTGTTTGAGCTAGTCCATATAGACCAATGAATGAAATTGCTTATATAGGATCTAAGAATAATTATTTCATGGTTTCCATCATTTTTTTTCATATTTGGAGGTGATTTTATGAGATCAAACTTCTCAAGTTGTAGGTCGAGTGCACTAGTGGGGCTATAACCAAGTTTCATCAACTACAAACATTTTCCTCTCTTGAAATGGTTTTAAATGACTATGAAATTATGTGTTATATGGTTTTAATTTAATATAAATCACCTTTCCTTGTGAGGATTAGTCTTGAAGGAGATCATCCATGGAGTTACAGTCAAGAAGGATCAACACAGTCAAATTCTTACATGAATATCATACACAGTTAGTTGAATGAGGTGTTTTGTAGTGTTGAGAATATTAATAGAGATGTAATGAAGTTTTTAAAGAGTTTAGACACACTTTTTAACAAGAAAAATCAAGATAATCTCTCCAAATGGCATATGATAGATTATGATAACCAATTCTCTAACACAGTCATATAGTTCTACCTTGCTTGATACTGATGTGCATCTATAGGAGAATAGTCACATAGAAATGAAACATTTAAGCTAGTTTCAAATCCTTAATGGTGGAAAGGATTCATTTGAATATTATGGTAGAGGTTTTAGGATTGATTGTATTTCCCACACACTATGCATAGTGTCTCTATCTCTATTCACTACCCTATGTAATAAAAAGTGCATCTATAGGTGATACCAATAGAGGCCTGAGAGTGTTTCATAAGAGTGTTTGAGCATGTTAAATATCCTCATAGAGGTTGAGGAGTTGAAAATGTCATGAGAATCATGTTTGAATCCATAGAGTGGTAACTATGTTTGAATAATCATGATCAAGTTGGAGAAACTGAGTTTTAGGGATCAATTACCTTAAAAACTCCAAATAGAGCCCTTACCACTTTTGATGCTATCATATAATGAGGTGACATGGAGTATAGTTGAGTTTGAATGCCTCTATCTTGTATCCTAAATATAGGGGTAACACCTTGTAAATGGAGGTGAGTGTTTGACTCCAAGAATATGATGATAGGAGGTCTCCAATTCATGTATTTTATCACTACAGAAGGTTAGTGTTCTTTGCAGTATCTTGACTTCATATGGTCTCATAGTCCAAAGCAAAAGGATAAGAGCATACATTCATGTCAAATGATCCCATTGAGGCAAGAAGAGAACTAGGGGTTCAAAAGACATCAAAAAGAGTTTAATTTAAAGGTATTGAACTTCTTGCTCACCTATAGGTGTACTCTTACTCCCTAGAAGGTTACTTATAGTCAGATTATAGGTAGATACAGTCTCATGACATGAACCTTAGTGTTTGAACCATGAAAACATTTGAAAATAAAATTTTGTTCTAATAGTTCAAAAATATTTCATGATGTGTAATACAAGGTAAAAATGTTGAAATGAAATCTATAGGTGTCCTTTTGATACAAGAGTGGTCACCTATAGTCAACTGTAGGGTGACACTGCACTAACATGATAGTTTGGCCTCATCATATGGTATTTGAGAATGAAGTGAATTAAAATTAGTTTTAAAGTGACCTTGATTACTTCAAGGGAAGAATATAAACTTGATTCAATGTTTGATAAGTGTTCACCTATATGTATGCTGTTTTAGAAGAAGCAACATAGTCACAGTTGACTGTCAACTAGGCCTATCCAAATGAAGGGTCTACATTAAGAGTTTGGAAAATTAAGAATGAGGGTTGAAATGCCTAAGATATTATTGATAGTTATTTACATCACATAATACTCTAAATACATGGAAAATATAATGGATGGTTTCTAACATACAACTTGCAGTCAACACACAAAACCCTACAGTCATTGAGTCATGCAGTAGTGTGTCTTAGGTTTTGAGATGTTTGGTGGTACTAATGATGTGAAAAAGATATAAAATTTAATAAATATGATCCCTAAGACCTAATTAATCTCATCATATCACCATTTATATAGAGGCAATATGAGAAGTGCCCTTTGTTTTGTCTCAAATAAAGGGCACTCCTAGAGAGCTAAACCCTATAGGTTTAGTAAGTCAATGATGAGAAGGTGACCTAGAAACTATGGAGACCTTGTATAAGGATTAAACTAGTTGGGTTAGACATGAGAAAAACTAAATGAGGAATTGAAACCTTTGGAAACTACTCAAAGGTGTTGATGAGTACTAATGTGCAGTCAAGTCTTATTAGACTTAGACTCGGCCTAATGCCTAAAGGGGGTCCAATTCATTTAATTACACTATATGAGAATTAAAATGCACTGGAAAACATATATATGGAGTTAGAAGGTGTGTTATAGCCTTTTTTTTTTCAAAGGAATCCACAAATAATCTATTTCTTGGATTAAGAACATGACAACCTACATAAAATGACAGAAAAAACTTGAGAGGCCATGTTTGGAAGCTTACAATTGTATGAACACTTAACATGGGAGATCAAGAAGATGAGATATGTTATATAGGGTCATAAATAAGTTTTTAGTGGAATTTTTTTGGGGTTTGGATGTCACAATTGTATAAACAATCCTTAAAGTCTAAATCTACTTAAAACCCTCTAAAACCCTTGCTAATGACCCGATGGGAAAGATAAAGAAGTAAATGAATATAAGAGGGATATTTTGAGTATTAAAGTGGCTTGGAATTATATAATAATACCTATATATCTTTCCCATCAATTTGGATCCTACCCTACTTATATGGAAAAGGTGTGAAATGGATTTTCTTGACCTTTTTTGATGTTTTACAGGTTTAAAAGAGAGTTGGAAGATTCAAATCACTTTGGAAGATATAATGAGACTTAATATAGCTCCCCATGTCAATTTATTTTCCTTAGATAATCACATAGATATGTTTTATAACACCTCCACTTCAGCTAGTCAAGAATGACATAGTGAATAAAGAGTGATTACCTAGTGAGAAGGTGATAACTCCAATTTGGAGGCCTTTTAAGGTTTAATTGATGAATCTAAGGGAATTGTGACTCTTTAAAAGTGTTACATCATCCATTGTATGGATGTTTTTGAGAAATGAATATCATTTTGGTGACAAGTGTGAAGGGTGAGGGAAAGATGGGTGATAATGAATGACAACATGCAATGAGAACACTTGGACATAAAAATATTGATGATTAAGGACACATCCAATGCATGTTGGAGAATATTTATAACCCCCTCTTCATATTTAAATCATTTTATCTATTCATAGTCTTCTATGGAGTGTTCATGTAAGGTCAAATGATGAGGGTAGTTTTAAGAAGCCAGTTGGGAGACATCTACACCAGATTTGAGTGAGGAGTTCAATGCCCTTCAGGGACATTTGTCCAAGTAGACCTTGCATGGTATTTATCATAATTAATTATCTTACATATGTAATTCCTTATCTTATCTTGTAATCTATTCTTGTCATTCTTGGAATTTATTATTCTCTCTCCTCTCTCACATTCTATAAGTACTAGCCATTTTGGATCTTGTCTAATAATTAAAAAACATGTATGGTGAATCCATACTAATTTGATGTTGTAATTTTCCTTTGAATAATCAATAAATCTATTTTTGAGTTCATAAACATCTTGTCTAAGTATGCAAAGTGATGAATGGTGAAGTCTAGTGATTCTATCCTTGATTTCCTTATCCTTTCATGTCTAGTGTAAGAATTTATCATTATAACAGGTAATATAGAGTGTATCTAGTGTGTTAGGCTCCCTTAAAGTGTGAAAGTGTCCTTATATTCAATAATTTTATCTTTGGTCTACTTACCTTGAGTTTTCTCATGTATATCACCTCTATATTGAAATACTAATGTTAGAACATCTTAAGACTTGGAAGCTAGTTTTTAGGTCTTGTTTCTTAGTGAAAGAAGTATGATAACATAGTGGATATATTAATGGTGTGTCACCCCATTATATTATATTTATTCATGCATATTTATATCCCTTTTTCCACAAGTAATCAATTATTATAGGTGATAAGCACTTCAAGATAAATTCAGGAAGCTAGCCCTTAAACCTAGAGGTCTACTTCTATTATAGGTAAACCCACATATCTAGAAGTATTAAAATGTTACAAATATATTAGATTAGGCCTAAAAAACCTCATATAGGGTGAAATATTTGGTGACAACAAGTATAATCATCTAACTAGTAATTAACTTTGCTTTAAGCACTAGTAGAATTAAAACTAGTGATGTACTTGATCTAATCAATATATTTATTCTATAAACTCATGATAGCCTATGATGTAACATGTAGATGTCATAAAAAAAGTATAATCAACATCCTTTCTCCACCTAAAATATGTTTACGTATAGTGTCTCCAAATCAAATCTCACTTAGTCAACTCATCAATAACATGATGGTAAAAATTAAGGTCTCTTAGATGTCTTCATTAGCTATTCATATGATAGTCACCCAACCATATAATAAATTCATGTTGTGAAATATTTGTCTCCTCTATCCTGAAGGTTGATAAATATCCAGGTGCTCTCATCACCATATTTGAATAAAGGTGGACATACCGATACTTTAATCAACTTGATATGAAACCATATGTAGATCGCTATATAACTAGGTAAGTAATATTAGGCCCAAGGAATATATAGATGTATCATAATACATATCCCTCATCACTCTTTTGATCCCCATATGAAAAACTAGTACACTCATGTCAAGCAACAAAATATTGCTAATAATGGCCATCAAAATTAAGGCTCTTTGTCAATAGTTAACTCTATTGTGAGTGGATAAAAATTAACTAACCCATCTCTCAACACCACATCAGTGATCCTAATAAAATCCTTTAACAATGTAATGAGAACTTACACATACCAATGTAAGTCCTGACCATAGATAGGAATGCGTAGAATCATCTATTATAATAATTATTTATAGAAGCTTAATAAATTATTAATATTATTGCAATATGGTTATATTGTTATAACTATTTTCTATTATGGTTACATGAGCTTTTATATTCTCTATTATCCATTAATTTATTGTTGAAACTTCCTCCTTTCATTCTAGTATATTATTGTGTACCATATTTATTAGGCTATCTTAATGTTAATTAATATCATGTATTCTAGTAGGAGTGGAAGAACTTAAATAGTTTGAAGTTTAACCTGAGCAAGAAAACTAGAACATTGAAGGAAGTTGTCACTAGTTTAATATAAGATACTTCAATGGTGTGGACTTTCAAATCCTAGATACTCTTTGACTTGGAAAGAGAGGCCGAAGAAGAACAAAGAAGATTCAAATAGCTTTGGTTGAGTAATAGTTTGAAAAATTGTCAACTTTAGGAGAGGTGCTTTCCTGAGCAGAAGGAAAAGAAAGTGAAAGATAATGGTTGGACCACAATAAGAAGTATGGTGGAAAAAGAACATGACCATCCTCTAGCATAAGAGGTGGTATAGAAGGTTTGTCTAGAACTATATCTATTGGTTCCAGGGGTGAAAAGAGCTACTAATATCTCCCTTGTAGAAAAGCACATAGAGAGGTGGATTCCCGAACAAGAACTTAAAGAGGGAAAGGAGGAGAAAGTCTTGAATCCCATAAAAATATTTGTGGGGAAACCTAGGAATTTTTTTTGATTGAAGGGTTGGTAAATTTTCTTGAAGGACCAGAAGTAATGGAAGGATCATAAGATCTTCAAAAATTTAAATTTCACTTTTCTCAGGTTGAAGGGTTGCTAAAGTTTCATGAAGGAACAAAAAGTAACAAAAGGAGTAAAAGACCTTCAAAAATTTGGATTTGAATTTTCTCTAGTTGAAGGGTTAGTAAAGTTTCCTAAAGGAGTGGAAGTAATAGTAAGAGTGAAATACCTTTAACAATTTCAATTTGAATTTCATTCTAATAAGGAAAAGTAGTACACCTTTTTAGACTTGGACGGGAGTGGAAGGATCATAAGAAGTGGAAGGAGCTTTCTTCAAAAATGACAAGGCCAAGGAGGAAATGAAGATAACCCAAATCCAGGTAGACTAGGGGTTTTCCATGCCATCAATGAAATACCCCATAAGTTTGAGTGGTAAACTAGGTGGGAGAGATTCAAAGTGAAATGCATTCAACATTTTAAATCTCAAATTGAGCAAAAAAATCAAAACACCATTTTAGACATGAACAAGAGTAGAAAAAGGATTATTCTATTAGGACATGGATGAGAAGGAAAGCAAGGACAAGGAGGAAATGAAGATGTCCCAAATATGGGTATACTAGGGGTTATCCATGTCACCACTAACATCCATCATAATTTTAAATGGAAAGATGGGTGGGAGAGATTCAGTGCAGGAGACCTTCAACATTTTGAATTTCAATTTGAGTGGGAAAACTAGAACACCTTTTTAGATATGGATGAGATTGGAAGGAGTGTAAGGATACTTCTTCTAATAAGACATGGGTGAGAAGGAAAACAAGGGCAAGGAAGAGATGAATATGACCTAGATCTGGGTGGATTGGGGGTTGTCCATGCCATCAACAACATCCCCTACAAGTCTAAATGGTAAGTTGGGCAGGAAAGAATTAGATCTATAAATTGGTAGAAGGTAGTTTCTAGGTGTAATTTGGAAAAGAAAATTAGAGTGGAAGTTGCTCACAACACCAGTTGGGTTTCTTCAAGATCCCTTTCTTAGGAAAAAAGTGAATCTACTTGGGTTTTTTGTGAAAAGAGCCCAGTTATATAAATATTTTGGGGGTAGAAGGAGTGAAAGACCTTAAACATGTTGAATTCCATTTTGAGTGAGGAAACCACTAATGGATTTTCCTAAAAAAGTCATGAAAGTTGTAGGGCTCATCACTATAGTGCTTTTAAATGGATTGGATCTGTTAGTAGGTATCAAAGTTTTAGGTTTAAAGAATAATGAGGAAGATAGAGGACTCCTCATAAATATTTCTAAAGTTTGGTCTAAGAATGATGAGCTTTGTTCATGGGTGGTGGTCTTTTTGAGTGATTCTATATGGTCACTTGCTACACATAAGGTCTACAAAGGATGCAAGAAAATCTTTAAGAAGACCAGATCTATGGGGGACTATTTTTAGTCTCACTTAGTTTTGATCATTGTGGATAGAGGAAACCTTACCAAAACCTATTTTACTAGAGTGGATGGTAGAGGATTCCAACTTTTCTTCTTTTGGGTTGTGGGGTTTGCCCAAGATCTCAATAATATTACTCATATTTGGATAGAAAACTCTACAGTTTCTCAAACTAAGTCCAAATTATTGAGGATGAGATGGTTCAGTCCTTGTTGCAAATTAGCCATTAATGGATATGGTGGGAAGAAAATCCAAATTACTATGTATCAAATGTGCAAAGGTTGTGCATAAGTCCCTGGTGGTAGAAGATCTTTTACCCCTAGTAGACTCTTATTTTTAAAGTAGAAGTCTTAGGGAAGTCATGCTGATGGGATTTATATTTTTGAATCTAATACTTTGATACAAGATCAGGGATTTTTGACACTCATCATAAGATTTCATGGAATTAGATTTGATAGGAATGAAGCCTCATTAGGGGTTTTGGTTTCATTTACACATGTTTTTACTCCTAATGCATGTAGGGAATATTGAATAAGGGCAAAATATATGCTGAAGATCAAAGCTACGAAGATCCCTATCCAATTTTAGTTGTTTTGGTTATGGGTGGTTATATGAATCCCAATAAAATCTAATCCTATCAGAGTGGATGATAGAGGAATCCACCTTTTTAGTTTTACTGGAGGAAAATCTCACTTACTGAGTCTCAATTATGCAAAGGTTGTGTGGAAGACCCAGGTGGCAAAAGACTTTCTGCTCCTAGGAAATTCTTGTTTTGTAAAATAAGTCTAGAGAAATACCTATTGAAGGGGGTCATCCATTTGTATCCCATTAATTTGAAACATCTTTGACTATGCTAAGGTTGTGAGAACCTTCAAAACCCTCATGTTATGGTTGAGGGAACCTTCAAACCCCCTTGTTTTCTAATTTACCAAGGTCACAGGGTTCTCAAAACCATCTTTTTTGCATTTGGTTTGATAGGGAATCCTTAAGTCCTTTATGTTGTGCTTTGTATTGCTTGGTGGTGGGTCCACCATGTAAAACCCTCCCCTTGGATGTGGGTCTAGTTAACAAAACCCTCACTTGTTTGGTTCATAGCTCTGGTTTCAAAAGTGTTTACCTCATCACATAAAAAATATCACGTATTCTTGGTGTGTCAATCCCATGTTATTCCATTTTACATGGTAATGAGAACTCATTGTCTGTGAGCCTGGAAGGAAGAAGAAATCTCAATAAAGACATCTTGTCAGGGAGATATCATCCCTAATGAATATTTTTTGAGAATACTCCTAAAATTATGAATCACATAGTGGAAGCAAGAGGAGAAGAGAGATTTTATTAGGGAGGAATTACTTGGTGGAGATATCTGTGATTAGACATTGTGAGATGATGTAGAAATTTTGTAGGAAAAAGTAGAAAATAACCAAGAAAGAGAAGTGAGGTATTCCATTTTTCACATTAAAAGAGGTGTTTTACCTTGAATAGAGGAATTTTATATTCAAAGAGGCATTTTTGTTGGTATAGGAGGCATTTTGTGCTGTAACGAGGTAGATTTATTGTGAAAAAGGCATTCTTTGCTATAAAAAAGGTGCCATAATCAAGAAAACAACACCATAGTAAAAAAAACTCAAAATCAACTGATAAAAATGTACCATAATTAGGAAAATCATTTTTTGGATGTGTCTAATATTTTCTAGCTAATAACCAACCATTTTGGTTATTTAAACAACCCATTCAAGCACTTAGGAAAGTAGGAGTACACCATTCTTCTTGCAACATACATGTTTTATCTAACTGGTTAAACATTTATACAAATTTTTATCCAAAATTTTCAGGGTGAATTTGGGTTATTTATGTTTTATTAATTACTGGAAAATCATTTGAAACTTTAGAAAACCACTTTATTACCTACATCCTATGTGAAAAAATAGTACAATTAATCATGTAGAAGGAGAATCATGGGTCCAAATATCTTGAAAAGTTTCCACGTTTTTCATTTCTTAGTTCTCATCTCCATGCAAAGGAAATCTTTGTAAATGAAGTTGTAAAACTTCATAATTAATTATTTTTGTAAATTTTAGGCAATATTATGGGAATTTTTTTAATAAATTTCTCTCAAACAATAAAGAATTTTTACTGAAATCTGGTAATTTTGTCTAGTTTTAGTATATAATTAGTATAGATTTTTTTTTTGTAATAGTCCTTATAGTTATATAATTTAATTATTTTCATTAAAAACTAGGTAAAAATGGCTAGTTTGCAATATCTATTGTTGCCATATTTTCAGAATTTGAATAGAAAAAACTTTATTTTGTGGAGTCATAGGATACTTGAAGTTAGTATCAAAATATTGAGCATATTGTACTTGGTAAAGAATCTAGATCAAATGATTAACCAAATGAATATGATAAACATCATCATGAAGCCTTAATGGTTTTAAAATTGTATGTAGTTAATAATCTAATTAGATAAGTTAAAAATGCTAATAATGCACCAACATTATGGAAACACCTTAGGACCACGTATCATGATTCTAACACTAGTAGAATATTGTAACTGGAAAATATTTTATTTTCCACTAAAAAGAAAGAAGGAGGTTCTATTTATAAATATTTGTTGCAATTGAAGGACATTTGTGATCAGTTGAAGGTAGTGAAAAAAACTTATAGATGAGAAAAACCTCATTGTTCTAGTTATGTAGAATTTAAAATCTTATGATTCATTTTTGGAGTCATTACACATGACTGCAAAGACACAAAATTGGACTTTGATTAGTTATTCATTCTTCTCATACAAAAGGATTGATGATAAGCACAATCCATAGTTTTAATATCCATATATATATAAAGTGGTTTTTTGGAAAAGACTAAAAGGGTAAAAGGTCAGGGAACGAAGATTCTTTAAATAAAAATGTAAGTGATTCCAAAAAAAAGAATTGAAGTGTTTTTATTGCAAACAACTAGGTCATTTTAAGAAACATTGTAGAAAGATAAAATATGATATGGCTAATTTAAACAATAAATATAGATATGATAATATTGTATAAGAAGGAAAAGAAGAGGCATTACTAAATTTTCTTTGTAAGAACACAAGACCAATCTAGTGAGTCACACACTTGGTACTTCGACTCATGAGCTTTATGACACTACATGTGTCACTGAGATTGGCATGTAAACTTCATTGAGGATAATCATAGTAATGAAAATGTTTCCTTAGGTGATGGATGAGCACATGAAATTAACAGATGTGGCAATATACATTTTAAACAATGAGTAAAAATATACATTTAATAATGTTTTTTTTTAAAAACTAAACGGGGGTAAAATTTTATTAAGAACAAAGATAAGACAATAGTTACAAATCATTCTCCTGGTTCACCAAATGAACCAGTTCCTGATACATACTCATAGGGAGCATTCCCTGATCAATAATACTCCAAGTGGATCCATTCTTCGATGCCCATTTGGCAAGGTGGTCAGCAACACCATTCCATTCACGGGGAATGTGTTTGAATGAAATCGAATTCAAGGAAGTACTTAAATGCCTAATCTGATGAACAATAACATTTAGATGCCAATCCACTTTACCTGTATTACCGTTATTCAACAAGTTAATTACCACTTGTGAATCTGATTCATAGATAATATTATAGCATCCGCGTTGACAACAAAATTTCATTGCCTCCAGGATCGCCATGGCTTCCATAAGGCTATTTGTATGACAGCCTTTGTAGATCAAAAAAAGAAACTGGATGCTCCCAGAGCTATCCCGACCAATACCACTTATTCTAGCCTCGCCTGGGTTCCCCCGTGAGGAACCATCCATATTTATTTTTACTACTCCATCCTCAGGGGGAGTCCATCAGCTTGTTTTATTGACTGGTTGCACCTTTTGGTTTTTCCCATTTGCCAAACCTCTGCCCATCCCAAATTTGTAGTTTGTGCTCAGGGCCATTCCCAGGCGCTTGAATAGCCCAACCGTCTCTATGTCCTAGTCTGCACCACTCATGCATTTAACTTGCAATGTTTCTTGTAGTGAATTAAGGATTTTTGTCCACAACGGTCTCAACTCAAGCTGCACACCCTTGAAGATTCTCCTATTTCTTTCCAGCCACAAATTCCATAAAATGAATGAGGGACCGACAGTCCAAGCATTTTTTAACAGGGAACTCCTTGCTGGAGCATGACCAAGTTTATTCCAAAATTCAATCAATGAATAGACATGCCGATAAGGGATGCCCCAGGCATTCCACCACAGGTGCCAGACCTATTTAGCAAAGCAGCATTGAAAGAATAAATGCAAACTTGTCTCTTCACTACTGTGGCAGAAAACACAGATAGATGGCCCCTGAAAGCCATGCTTGCACAAATTGTCCCAGGTGAGGCATTTGTTGTGTGTAAGAAGCCACAAAAAAAAGTTACATTTGGGCCAATAAATCTGGCTCCAAACTTTTTTCCCCCATAAGAACTAATCTCCATTGAAGATTTGCTTAGCCAAAGTTATATAACCTGAAGACACAGAATATTGTCCTGTAGCATCTCCACCCCAGGCAAGAACATCTCATCTTTGCAATGAATTACATCCTCTGGACTCAAGGATTTGGGTTAATTCTCTTCTATCCTCTGTTGAACCTCCTGGTGGCCAATCAGAGGAAATTTTCCACCTGTATCCAATAGTCATGCCCATGCTAACAGCTTCTTTGTAATGCATCACAGTGTTCCAGCCAGTAGAGTGAAAGGAATCAGCTAGAGGCTATAAATGTGGATGTGAAACTAATAGGGGTGGCACACCATCCCAAGAGTCTTCCCAGAAGAAGGCCTCAGTCCCACTATTGCACACCCAGAAGAGGCTCTACTTCACTAGCTACACTCCAACCTTAAGGGTACCCCACACCATCGATCCTCTTCCCTTAAGAGGGAGTCTGGATATATCATGGGGCGCAATGCCTAGAAAGTACTTAGCTATCAGAATTTAGGCCCATAGGGAAGATTGATTAGAGCACCACCTCCAATATAGCTTGGCAGCCAAAGCTTGGCTGGCCAAAATAGCCGAGCGTAATCCAAATCCTCCATCCTGCTTTGGTCTGCACACAGTAACCCAATTGATAAGACTCCATTTAGTATTTTGTAGATTCCCGCTCCAAAGAAACTTCCTAGAAAGGGCATCATATTCCTTTAGAAAATATGCTGGAGCTGTCTAAACCATGCTACGGTATATGGGTAATGCCTGAATAACTGATTGTAAAAGGATCACTGTACCAGAAGTAGATAGCCATCTATGATTCCAATGACTAATTTTTTGCCTTAGCTTGTCCAAAACAT
This sequence comes from Torreya grandis, assembly GCA_037957365.1. Classification (NCBI taxonomy): domain Eukaryota; kingdom Viridiplantae; phylum Streptophyta; class Pinopsida; order Cupressales; family Taxaceae; genus Torreya; species Torreya grandis. The sequence goes on from JARHVA010000341.1 coordinate 2,660,337, forward strand.
TCTGCCAAAATAGCCTAGGCTGCCTTCCCACAACTATGGGAATACCCAAATAAATCACCAGAGGTGTTTGAGTCTGGAACCTCAATATGGTAGCTATCCTTCTTTGAATAGACTCAAGCGTGTTAAAGAAGAAGATAGAGGACTTATGATCATTGATATTTTGTCCAGAAGCCTGCAAATAATTATCAAGGGTGAGGCAGAAAGCTTTTGCTTCTCGAATATGAGCTTTACTAGCTAGGATAGTATCATCAACAAATTGGAGATGAGTCAAGGTGGTTATCCCATTCCCCCATTTCCAGCCATGTAAAATATTCTGAGAGATTTGATCTTTGAAGATCTGCCCCAGCCCCTCAGCCATAATGATGAATAGGTATGGTGAAAGCAGATCCCCTTGACGAAGGCCTCTCGAGGCACTAAAAAGCTCTGAAGGTGTTCCATTCATAAGGACCGAAAAGGAGGGCATAGTAATACAGCTTAACACCCAACTAATCCAATCCTGATTGAAGCCAAACGTCAAAAGGATTTTGCTCAATAATCTCCAGCTAACTCTGTCATAGGCTTTGGCAAGGTCAAGCTTAATAAACATTGCCCTCTCCTGTGAAATACTCATAGAGTGAATGGCTTCCAAAGCAATCACCATTCCGTCCAAGATCTATTTTCCTGCCACAAAGCCCCCTTGTTCCTCCAATATAAGGCAAGGGAGGAGTCCTTTCAGCCTCTGTGCAATAAGTTTAGAAATGATTTTGTAGATCACATTACAAAGCGCAATGGGCCTATACATTTCCAACTTATCTGCCTGCTCCTTCTTCAGAATAAGAGCCAGAAATGTAGCATTCAAAGCTCTGAGCATTTCTTTGCTGGAGTAAGATTCCTGAATCACTTCCATCAAATCTCGCTTTATGATATCCCAAAAGTCTTGGAAGAATTTAGCCAGGAATCCGTCTGGCCCAGGGGCTTTACCTTCATGCTGAAAACCGCTTCCTCCACTTCTGCCAAAGCAATTGGCCGCATAAGGCACTCATTCATATCCTCATTCACCAATGATGGAATGCAAGATAAAATAGTATTTTTTGCCCCTTCATCTGGCACTAGGTCACTGGTAAAGAGCACAAAAAAGTAACGGATAGCTTCCCTATTAATAGCTTGGGAGGAGGTTAAATGAGTCCCATCCTGAGTAACAAGAGAGGTAATAAAATTCTTGTTACAGCGTCCCATCGTGCGTGCGTTACAGCGTTCTTGTCTCCCTCTTGGAGCTAGTCAATGCGGGCCTTTTGTTTCCAATATATTTCTTCCCAGAGTTCCCACTCTGCTAAGGCATTTATAGCTCTAGCTTCCTCCAAGCGAAGGCCTTCCGAGAATCCACCGTCTCTTATCTACCTGGTAATTTCATCTAATTGATCTTGAGCCTTCTTCTTCATATAATATAAATTTCCAAAGAAATTTCTATTCCAAATCTGTAACTTTCTTTTAACATACTGAAGCTTTTTAAGAAAGGAATACATAGTTATTCCATATGCAGGGCCTCCTTGCCTCCACCACTAACCAATGCAATCATGGAGAGATGGGTCCCTAAGCCACATCAGCTGGAACTTGAATGGAGGCTTTTTGGGTCTGTCAATATAACCAATGGAAAGCTTAATAGGCCAGTGGTCAGAACCTCTCCAATCCAAGATTTCAGAGGTGAGAGACATAGCACTAGACTGCCAAAAGCAAGAAACTAGAAATCTATCAAGGCATTCGGAGATGGCAGCATTACCTGATCATCTACATTTAATAATGTTATATAAATATTAGATATGAATAAAAACCTTTTGTCCATTAGTAAAATTACCAAAAAATAACAACTAGTAGTTAAGTTTGAAGCAAAAAAATGTAACATCACTACACTCAATGATAAGGTTGTTGTTGTTGGTATAAGGGAAAGGGGTCTGTATAAACTTATAGATACTAAATTAATAAAACAATATAATTTAGCAACAATTACGTAGTTTAATACTCTATGACATGAGAGATATGATGATTTAAGTTACTAGTATTTAAATATCTGGAGTAAAAATAAAATGGTGAATGGACTCCCATTTATTCAATAAAATCAAGATGCTTATGAAGGAAGTCAATTGGGTAAACAAATTTGGAAACCTTTTCCTACTGGTAAAACATAGAGGTTATAATGAGTGATAGATTTGGTACATGAATATTTTCATGGTCCTATGAAAACTAACATTGTATTTGGTGCCCTTTATTTCTTATTGATAGTTGATGTTTTCTCTTGAAAATTGTGGATGTAATTTATTTAAAAAAAATCAAAATGTTTTTCTATTTTTTTCATGGAAAACACTAGTTAAAACTCAAACAAATAAAAAGGTCAAAGCCTTTAGATCAGAAAATGGTGGATAATTTATCTCTAAGTAATTCAATGCATACTAAACAAATTAAGGTAGACATCAGAAGTTTACAAATCTTTACACTCCACAATAAAATGGAGTAGTGAAAAACAAGAACAAGATTATCATGGGGATGGCATAGTGTATGGTGCAAAACAAGAGTGTACCTTTTTGGTACTAGGCATAAGCTATTAACACTGTTATGTTCATCTTAATCATAAGTTCCTATAAAACTATGCAAAATGTTATTCCAAAAGAAATAAGATCAAGAAGAAAACTTTATGTAAGTGATTTACACATTTTTGGTTGTATTACTTTTGCATTAGTCCTTAAAGTGAAAAGAAGTGGTTTAGATGAAAATAGTAAAAAATATAGATTTGTTGGATATAATGAGAATTTCAAAGAATATATTACTATATATATCTTCAAATTAAGTAATTGTACATAGGGATGTCAAAATAGATGAGAAAGTTCCCTATTTATCAAATTATGGTAAACCTAAAAATACTAGTAATCTTTGCACTCCTATTGATGAATGTGAATCAAACTCTAGTACTAAAATGGAACATGACTTAAAAAGGCAAGCACCATAATAGTCTATCTCCACGGAAGGTTGTAGTGACACAATAAGTGGTTCCAAAAGTAAACACAAATGACCAAAATGATACTATAACATAATGCATGGTATTTGACAAGAGGATTTTTTATTTTATTCTAAAAGTAGATCCACAAGATCAAGGAAACAAGTGGTACAAAATCTTGATGAGGTAAATTTTGCTCTCAATTCCACTATTTCATAATTTTTTGATCCCAATACTTATGCAAATGATAAAGGGAAGTTAAAATGGGAATTTACCATAAAGGTGGAGTACAATGCACTCATAAATAATGGTACTTAGGTTTTATCTAAACTATCTCAAGGTAAGTAATCCATTGGTTGCAAATGGATTTATAAGGTAAAATGTAAATCAGATGGTTCTTTAAACAAATATAAAGCTCATATTATTGAAAAAGGTTATGCAGAAGAAGAGGGAGTAGATTATGAAGAAACATTTTCTCCTACAACTAAAATGGTAACATTCACAATGGTTATAACTATTGATGCTCAGTTTGGTTGGCTGGTATTTCAGATGGATGTGAAAAGTGATTTTATGAATGGAGACTTAGAGAAGGAAGTGTTTATGGTATATCTACAAGGATTTTATATTATTGGTAAAGAACATCTAGTTTGCAAGTTAGTGAGGTCCTTGTATGGACTTAAGTAGGCTCCTCATCCTAGTACTTCAAAATAGACAAATACCTCAGAGAATCTAGTTTTAAAAGATGTGATGCAAAATCTATTCTCTATGTTAAGGTGTGTTCACATTATTAATTTTTAATAATGTAATTATTGTTAGATAAATAGTAATACATTAATAGTTTTTTGTGTGGTATATTATTATTATGAATAATAATAATATATGGGGTGATTTGATATAGTGGGTTGGTTGTTAGATTACATTATTATAGGGAAATATGGGGATTGTGGTGGAGATATGATCTCCCCAATCATAGGAAAGACTTTTCCTATATAAATGTATTGCCCATATGAAATAATATACAGAGAGTGAGAATTGTTATTTATATATTCATTATCTAAGAATGTTTCCTGAGTGTTTATTTATTTAGCATATAAATTCTATTTAAATCAAAACCATAATCAATATCTAGTATCAGAGTGGTGTGTGATCCTTTGCATAATGGAAGTTTAATTATTTTGAAATGGGATGTCATTTAGTCCTATGCCCCTGAGGATGATAGTATTATACAAAGTTAGAGTGTGAGATATATAATTTATGTTAGCATAGATTAGTGTATTTGAAGCTTGAGTATAGTTCATCCACCTTCAGCTATACCTACAATTTTTTATTTTAATCTATCTAATGATGGTATTCACTTGAGTGGAGCTTTAGATGCATCTCTGAAGTGGACTTTTTTATATCTATTCATGCATTCTTAGTAGGTATACTATATGTGTAGATCAAGATTGGTATAGCATTGGAAATCATAAAAAAAATCAGAGGAGCAAAAAAAAATAATGCTAAGATAAATTTTGATTAAAGAAAAATAAAGAACAAAGGCATTTACATTGGTATTGGTGAGATCTGTTAGTTATTTATTTGGACTAGTGATCTATCCCCTCTTAGCGATGCCCTTTTCCATATTCCAGATGGTAAAAGACTTGAAACTTTATCTAGAGATGATTATATTGCATCAGATGAGACATGGAGTGTTTTGGTTAAGATCTATAGAGAACGACATCACATGCACAATCTTTTATGATGAGAGCAATTCTATTCAATCTTTATACGATCTTTAACCTCTTCAATTGTCGATCCATTCATTGGTTACTCCTTATGCCTACCTAATCATAATACCAACTCATTTCTACATGTAATTACATTCTTAAAAATGTGACCTCAAATTCATCTATCACCTATTCAAAGTAGTCACATGGTATTATATGTCTCTTAATATCATCAAGTTATTTATACTTCAACTAACTTTAGGTCTAAGTTTTATTATTTCTAAGTAAGCCTCTTTAGTATTATTTATCATGATATATATTATTTCATATGATTCATTTCATATTTAAAATAATAATAAGAGTATTTTGAGTCAATCAATATAGATTTATTAGTTTTTATGCTTAGTCAATATTTTTTTATTATATGTCATTATACACTTTAGTATTGCCAATGTTTTAGTTTTGTATGTCGATATTTAAAATAGGTTCTAGGTCAAATAATTGTCAAAGTGTCAAAGTCATTTTATTTGGTCATTATAAAAATGTCTTTTATATCAAAAATTCAAAAATGTCAACAGTTGATTCATTTGTTGTAGAGTCATTATTATATCAAAATCATCAAAGATAATCCCATCTTATATAAAGGATGCATTTTTAGGTGATCTCAATATCCTTAGTCAAAAGGGTCAGTTATATGTGTGTGGGAATCTTGTTATCAAAAATGACATGAGATTCATTGACACATCATCTGATTAAGTAGTTTCACCTACTTGAGGACAAATGAAATGAAGAATGGAGGTTTCAAAGCCTCTTTTCAGTCACCAATGATGTGTCCAGATGATTTGGTGACAAATTTTGTGTGGTGTGTTTTGTGCCAAATCAGCTAATGCCAAGGATAATTCTTCAGTGGTAGTGGAAATTGTCTATGTTATTTTTGTTTGTGTGGTAACAAATATTAATAGAGGCTACATAAGATGATAATGAGGATTTATTCATCATGATATTTTATTTTCCATTATTGTGTGCGTTTTCATTCCCTTGATAGATTGGAGAAAAAGAGAGTATATATATAATGTAATGTGGAAATAATTGTATGGGAGGGTAAATAAGTACAAAAATAGTTTGATTGTAGAGATCCTCTAACTATCATACTTGTCTATGAATATGACTAGCTAGTGAAACATCCATTGCATTCACATGGAGTAAATATGGGATGTGTTCTTTGTATAGTAGTGGTTATGTGCAATAAGATGCAGACAACAATATTTAGACATTAGTATGTAGACCTAAAAGTATGCATTGGCATATGTTTCTGTTCAAGCTAGTTCTTGAAGATGTATATTCTTCCCATGTTCACATTAATGGGGTGTAGACTAGGGGTTAATAATTATCACAAGGGGGTGAATGTTGAGGTGTGTTCACATTATTAATATATAATAACGTAATTATTGTTAGATAAATAAGAATATGTTAATAGTTGTTTGTGTAATAATTATTTTTATGAATAATAATAATATACGAGGTGATTTGATATAGTGGGTTGGTTGTTAGATTGCATTATTATAGGGATATATGGAGATTGTGATGGAGATATGATCTCCCCAATTATAGGAAAGAATTTTCCTATATTGTATTTCCCATATGAAATAATATACAGAGACTGTGAGAATTATTATTTGTATATTCATTGTCTGAGAATGTTTCCCGAGTGTTTTTTATTCATTATATGGATTCTGGTTAAAACAAAACCAAAATCAATACTCTAGGTTAACTTTATTGGTGATGACATAGTGATTCTAATTTTACATGTTTATGATATTATTATCACTGGAAGAAGAAGTGGTTTGATTAAATAGGTTAAATATAACATCCATTATGTGTTTGAAATGATTGATCTAGGCATGCTTTTATATTGTCTAGGTGTGGAGTTTTTACAATATTACAATTATGGGTATTTAATTTTTATATCTCAAACATAATATGCCAAATATTTTTTAGAGAAATTCAGAATTAATGATTGTAATCCAACATATAAACGTATGGAATTTGGGATAAAAATCTCAACTAACATTGATTCACCACTGGTCAATGAAACATTGTATCAATAATTAGTAGGTAGTTTGATTTATCTTACTACTAATACACTAGATTTATGTTTTTAAATAAGTCATCTTTCTCACCTTATGGATAAACCACATTAAAAACATTGGAAATTTACAAATCATGTTCTTGTATATGTCAAATGTCCTCTTGAATTTGGAATTATGTACAAGCAATATTTTGACTTTGAGCTAACAAGGTATACTAATTCAGATTGAGAAAAATCAATTTATTCTATAAAATATACATGTTATGTATTCACTCTTGGTTCAAGTGCATTTTAATTGCATATTAAGATTTAGAATATAATATAATTATCTTGTACTTAAGTAGAGTACAAAGTAGTTATTAGTGCAAGTAGAGAGTTGATGTGGATTCAGTATGTATTGGAAGATTTTCAACTTGATTCATTGGCACCTAAACCTTTCTATCGTGACAAATAAAGTGTAATAAATATGGTGAATAATATAGTATATAATGCTAGGACAATGAACATTAAATTTCATCATCACTAAATTCACTATTTGGTTACTAATAAAGACATATATCTTTATTATTGTCCAACCTTTGAATGACTAGCTGATATAATTATTAAACCTTTGTGTAATGTTTTTGGGTAAAATTATGAGATAAGATGAGGGGAGGGTATTAGAATAATTGTTTATATAAGATTAATAACTTATTAATATTGTTTTAATATGTTATATTTTTATAATCATATTATTATTGTGGTTTCACGAGTTTTTCTATTCTCTATTACCTGTCAATTTATTGTTGCACCTTCCTCCTTCATTTTAGGAGCTTGTTATATGCTTGTTTATTATGTATTATTGGTGTGAAAATCATATTTTATTACATTTTACATCATCTAAAAATCCTCCAATGTCTTAATAACCTTCCTCGTCAGTAGCTAGAGGGTAATCATCTATAAATACCACTGCTTATCCAATGTGGTGAGTAGTACCTAATTTACTCAGATTAAAGTCATCAAATCCACATGCAAGATGCCTACATACTATAGTAATCATATGACCTCATCTATCCATATATGTGTCCTAACTAAGACACACAAATGATGCTTCTAAACTGTGATGATGTACATATGCTTATATAATCAAGACATGCTAGCACACTTAGTCATTTGCTATCATTTTCAACCACTTAACCATACTAAAATCATATTTTGATCATGAACATCAATATTATCATCTAAATCAAACAAAATTAAAAATAAAATTAGATAAGATATAAAAAAACCAATGTAAGTCATCATCTTCGGTGAATTCACCATTTTATAAGTGATTTAGTTAAAGCATCAATTCATTTGGCATTGTCACCACTCTAATAATATTTTCACCATTTCAAAGGACATTTCTATCATTTGTTAGAATGTTTTATTCATTTTGGTGATATCAAAAAGTTTCACCATTTAGGCGATATCAACATGGATATTACAAAATTTTCCATTCTGGCGATATCAACACATACCTAGTGATTTCAACCTACTTATCCTATGATTTTTCCATTGAAAGAAATTTCACCCAATTTTTCACAAATTTACTATTTCATCCATACTTATGCTACTATCATGGATGATTCCACCATGAATAAAAATTTCTTCATGGTGAAATCACCACATGTGCTACTTTTGCCTATCATTAATGCACTTAAATGCCAATATTTTCAAATTTTCATTTCATTTACTAGTGGTCTGCTTCCTAGTGGTAATTGATACTCTTGCACATGCTTTCCAAGATGTCTATGCATTTAAATAGGAGCCATGATATCTAAATGTCTCGTGAAAAAATATAGATCTTAGAAATTCAAAGGGAGGGTTAAAATGAATTATTTTCACCCTTAGGGTTTATTTATAGCCATAAATTCAAAATTTTACCCCCCTCATGCATCCATTTTTATTTTGGGAGGCCTATTTTTGTCCCCTTTCACTATTTTTTTTCCTATTTTAGCTTTCCCCTCTATTTCTCAGCCTCTTCTACCATATTTCATCATGTTTCCTTCTTTTAAATGGCCCATCAATTGAATTTTATTCTCCATTCAATCCTTTGAGAGGGTATCCTAAGTACATCATTTCCATTTGGGGTAGCTTTGTGAACCCATTTTTAGTGGTTCCTTTTAAGAATCACCAAGTGAAATCACATCATTATTCAATCATTATCAGGTCACTTGAGCCATCCATGTCCATTTTTTTGGTTATCTCATTTTTTGATCCATTGCTTTGTTTGTGCCTAAAAAGGCCTTTTTAGAGAGGGGGAAAATGTAGATACTTCATTTATTCCACTTCCATATCATCACTAATTATCAAATCAATTTCCCCCATCAGTGAGAAATTCAAGCCCAAACCTTTTGATTAATTAAAATCATCAAGATAATATCAATTTTATCCCAAATCATGAATACACATCCCTAGTTCAGAAAATGCACCACATCATGAGATCAAATTTAACAACAATATTATAAATCAATTGGTTGTTTTGTAATGTCACCCTAATTCAATTAAATTAAGTGATCAATCAAAAGGGAACATTACAAAACTTACCACATCATCCTAATCACATTTAATTATAAAATTAAATTTGATGATATAATTAATATCATCTTAACGCATAAATCCATGGAATTTAGAATATCCCTATTTTTATAAATAAAAAATCATAATTTCTCACATCATTCACCCATTATAAATTAAAAAATACTAAAATTTCACCCTTTCCCAATGAAAATTTAAATCAAAATAGATGGTTTTAAATAAAGGTCAAAAATAAATCCCTTTGAAAATCACACTAAAACCCAAGAAAAGGACTTGTCTTACACACTCCATGGCATGATATTAAATTCTTATCTTCCTTTTTAGGATTTATTCTCCACCATTGATCTCCATCTAAGATCAATAGTCACAATTGATCCTAAAAATATATATAAATGAAAGGGCCACCTTAAATTATCCATAATTTTTCAAGTGACAATGAAGTGTTGTTAAATATTCATGCAAAGCTTCAATCGTTATCATTGTCCATCATCCAAATAATAAATTGTGCAAGAAGAGGTGTCATCAAATTACCCATGTGCTTTGTGTTTGACTTTTACAACCACATCCTTTGAGCAACATACAATCCAAAGAAAAAGATTGTTCATCTTGATAAGATATAAATTATACCATTTGATTGCTTCCTTTCATGAGATAGCTCTTTCAAGGTATATTAATTGTGGAGTTTGTCTAGTAATTTGCATGTTATTTTATTTTATGTTAAAATAATGATTTAATTTACAAAAAAAATTCCTTTTGATATATACATTAGTTTATATGATATTAAGTAATTTATTTAAAAATAATTAGAGAACATAGTTGTAGAAAATAAAGAGATGACATGTTGATGATAAGTATAGGTATAAGGAGTGAAATCCAAAGCTTGGGCATTACCTCCATAAATATTGTTCTATAGAAAGAGGTGTTATCTATAGAGAGTTGTTTAGGATGCTAATTTGTTTGCATCTATTTTGGCTCTGACATGATTATAGAGAAGCATTTTTATATTTTTTCATTGATTGTGAGTGGGTGATAGTATTGGAATGCATTTGGGAGAGGTTAGGCCCAACCTACTAAAATGTGCTAAGAAGAAGCAAATGGATATTTATTTATTTTTGTCTATTTTTCAAGAGAGGCATTAGAAGCACATGTATGAATGTATCATAACACATATGAATGAAAAATAAAGGAGAGAAATGATAAACTAAAGAATATTTTATATTCTTTTTACTTGGCACAAGTTAATGAACAAGGAAGATTTATTTAATTAATGAATCTTGAGAATCTATAGACAAATAAATGGTGCAACCTTGTGAGAAATAAATTCAAAGGAGTGTGCAACATTGAAAAATTTAGGAAGCATCTTTTCCTAGTAGAATATCTATTTCCCTGAGAGGTGTTTTACTTTAGAAAAGAGTGTCTGGGAATGAATAGAGGCACATACCAAAGATAAAGGGCATTATCATGAAAAATTTAATATATGTTTTAATAAAATGTTCTTGATACAATGTTGTTGAAATGTTAATAATGTTTAATTGTTACTTTTTATAAAATTTATTATTATTTTTAAATAACTACCTTATATGTGTCTCAAAGGCAATTAATTTGTAACTTTGTTTGGACAAATGTCTTAGACTTAAATCTTGTACATTTTCTAGTTTACGTAGAAAAGGGCAACAATGAAGGAATTTTCTTCACATGATTTATTATTTTATCTAAATAATTGTTTTAGTGATAAAATAGGTCAAAATGAACAATATAGAACACATTTTATTTTCCAAATTTTATAAATTAATTCATAAAAACTTAAGTTTATGGATTTTAAACTACATAGAGTATGTGAGTATAGAAATGTTGACCAAAATGTACTAGCTAGAGAGTAACGCCTTGGATATAATGTCAAAATCTATGATAAAAGGCATAAGAAAGCATTAAAACTACATGTTGATCATAATTTAGTACGCAAGTTTTGAAATGCAATTTTAGCATATGGCTTAGGGTAAATTTAGCTACAAAATATCAAGCATATAAAGTCAAAAGGGCTTTATAACTGATTAATGTGTTATTTTACACTATGTTACAAGAAAGAGGTTATATTTCTAAGTCCCAACTATGTCAAAAAGATCTTTGTGATCATCTTGATGCCATTTAAAATTATTATATGATTAGGATAAGGTTGTGTTTGGTATTGGAAAAGTTACCTTAATCCTTTGATTCATTTGTTGAGTTGTTGTATGTGATTTTAGAGACACAAAACTTTAATTTAAATAAGTTTTCAACACTTATAATGTTGTAAGATTAAAGGTGATATGATTCAGAGGACATAAATTCATATTATATAGAGATAAAATTTAGTACACATCAGTTCAATAGCAAAGACAAATAATCCAATGATATTAGTTCAACAAGTAACAAGGATTTCAAAAGCAATAACAAGTCACAGTGGAAATGTCACTTTTGTAAGAAGCCATGGAATTTAAAGAAACATTATTGAAATAGATAGTGTGACCCAACAAAGGTTTTTGAATAAAACAAATAAGGGAAAATAATTAATTTTGCATTTATGGCATCTAAAAAATAAACTATAAAATCAAGAACATGATACTTTAATTCAAGTTCATCCCGAAACTATACATGTCATAAAGATTGTCATGTAAATTTATTTGAAGAGAATATTAGTAATTAATTTGTTTTCTTGGGTGATGATTGGACTTACTTTGTTAAAGGTTGTGGAGATGTTTGTGTAAGGTTGAATAGTTATATTAATTACACTTTCAAAAATGTTAGATTTGAAAAAAAATCTATCTATAAGTGAGATAATTGAAAATCATAGTATTTTTTTAATTTTTATGGAAACAAATTCACGGTAACTAGTATTCATGAAAATAATGTAATTACTATTGAAAAATTTCAAAATGATTTGTATAAACTGGTTAATCCTATAATAGAAAAAGAACATGAACTATCAGTGTTTGAAAACACTAGTGTACTTTGCCATGAGAGGTATAGTCACTTGAGTTATTAGTATGTAAATGTACTAAGTAAGACTAACATGGTGAATGAAACTTAATCCATTTAGGAAATTTATATTTATGTCAAATGGAAAATTAGATTTGACATTAGTTTTGTACTAAAAAAATGAGGCAAAAAATTGAGTATAGGACCTGGTACATGGTATTTGCATGGTCCAATAAAAACACATTTAATATATAAAAACCAATATTTCTTGTTGATATTTGATGAATTCCATAGAAAACACTTTGTCTATTTTATTAATAAAAATTCAAAATTTTCCCTAATTTTTTTATAGGGAGAGATTTAACTTTAGTAGAGAAACCAACTGGTAGATAAGTGAAATTTATCAGATCAGATAATGGAGCAAACTTTGTCCCAAAACAATTCAACTAATTTTACAAAGAATAAAGTATGCACATGTAATATACTAATTCATATAGTTCATAATAAAATGGATTTGTGGAAAGGAGAAATGAGACAATTATGGATATGGCATGATGCACTATGTAGAATCATAAAGTACCTTTATAGTACTAGGAAGAAGCTTCAAATACAACTATTTAAATCCTAAAGGAAAGGAATCACTTTAAAAAACATCACCTAAAGAAAATAAATCTAGATCAAGTAAGAGGCAACCACTCTAATTCGATAAATTTAAAGATCTACCTCATGATATTCTACATATATTTTTGGATAATACGTTAATCACTCTTTCTCATAATTAATATCCTCCTCCTCATCATCTTGAGTGCATAAAAGGAAAACCATTTTCAACTTATCATGGTATAAGAAAACATAGAGATGATGATTGTTATGCATTGCATAAAAATATATCACAACTCATAGATAAAGAGATCATAACATTTGAAAAATTGGAAAATAGGGTTAAAAAAGCAATTCATACATATTTATTTACAAATACATTGGTATCTCAAAAAGAGTCAATGATCTTTCCAACACTCATCAATAATACATATAAACTAGATATTATTGTCGATAATATACCACATCATAATACATGTACAATATATTTTATTCAAAGTGTGGGATACAATGAAAAATATTTATAGCATACAAATGGATATAATGCAAGACATGCTATTTTACCAATAACTTTAGGAATCAAGATAGTGAGTATATTATCGATAGTAAAACATGCTATTCCATAGGGAAATGTAGGTTTGGGATAGCCTTGGTTAAAATATATTGACATAACAATAAGTAAGGATAATAACATCTTATCATTTTCTTTCAAATGTTTTTTATTAACATTTCAAAGTAGTAAATAAAATGTGAGGGACACCATGGTCTATGATAGAAATATGTATCTAATTACACAAACATGGATACAAATTTAAAAGAATAAATATTCAAATAAGAGATATGAACATGTCACACATACTTCAAAGATATCAAAAGAGCAGTATCAAATACAAGTCTCACATGAAACTAATGTAAGTGAGAATATCTATAAGAATTCATAGCCACATATACATTATCAGAAGGTAGCTATAAAAAATAATCAGTATGGTGCACAATTTATATTTTTGTTAGGATGGTCAACTCAATCTATAGTTTGAAATTAAATTAATTATAAGATTGTATCGCAAAGTATAATCAAGAACATAAGCAAACATATCAACATAAAAATACTAATATTATCACATGAATTAAATTATTAAAGGATATAATTTTATCAAAGCATATATACAATATAAAGTTCCACATAAGTCCAATGCAAAAAAGAATACATTAATTTCCATACATACATACATACAAAATGTTTTACATGATAAAAGTATAACATATATAATGCTACTCAATAATGGGCTCATCACCATATACATATCCACCTCCCTCTACCAATACAGGACTTTGATAATATGAGACTCCACTATCATTTGGTCATGACATTAAATGAGATTGACTCCTCTCATGATCCTCATAGATGGCCACTCATGCCTGCATAACTACATGTCAATTCTATAACTATACATATGTATAAAACATATTATTACCTAGATCTGGTGATGAAGTGTGAAGGGTAATTTGATGTCAAGTAATCTTTGCCCTCAGCTAATTGATCTTAATGATCAATGAATCTATCTTAGATATAATTCCATCATGTTCTATTTTTGTTTTTATTGACCATATGATTGTCATTGATGTCAAAAGGGGCATTATGGATGCCATTGATGTCAAAGGATCTTAGATATAAAGTTGCATAGTGCAAAGTTATCATGATTTTATAGAGACCATTTCTAGACCAATTGAAGAGAAATTGATTGAATATTTATTATGGGGTTTTTGAGTGCATCCTAAATCTATGGTCCATATGTTTAGATGAAAAGAAAAGATCTCAATAATGATTTATTTTAGCTCTCAACCATATCGGGATTTCTCAATTAAACCCTAAGGGTTTAAGCCATGGTGTTCATAGGCATGTTTTATTTTTATGTTGACTGGCTATAGATAGGAAATGATTACTTAAGTTATAACTTAAGTCTTCCTCATTATTGTGCAGCTAGCCCCTTTGACCTAGTAATTACTGGTGTATGCAATCAAAAATGTATCATGTTTATAAATCAATCCTAGCTTAGATAAGATAGATCATATCTACACTTATGATTAGTAATACATTTGTTAAGTAGGAGCATGACCAATATGGGGATCCACTAGACTTGATTAGGGGATCACTTGTCACACTACACCATGCTAGGAAGGGTTCCAAATCCTATAGTCTAACATA
Source organism: Torreya grandis (assembly GCA_037957365.1). Classification (NCBI taxonomy): domain Eukaryota; kingdom Viridiplantae; phylum Streptophyta; class Pinopsida; order Cupressales; family Taxaceae; genus Torreya; species Torreya grandis. Next base: position 2,675,417 of record JARHVA010000341.1, read on the forward strand.
ATCATGAAACAACCCTAAAAGAGTCCTAGTTTAATGTTCACTCTATTCTAATGAAAAAGAAAGTAAATCTAATCTAGTGTTCACCAAATCTTGTGGCACAATATGAAGGGTTAGTAAAGAAATCAAAACATGTTTAATAGGATCTCAATTTATTGAAGTATGAGTAATAATACATGGAACATGAAGGGTAATATTATTCAAGCTAATACTTATGCTACTTCTATCTACTAAAGAGAGGAGAACAAATTTAGAATATACTTACCTGACTGTGAACCCATCAAGACTCAATCTCTCCCTTGGCCAAAAAGGGTTTTTAATATATTATTATGGTTTTTAAGGACAACTAAGAAAGGCCAAAGCATCCAAGACTTATCCACAAGACTAAATTCTCCAAGTAAAAACCCTAAGCTAAGACTCCTCAAGTAGAATGGTTGAAAGGAAAATTGTAAAGAAGTACAAGTGAATAATAACAATTGATTGCATACATCAAATAATGATAAAATGATATTGTATTTATAGGTGGATTTCACCCTAAATAATTTTGAATATGTTGGCTATATGGGGTTGACCCAGTTGACCCTATATGTTTTTAGGATATAAATCACTAGGCCCTAAACTAGGTTGGCCAAAAGGATAACAAAAATCTCAAGTGAAAATATCCCAAAATAGTATAGGGTAAACCTAATCAACCTTATACAGTAATCAGAGGTTGAAAACTATATAGGGTCGAACTAGTCAACCTAGTACAGTCAACTGGTGAAAGGGGATCAAGGATAGGAAAAGAGGGACAAAAAGAGGAAAAATATTAGAGTGTGCAAGGGAGGATTAATATCTTAGGGAATGGTTTTAAGATATAGTTTGATTGGTAATAATGTGGAAATAAGGGACAACAATCATATGAAGCACCAAAGGTTTGCCCACCCCTTTCCTAATGCACCCCTTAGGGCATGCACTCAGAAATATTAAGTCTTGATGGGTTCATGCAATATGTAAATCATCAATATTTGATAAATAGTTAAAAATATTATGTGTATACATATTCCCCACTAGAATATCATCACGTGTCACTAATGTGTAATAGGGGATGGTGCTTCAAGAAAGAACAAAAGGACACATAATGCTGCGGCTAAAAAAATGTTGTGGTATTTTAAATCATAAAATAACTAAAAGTAAATGACTAAAAGATAAAATAACTAAAAATTTAATGTGATGCATACCTTGAATTACCTTTATCATTGGTAGGTTATTTGATGTGTTTTTAGTTTTAATTGTGTAGGTTGCAGAGATTGCTTTTGACAAACACAAGAATACAAAACTAAAGAGCAAAAACAAACAAATGAAAGAAAGCCAAGATAACTGGTGCAATGAGGATGGGATGTACTTTGGAATTTGGAAATATGGGGTGACAAGTGCTATGTTAGACCAAATGACCAAGTCAAAAAATAAGAGTAAATTGAGTAACCAAAAATCAAAGGCTACTAAAGATTGAGAAACTCAAACAAGTAAACCTTAAGAAAGGCAAACTCACCAAGTCAAACTAAGGATACATGTAAAAAAGGATGTTAATAAAACAAATCAATGGTAAAATAAGAAATAAAATGTTAAAACAACATTGATGAGTGAGAAGTAACAATCCTTATCTCACTCAATAATAGAAAAAGGTGAATAAAAAGGGAAAATAACATTGTCGAGTGAGAAGTAACAAGCCAACCTTACTCAATAATGGAAAAAAGGTACGAACTTAGGTGTCCATAACAATAATATATTACAAAAAATGATAAATGGTAAAAAGAAATTAAGACAAGTATTAGAAATGTAAAATCATGGTGAAAAAGAAAGAAGTAATCCATAGTTTTTCAAACATGTTGTTTCACTCTAAGGATAGATAAACTGAAATAAAGTAGTGCTAGCATGTTTTTAAGAGATGAAGAAGGAAATAAATAAGAAGGGAAAATATATTTGGAATCACAATTTATCTATCAAGTGGGGAAATGAAATGGGTGGAGGGGAGAAAGAAGGAAAAACAAGGTAGAGGAATTCTTTATCAAAGTCAAGACACTCAAATTAGGTTTGTCAAAACAAAAGGACTTTCAAACTTAAGGAATCTGAAGAAATTTTCTTAGCCACACAAGTATTATGTCAAAAATTGAAGTATATAGATCATACCATGAAGACTATATGCATGAAAATAAAAATGGACCTACCTTCCCACAACATGTTTCCTATTCTTCAGGACCCCTTACAGAGTTGTTGGTTTACTGTGAAGATTGGGTACTTACGTGAGAAAGTAGGTAGCACCATAGAGTGTGTTGAATTCCCATATTTCAATCTACTAGCCTACCACACCTCAAAGGACTTAGGCTTTATATGAGGCCAATTGTGTAGTTTGAGCTTCAATTAGAGATAGGATATGTGGTTGTAATCACATTTTTTGGTGTGATTTGACTTTTGAGATTTGTATGTTGCCTTTTAGATATCATTTTAAAATGATTTGGATTTTAAATTTCTTGATGGTTTTTTCTATTATTCCTCCATATGGATTTGGAAAACTAAACATGGGTGCTAAATATGACTTTCATTTGAATACTTGGGACAAGTTTGCTAAGAGAGAAAAACTTCAAAGAGCATGGGGTATAAAAGTCTTGTAAATCTAGGTGAAATAAAAGTTTTATCTTGAATTTTATCTTGTTTTATACAATTTTGAGTAAAAGGAAAGGAAATCAAGAGGAACAACACGTGAAACAATTTGAATTACTTCAAATTGCCAAAAAATGTGACAAAGGGCAAAAAGGGGGTACAATGATAGTAAAGGGTGATTCCTTATCATAAGAAAGAGGGAAATGGAGGAAAACATGATAAAATATATTATTGTGAAAATTCCATCTAATAAAATAAGCAAAAACTAAATTTTGATGGTAAGGATGATATAAGAACATGAAAAGATGGTAATTTTATGAGGAGGGTTGGGTCCTATCCACAGTTTTACACTATAACTTCATAAAAGAGAAACTCACGAGGGTTACAACAAGCAAGGGAAAGATACAATGAGGTAAGAAAAAAGATGGTAGTTTTGTGAGGAGTGTCAGTCCTATCCACGATCTTATAAAACAACTCAAAAAAATAAAAACCAAAGGGGTGTTAAAAAGAGAAGATAAATAAGACTATAGTACATTAAAAAAAGAAAAGACCAAAAGGGAGGAGTAAAGGTTTTTGAAAGGAAGGAACTTGTTGTATAGGGAAATACCCATGTAAGTAAATTGTAAAATGTGTTAGATAGATGTAGATAGAAAGTATGAAAAGAAGGAAATGTTTAGGCAAAGTACTTTTTGAGGAATTGTGCATTGGTGGGCTCTTTGAAAATATGGCCTTCATTGGTTTGAAGGTGGTAAGTGCTTAGACCAAGAATATCTTTGAATAAATATGAGCCCCATCATTTTTGGGTGTATTTACCTTCTTTATCATGGGTGTAGTCTAATTTGAATAAAAGATCACCAACATTAAATGTGGGGACTTTAACACATTTGTTATGTTTTCTAGCAATGAGAGCCTTGTATTAGTGGCAATGTTGTAAGGTGGAAAGATGACATTCATCAAGTAGATCAAGGGAATGAAGATGAGCTTCATGTAATTATTCATTAAGAATAATACAATGAAGATATATATGAATAGAGGTAAGCTCAACTTCTAAAATAAAAACTGACTCAGAACCATAGACTAGCAAGAATGGAGTTGCCCTAGTAGTAGTGTGTATGCCAGTCTAATAGGTCCAAAGTACAAGGTAAAGGTGAAGATGTCAATCTATACAGGTTTCATGAATTGTCTTTTGGATAATTTTATTAGTGGCCTCAACTTGACCATTACATTGTGGATGATAAGGCATGGAAAATTTGTGATTGATCTTGAATTTAACACAAAGTTGTTTAATATGTTTATTTTTAAAATTACCACCATTGTTTGAAATGATGGTATGGGGAAAACCAAAGAGGAACATGATTTTATTAAGAATAAATTTGGAAATGGGAGGACCGGTGATGTTAACAAGGGGCATGGCTTTTACCCATTTAGTAAAATATTCGGTAGTAGTGATGATAAAGACATGCCTATCTTGGAAGCAAGGTAGTTTACCACTAAGATCAAATCGCCATATGGAAAATGGCCAAGGAGATTTGATATCTTAAAGTTTGAATGAAGGTAAATATATTATATCATCATGAAGCTAATAAGGATTACATTTTTAGCATATTCGATTACATACTTTTCAAGAGTAGGCCAAAAGTAACCCATATGTAGACATTTACAAGTTGTAGCATGTCCGATATAGTGGCCACCACAAATTCCCCCATGTGATTTTTCAAGAAGAGGAGGGACCTCATTTTGCATAACACAACAAAACAAATTACCTTTAGCATTACAATAGTAAAGGATGTTATGTTGAAATACATACTTGAAAGCTTATTTACGAATATGTGTCTTTTCATGAGAGTCTAAATTGGGAGGATAAGTTTGATGTTCCATGAATTGAATGATGTCTTGGTACCATAGGCTTTGTCAAATGATATTAGGCTTGATATGACAAATAATTGAATATGATGGTTGAGTAGAGGATAGAGATTTTCTTATTTGTATAATAAAAGTAAGATTAGAAAGGACTTGGTGTGGATGAAAGAGAGATGTTAAAGAGGCAAGAGAATCAACAATGAAATTTTGATCTCTATGAATATGCTCAATAGTGAAAGAGATGAAATCCTTAGCAAGAATGGTTGTAATTTGATGATATGTGATGAGGTTCTCACTTTTACATGGATAATCACCACTGACTTGGTGGAAAATAATTTGAGAATCACCTAAAGCATGAAGGTATTAAATGTCTAAATCAAGAGTAGCTTGCATACCTAAAATAAGAGATTTTTACTTGGCCATATTATTGGTTGTTAGGGTGTGGAGCTAAAAGCTTCACCAAGGAGCATACTTAAACAGGTTCGGGTCTACACAGACGCCAGCGTCGGTCAGGAGCGACCGACGTCGGTTAGTAGCAGTTGCAGAGGCGCCGACGTCGGCGATATGGTCGACCGGCGACGGTCACAGGCGAACAGGCAGGAACCGATGTCGGTTACCTGCGTGTCCAAAAATCTATTTTCGTGGACGGCAGCGAGTGTTTGCATGATAAGTTTGAGTCGTGGACTCAAGCTTGCGTCTCTATTGTTAGCAATACTATTTTTAGAGCCCTTGTTCAAGAGGCTTAACTGTTTGTTGTAAGAGCATGCTCAAGTTTCCCTATTTCTATATGTAGGAAGATCTTCTTAGCTTAGAATTGTAGAGTGTGTGTAGAACTGTAAGAGTAGAACATTGTGAATGTTTGAAGGACAGTATAGAGTTGCATCAATCCAGGTTGTTGGATTTGAATGTACTTGAGAGTGAGCTCCTGAGGAATAGAGATCTAGTGAGAGATCTTGTGTGCATCTGAGAGAGGTGTGGAAGAACGAAGCTTCTTCATATTGTATTCCTATTGTAAAGAGTTTTAATACAAGTTTTCAGGGTGTTTTCCTGTATATCTTGTTCTGTGCTATTTATCATTTCAGTTACTTATCTATCTGATTTATTTCCGCATTTATTGCTTTCACAAGTGTAATCTATTGTTGGTTTGATCCCCCAACAAGTGGTATCAGAGCCTTGGTTACAGGTTACAGGTTACAGATTACAGGTTGCTCACAGGTGTTTCTGCAGGAATTTCTGTTTGAGTGGGAGAAGCAATGGCAGAAGAAAGTAAGCTGAGAATGGAAAAGTTTAATGGCAAGAACTACCAACATTGGAGAATGCAGATAGAGGACTATCTGTATCAGAAGGATCTCTACTTACCGTTAGGTGGGATAGCAAAGAAGCCCAAGGACATGGAGGATGAAGAATGGGAAGTTCTTGACAGAAAGGCTCTTGGGTCTATAAGACTGAGTCTGGCCTCCACTGTGATATGTAATTTGTCACAGGCAAAAACAACGGTAGAGTTGATGACCACGTTAGCAAATATGTATGAAAAACCCTCAGCTTCAAATAAGGTATATCTAATGAAGCAATTATTTAATTTGCATATGAATGAAGGTGGATCTGTTTCTACTCATCTGAATGATTTCAATGGAATTGTTAATCAGTTAAGTTCTGTCAATATTGTATTTGAAGATGAAATAAAAGCTCTTTTGATATTATGTTCTTTGCCCGAAAGCTGGCATGGCTTAGTAATGGCAGTTTCTAATACTGCATCTGCATCAAATATTTTGAAAGTAGAAGATGTGGTTAGCGTTATCTTGAATGAGGAAATACGCAGGAAAAGCACAGAAGAGACATCTGGGAACGCTTTAAATTTTGAGAGCAGGGGAAGGCAAAAAGAAAAGAGCAAGAGGAGATCAAGATCTAAGTCTAAGGTGAGAGGAAGATCCAAATCCAGGAATGGCAGGAAGCCACAATGCTGGAACTGTGGAAAGATGGGGCACATAAGCAGAGATTGTTGGTCAAAGCCCAAGGAGGACAACCAACACAAAGGAAAGGAAGAAGCCAAGGTTGCAGGTATTGCACAGGATGCTTTAATTTTCTCTTTGCATAATAACATAGAATCTTGGGTATTAGATTCTGGTGCTTCTTTCCATGCTACCCCTAACAGAGAGTATTTCAGTAACTATATCCATGGAGATTTTGGAATAGTATACTTAGGGGATGATGAGCCTTGTAAGATTATTGGCAAAGGTAAAGTGCAGCTGAAGATGCAGAATGGCAACACATGGGTGTTGAGAGAAGTAATGCATGTTCCTAGTTTGAAGAGAAATTTGATTTCTGCAGGTAAGCTAGGTGATGAGGGTTGTACAGTAACTCTCACAGCAGATTCTTGGAAGGTGACCAAGGGTGCACTAGTTATGGCCAGAGGTAAGAGAGAAGGTACTCTCTACTTGTGTAATTGTGTTACTAACAAATCTCCTTCAGTTTTATCTACTTCAGGTGTGGATTGTAAATTGTGGCACTCAAGGCTCGGCCACATGAGTGAGAAGGGGATGTCAATACTTAAGTCTAAAGGTATGCTTTTAGATTTGAAAAGTATGGATCTAGAGTTTTGTGAGCACTGTGTATTTGGGAAACAGAAAAGGGTTAGTTTTCTCAAGACCGGGTCTACTAAGAAAAGGCAGAAGTTGCAGCTTGTTCACACAGACGTGTGGGGACCGGCTCAGGTAGCCTCTATTGGCGAATCACGGTACTATGTTACATTCATAGATGACGCCACAAGAAAGGTATGGATCTACTGTATTAAAAAGAAATCTGATGTTTTTGAGACTTTTAAGTTTTGGAAAGCCATGGTTGAGAATGAAACAGGCAGAAAGTTAAAGTGCTTGAGATCTGATAATGGCGGTGAGTTCTGCAGTCTTAAGTTCAAATTGTATTGTTATACACAAGGAATCCGTAGGCAAAGGACGGTTCCAAGGACACCTCAGCAGAATGGTATTGCTGAAAGGATGAACAGAACTATCATGGAGCATGCAAGATGTATGAGATTGCATGCAGGGTTGCCCTTAGAGTTTTGGGCAGAAGCAGTTGACACCGCAGTGTACCTGATTAACAGAGGACCTTCTACAGCTCTGGATGGTGGAATTCTAGAAGAGGCATGGACAGGTAAAAAGGTAGATCTTTCATATCTCAAAGTTTTTGGTAGTGAAGCCTTTGTGCATATAGATAAGGAAAATAGAAAGAAGCTTGATCCTAAGTCTATGAGGTGCACGTTTATAGGCTATGGCTCAGATGATTTTGGTTTCAGATTTTGGAATCTAGGAACTAACAAGGTAATCAGGAGCCGTGATGTTGTTTTCAATGAAAGAGTGATGTACAGTGATCAGATAAGGAAGCTGGATCAATCTGGGCAGAGCAATAGTGAATTGGACGAAGTTATGGTCCAAAATGAGCTCGCGGGAAAAAGAAATAATCACTTGCAGGAAAACACAGAGACCGACGTCGGCAGGGTTGTAACCGGCGTCGGCAGTATAGAAACCGATGTCGGTCATACAGAGACCGACGTCGGCAGACCAGGCACCGAGGTCGGTCAGGAAGAACCGACGACGGTGAGTGACAGGTCTACAAGTGGCCGAGGTCGGTCACTGTCAGAAAAATTGGGTGGACAGATTGTTGAAAACAAGTCCAAGACACCCACCAGGAGGTCTGAAAGGGTAAGTAAGCCTCCAATTAGATATTCTCCTTCCTTATATTATTTATTGCTAACCGATGGTGGAGAACCAGAAAGTTTTGAAGAAGCATTACAGGTGGAGTCCAGGAGTAAGTGGGAGCGTGGCATGGTTGAGGAGATGGAGTCCTTAAGAGAGAACCAAACATGGGATTTGGTTGAATTGCCAGCTGGTAAGAGAACACTGAAGAACAGATGGACCTACAGGTTGAAGGAAAGTGAGGATGGTCAGATGCGATATAAGGCCAGATTAGTGGTAAAAGGATTTGCACAAAAGCCAGGTATTGACTTTGGTGAAATTTTTTCTCCTGTTGTTAAGATGACTTCAATAAGGGTTGTATTGTCTTTGGTTGCTTTTGAGGATTTGCATCTCGAGCAGCTAGATGTTAAGACAGCATTTCTTCATGGAGATTTGGATGAGGAAATTTATATGGAACAACCAGAAGGTTTCGAGGTCAAGGGTAAGGAGAAATTTGTGTGCAGGTTAAAGAAAAGCTTGTATGGCCTCAAGCAAGCTCCAAGGCAATGGTATTTGAAATTTGACAGGTTTATGACTGAGCATGGCTACAGTAGGTGTCAATCAGACCATTGTGTATATTTCAAGAGATTTGATAACGGTAGATATATTATTCTATTGTTGTATGTAGATGACATGCTGGTTGCAGGGTCTCACATGCAGGATATCTCTGAGCTCAAGGAGAAGTTAGCTCAAAAGTTTGCCATGAAGGATTTGGGAGCAGCTAAGAAGATCCTTGGCATGAGCATTAGGAGAGACAGGAAAAATCACAGGTTGATATTGTCTCAAGAAGATTATGTGAACAAGGTGTTGGAGAGGTTTAATATGCAGGATGCAAAACCGGTGAGTACACCTATGGCTGGACATTTTAAGCTAAGCAAAGAACAATGTCCCAATTCACATGATGAGGTAGAGTACATGAGTACAGTTCCATATTCTTCCGCAGTAGGGAGTTTGATGTATGCAATGGTATGTACTAGACCAGATATTGCCCAAGCAGTGGGAGTAGTAAGCAAGTATATGGCCAATCCAGGTAAGGAACATTGGAAAGCGGTTCAATGGATCCTTAGATATCTGAGAGGAACCAGCAGCAAGCACCTATGCTATGGAGGTTCAGATACTTCTCTACATGGCTATGTAGATTCAGATATGGCAGGGGATTTGGATGGCAGGAGGAGCACCACAGGTTATGTTTTTACTGTAGGTGGATCGGCAGTTAGTTGGATATCTAAGTTGCAGAAGGTTGTAGCCTTGTCAACTACAGAAGCAGAATACATTGCAGCTACAGAAGCTAGCAAGGAGATGATATGGATGACACGGTTCATGGAAGAGCTTGGAAGGGAGCATGGGAGTTGCAGATTGTACAGTGACAGTCAGAGTGCAATCCATTTGGCCAAGAACTCAGCGTTTCACTCTAGAACCAAGCACATACAGCTAAGGTACCACTTCATACGGCAGGTATTGGAAGATGGTGAGTTGAAGCTGGAGAAAATTCATACAGACAAGAATCCTGCTGATATGCTAACAAAGCCAGTTACGATGGAGAAGTTGAATCTTCATTCAACTTCTATTGGTCTTCATGATTGAGTTGAAGATGGAGGAGCAAGAAGATGATGCTGTACAGGTTGGTGCAGCTGGTTTATCTCCAAGTGGGAGATTGTTAGGGTGTGGAGCTAAAAGCTTCACCAAGGAGCATACTTAAACAGGTTCGGGTCTACACAGACGCCGGCGTCGGTCAGGAGCGACCGACATCGGTTAGTAGCAGTTGCAGAGGCACCGACGTCGGCGATATGGTCGACCGACGATGGTCACAGGCGAACAGGCAGGAACCGATGTCGGTTACCTGCGTGTCCAGAAATCTATTTTCGTGGACGGCAGCGAGTGTTTGCATGATAAGTTTGAGTCGTGGACTCAAGCTTGCGTCTCTATTGTTAGCAATACTATTTTTAGAGCCCTTGTTCAAGAGGCTTAACTGTTTGTTGTAAGAGCATGCTCAAGTTTCCCTATTTCTATATGTAGGAAGATCTTCTTAGCTTAGAATTGTAGAGTGTGTGTAGAACTGTAAGAGTAGAACATTGTGAATGTTTGAAGGACAGTATAGAGTTGCATCAATCCAGGTTGTTGGATTTGAATGTACTTGAGAGTGAGCTCCTGAGGAATAGAGATCTAGTGAGAGATCTTGTGTGCATCTGAGAGAGGTGTGGAAGAACGAAGCTTCTTCATATTGTATTCCTATTGTAAAGAGTTTCAATACAAGTTTTCAGGGTGTTTTCTTGTATATCTTGTTCTGTGCTATTTATCATTTCAGTTACTTATCTATCTGATTTATTTCCGCGTTTATTGCTTTCACAAGTGTAATCTATTGTTGGTTTGATCCCCCAACATTGGTGACATCAAAGGTGAAGAAAAAACTAAAATAATGATATTGCCAAGAGGACTTGTGAGAATGCAACTTGCCCCAGATCCTTGAAGGCATTTGTAACCATCAAAGTGAAGGGTCCAAGTATCCTCATGCAATTTGACATTAATTTTAGGAAGCTCCTCGATAGCTACTTTTGGTTTAGTAGTACTAGAGGGAGTAGTGGATTTATCAAGATTATTGGCTTCAAAATTAGTGGTAAAGTTATACAAATAATCTTTAAGAGAAATAGCTTGATTAATACCTTTAATGTAAAGGATATTATCATTTAGAAGATCATCTTCAAGAGAAGTCGCTGGTATGAGAGCTACAAAAAATTGATTAGCTATGATTTTCCCTTTGATAGTTTTTTGATTAATGATGTAGAGATCAAATTCCATAAGGAGGACCATTCATTTACCAATTATATCTCCAGGCAGAAAATATTTGGAGAAAAATGATGAAAGGGGTCAGAATGAATAATGACAAGTAGTTTGGTAAAGCATATAGTGGTGAATCTTTTCAGCTATGAAATAGATGGTGAGGCAATCACACTCAATTTTTATATAATGTGTTTCATAATCGATGAGGCTTTGGATAATTTAGTAGATAACATACTCTCTTCTTATGTCATCTTGTTGGGAAAACATTTCCCCAACTAAAATAGGTGTGGAATAAGTATATAGAATCAAATGTTTATCATTGGAAGGAGGGTGAAGTGTGTGTGGATGAAGAAATAACTCATATTATCAAAGACTTTTGACATGGATCCATCCATTCTAAAGTAGTACCTTTCTTGAGAAGTGAAGTGACAAAGTGAATTCGATATGCCATTTTGGGGATGAATCATCTAATTTACCCAAGTTTTCCTAAATAAGTATGAATGTTGGGAATAAAATGAGGAATGGGCATGTTGATGATAACACTAATTTTAGTAGGGTTAACATTGATGCCATAGAGAGAGACTAAGAATCCTAACAATTTTATTGATGTGACTCCAAAGACACATTTGTAAGGATTAAGTCTAACTTTATATTTAAGGAGATGGTCAAAGATGATAACAAGATCAAAAATATGATTCTTATAATTTTTGGATTTAGAAATGAGATCATCCTCATAATTTTTAATAATTTTGTGAATGAGATCATGAAATATGTGAATCATTTTTTGTTGGTAAGTGGCTCCATAATTCTTAAGAATGAAGAGAATTTTAACATATAAATAGGTGCCCCATTCCATGGTGAAAGTTGTCTTATGTTGGTTCTCATGAGTGATATGTATTTGATTGTATCCTAAGAAGATATCCATAAGAGAAAATTTCATAACCAGATATGGAATCAACATTGACATCTATTGAAGGTAAAGGGAAGTTATCCTTGGGAAAAATAAGATTAAGATTATGAAAATAAATACAAATGTGAATGACCATAGTGACTTTCTTTCAAACAAGAACAATGTTGGAAACCCATTCAGAATAATCCACTGGTTTGATAAATTTAACATCAAGTAATTTGATGATTTGTTATGACATAAAGTGGAAACTTTATTTATTTTTGATGCATAGGCTTGGCATCAAGATAAGTAATGATATTATAAACCATAATGCTAGGATCATTGCCAGGCATAACCTCATAAGACCAAGTAAAAACCTCATGATTTTTATCAAATAATAAGGTAAAATTATCATGTTCAGTAGGTGATAGTTCATGAGAGATAGTAATTAGTTGAGGACAAGATGGCATACCATATTCGATACAAGTGGTTTATTTAATAATCATGTCATTAATATCTTGAAAGTGGTATGGTGCATTAGTTAAGGTAGAAATTGGATTAGTTTTAGGATTAATAATAGCAACATAGTTGTTGAAGCAAGGAGTTTTAGTTTTGAAATTTCCAAGTTTATGATGCTACTAAGGAATTTGAGGATATTAGGCATAAAGCAATTTATAGATAGATTCATCACTAGGCAAGGTAAGAAGAGGACCATAATACTTAACATCTACTTCAAAATCTAGAATTTGATTGCCATGGTGATCATACTCAAAATGTATCTTACAAACATTGGTTGCCTTGGCATCTAGTGTAATTTTAGGAGTAGAAGTAGATGGAGTAGAATGGGTTGGAATATTAGTGGTTTCTATGATGGGAGAAGGATTAGAGGTAATGATTGGATCAATAGGTGGTAAAGGAGATGTATAAACTTTTAGAGGTTATGAAGGTATAATTTTCTCTACTACCTAAGGAGTATCGATAAGATGAGAATTGGTAAGAAGTACATGACCATCAGGATCTAAGGTATGATCCACAAAAATGGTATGAACATCTTGGTTAAAATCATGAATTTTGGCTAAGGATAATTTTGGAGATCCAAGTCTCTATATTGAGCTTAGGACATTATATATTTATCATCTTATGTTAGATAAATTGTGCATGATTGAGAATCAAGGGGAGTTTCAGAGGGTGAAATATTGATATTACTAAATGTAAGAGGAGACATGATGAGAGGATCTTGAAATAATTTGGCCAACCCAAAATTATTATAAGTGAAGGCATCTTTAGTTAAAGAAGGCTCTTGAACATTGCATAGAAGGGGAAAATTGATAATCTCTTCAATAAGAGGAACAATACAATCCTTGGGTAATAGAGGAGGAAGCCATTATGAAATATAGGGAGGTATCTTAGCAATATTTTAAGTATGTTACAAATAATTGGGATCATCATCAAAAATCCAAAAGAGTAACTTGTAAATCAGGATTCATGTTGATGAATTCGAGTAAAAGATCAATATTGATCTTAGGAATGGTAGGAATACAATATCATGATTTAGGATTGGGAAGATGAATTATCTATGGGTTAGGATCAACTTCATGCTTATACCATTTTCCATTATCTAAGAATTTAATACATTGACTATCAGAAGAATCAATGGCCCTCATTCGATGAGTCCATAGATAACCAAGGAGTATGTTGTAAGATAGGAGTAAGTTAAGGACCATAATCTTGGTTTGAATAGTCTTAGGTAAAATGGTTAATGGAAGCCAAATGCAACCAAGTATCTTTCAATTAGTCTTATCAAAACCATGACATGTAAGATGGGTTTGTTTGAGATGATCCTTGTTATAACTAAGTTGTTAGATGATCCATAAAGATGTTACATTAATACCAAAACCTTCATCAACTAGAACTTTATGAATAAGAGTGTTATTAATGGCTAATTTGATGAAAAGTGGTGGATCATCAACATGAAAGATAATTTCATCATTGATCATATCCTCTTCAAGGATTTCAATAGAGGGCTTAGAACAAGGACACATAGTTTCATTGGTATTTACATTGGTAGGTTAAGATTCAATAAAATGTGGTTCTTCATCTAAGGAGGATGGATCATAAATTTATTAGAGTTATTGCATAAGGAATATACGATGATAGGGTGAAGTGGGAACCAACTCCATAAGTGGAATCTTACAAGGCATAGATTTGAGTTCTTCAAGAAAGTTCAAATGAGATTTAAAAAACCATCATGAATTTTAGGAGGTAAATTAGACTTTGGAGGAATAGATGTGGTTGGAGGATCAAAAGGAGGAGATGGTTCCTCTTGGGATTCCAAAGAAAGATTAGTGGTGGTAGTATATTTAAGAAGTTATTCCTCCAAAGATGTCTTCTTAGGCTTGGTAACAAGATCTTTGTGAGTTGATTTACGATGGTAGTTAACCTTAGTAGTATTGACATATTGAGAATTGTTAAAATATTGGTCATAATCAATGTCAGTGGCACAAACATCCTTGGTATTTGATTGATTATTTTAAGAAATGTTTTGGTTATTAGAGGTAGAAGCTTCGAAATCTTGTCATTTTTGAGAAGTAGCAGTGTATTCTTGATGATGAAGATTGATCATAGCTTCATGATTGAATGAATCACCAAGCATCTAGGAGATAAAAAATTTAGTGATCTCTCTACAAGATTCATGAGAATTACCAATGTTGACATGGAATCAAAAAAGTAGATTGGGGTCATACAACTTAGGAGGAACATTGGGATATATGAAAGGTTTTGAGGGTGGTAAAAAATATTTCATTTAATGAATTGAAATAGGTGTATGAGAAGGTGAAGGAATATCAGTTTTGGAAACTCTTGGTTTGGTTTTTAGATTATTAATAGTGATAAAATTATATGTTTGGAAATATCCTTTAAGAAGTTTAAGATTAGGTTTGAATTGATTTATAATAAAGTCCTAAAATTTAGCTTGATCAAGAGCTTCTTTAAGTGTTTGGGGAGCAAAGGTTCGAACCTTATATTGAAGAGTGGGAGTAAAAATAGTAATAAAGAGTTTGATTAAATTATCATTAGTCATGTTATGGTCAGATTTATAGGCCAATTATTTCCATCTTTTGATTCAGTGGGAGATTGCTTAGCATTAATGAAGTGATTAGATAATTTTTGGGAAGATCATTGTGTTGAAACTCTTTAACTAAGGGATTAACCAAATCTTCAAATTGCCAAATAGAATGTTGGGTAAGTTGACTATACCATTCTAATACATTGTGAGTGAAAGTTTTCACTAAGAGTTTATTTGTGGTGAAGGTATTAGTTTGGATCCACTCTTTGTAAAGGTTTCCAAAGGCTTTGAGAAATGAGGTAGGGTTTTTAATCCCATCATGTTTGATAGTTGGAGATATGTTACCAATATCAATGGATACAATGAAGGGGGCCAAAGGCTCATTTTGAATAGTCTGAAACATCTTGTTATTTATTATGGATTAAGAAATAACATTACCTAAGGCATCCTGAAGAGGTGGAGGAATGCAATTATGATTATCTTGAGGATGCATAGTTGGAGGTTGATTAGCCACATTGATTAAATGTTGTTGAAGTTACATTATTGGTTGGTGTTATAATTGTGAAGTATGTTCATTTGTTGGATAACTTGGGATAAAAGTTAAGTTATATTAGGAGGTGGGTTGGTGTTGGTAGGAACACTCCCCAAATTGGTGTTAGGAGGATTGATAAAAGAAGGACTTTTATTGTGATTGTTAAGTAAACTTGTATCAATTAATACCACATTTGTTTGAAGATTTTGAAGGTGAGAAGTTTCTTGGTAAGTGTAAAAAGGATAATATTCATCAACTTAATCTTGAGGTGTTATTTGTACCATATTATAGTTAATGGATGAAGGAGGAGAAGAGGTACCCCAAGAGTGATGGTGCTTCTGGGAGGAAAACAAAGGGAGAAATGAACATCACATATAACATCTAAATGGATTCAACCTATCCCAAAAGATTCTGATCGAATATTTCATTATGATTGAAGAGATGAAAAAAATGTAAATAAGGAAAAATAGATACCTACATTGATAAATATGGAAGATATAAAATAGTACAGTGTCAACTGGGTTGACCAAGAATAGAATAAGGTCTATAAATAGTATAGGGTTGACTGGATCAATCTAGTCCAATAAACATAAGCTATCAAAAGATATAGGGTCGATCGAGTCAACCTAGTACAACATATAAGAAAAATTAAAAAACCTGTAACAAATTATGAACTGAAATAAAATAAATTTTGCAAGTAATTTGAAAATAAATAACTAAAGGTAAAATAAATAATCAATTAGATCAATTCTAGCCAATCCAATTGAAACACACAACACAAAATCTTGCACCAACATTAGCTAATGCAAGTTTTTGCAATACAAAATATAATTGAGCAAAGAGCAAAGAGAAAGTAATCAACTTGGAAAGTAAAGAGCTAGCTAATTTCTAACCTAAGTGTTTATTACATTATTAGAATATGTTTTTAAATATGAATGGAAGTTGGATGTAAGCAAAGAACTAGAAAACAATCTAGTGATAATGATACAGGCTTGGTATTGGGGCCTACCCCCACACTTCACACATTATAGTGATAAAGGTATCAGGTGATTAGCTAGAATATACCTATTATCACTTGGATTTTTACCCTTTGAGGATATGTCTCAGCTCTCCTCATCCAAGTGGTAGAATTGAAACACCTCTAGGCTGTTGGTAGCTTAAGAATGAGGTGAATCTCTATATAGGGCTAACTCCCTTGATGTACTAATTGTAATTCACTAATACACCTAAAAATTTTGAGGGAAAAGAGAGAAATAAAATTAAAATCAAACTATACTAAAGGATGTGATACACCAAATTAGTTTATGACTACCATCCAACTGCATGTTACGCATGAGAACAAAAGACTAACCAAACATACACTTCTCCAATCTGCATCTTCTCACATCAATATTTCATTATGAGGTTATGGTGAATGTTTAGGCTAGGAGGATTATACAATAGGTCTATAATGACCTATTTAATAGGATAACTCACTCAACCTTGACACTTCCTAGGACACTTCACATGACCTGTAAGAAGAAGCTTTTCAACTACAAATAGGTGAGAGAATGAGATAACATGCTAAAGAAACAAGAGTCATCACTAAGCAGGATCCATAATCCAAGTAAAACATACTATAAAAAGTCATTGAAGAGTTAAAAATCACTAGTCTTTATTGATAAATGGTATGAAAATGAGTAGGGCTTTGCCATACTTAGGTAGAACATAAGTTACAAAGGCCAAAATGGCTAGTTCTTATAAAACTTGAGAGAAAGAAGAAAAAGAAAGAAGTCCAAAGGTCACAAGGACACTTATCATGATGAGATAAAGAGTTACTTGTTCATGAGAAGAGGATGTGAAATGGACCATGCAAGGTCAATTAGAATAGAGAAGTGGCTACTCAAGGCATAAAACTCTTGAAAAGTGGCATAAAATTCCTTTGATGGCTCAAAAAAATTTCTTCATGATTTAGCCCTATTTGAACATCCCAAAACTGATTAGGGATAGGTGTGATGATTAGAATGATAGGGAAGGGTTTTAGACATGCCTCTCCATGCATTGGTTGTAGTCATGTTCATCTATAATCTTTCTAAAATGAGCTATCACCATTTGTAGTCAAAATAACTCTTCTTTCCCATAACTTTCAAACTTGGCCTCAAATTTAGCTCTAGTTTCCCATGAAAATACATAAAATGGGGTGAATGACATGTTTCAAGACCCTACATTGCCTTAAAGGCATTAGGCACACCTTAAAAGGACATCCACTTCAATTTTTCACACTTCTTACCAGCATGTTCACTATGCCAATTTTGACTGGTTGAGATGAGAGCTATTGTTTAAATATTTAGGATTTTTTAAAAGGAATTAAATGGATGGGCATGGAGGTTTATCTTAAGTATTAATATTACTTCCAAAGTTTATTTCATCTCGTGAAACCTGTTAAAACCTGCATAATGCACAAAACTATAAAAAATACCTTATTTTGCACTTCATACATATAGTTCCATACAACTAATCCTAATGGTAGGGATATTTATTGAGTCATCTATATCCTCCAATCATCATTCTGTAAAAACAATGTCATTTGAGCAACTTTCCAATTTCATTTCCTTCATTGAGTTTTGACTAATTACAAGGGTTTTAGGCAGTTTCCACTCTTAAGCTTTATTCATAAAGAACTAAAATTTAAGTTACAAAAAAACTTCATTAGAGAATATTTGAGGACCCCTTTTAAACCCTATAAACTTCCCTGACCTCCATGCAAATCCTCATGAAATATGTGAGCATTTGAAATCACCTTATCAATCTTATTTTCACAAATCCTGCATGCTTGGATTATCTTTGAGCTAAAAGTAGTTTATTAGGGGTTTATATGCATAAAAAATATAAAACATGTCTAATTCATACCATTAACATGTTACAACCATCTATAACACTCATTAGGAGATATAAGTGAAGTTGGACCCCCAATTGGCTCTAGGTCACTTCAAGGCCTAATAGGCTTAGCATGCACCCTGCTAGTTTTGGCTATTTGGATTGATCTCTCATGGATGGGATGGTGTATCATTATTTTTAATACCTCATTAAATCTCAAAATTTCATCACATAACTTATAAAACACTCCTTATTCCTTCTTCTCATTCACCAATTAGGCCTAATTGGAGCCTACTTGGTTGAGCTGTGTGCAAGAGTGTCCTGACCATTTTGAGAGGTCTGATCTTGAGTTAGTGTTTCCTATCACCTAATAAAATTTTATACACCTCAAAATATGTTCTTTTAGGTTCTAAAATATTTATATCAAGTTTTTCACCCTTTTTGGCTTCCTTTGGTTGTCATGCCAAAACCTCAATTTTCCTAATTGGCTGACCTCTAACACAAAATAGTGAGATATATCCCTCAATTTTAAGGAAAAGTGAAGGTTTTAGGATTTTTATTAGGTAATAATTAATATTTTTACCAAAGTTATAAGTTATATTCATCCATTTAGGCACCTAACTAACTCAATTTATCCAAAATGGCCTCTAAAAGGACTATTTTTTGTATTTTTCACTTCCACCTAAGAATGACCTCTACAGGGTAAGTCCAATGTTATTAGGTTTATTAAACATGTTATTAAACTTAAATTAATTCTCAATCAATTTTACATTCACCCAAAACTACTCTTCTCCCTTAGATTCTTCATCCTTATCTATTGAGCAAAGAGTACCGTAGTGTAACTATATAAACTATACAGATTGTCATCCTTGGGATAGTATGAAAAGTAGATGTTAAACTTGAAATAAGTTTGGATATTGTTAAAAAAACTTATTTACCTAGCATGAATCAATCTCAAGTTTTTTTAACCTTCTTTCTCTTCCTAAGAATATTCATCTCTTTACCTTCATCAAGATTGCACACTTAGTTGTAGGTGTATATAGGACTTTAAAAGGTCTATGTAAGCTTATATTACATGGTAAAAATATTATTGAGGTCATCATGGATATAAATTAAGTGTTCATAGGTTCATTTAATCATGTTAAATCTTCCTTAACCTTTACTTGCACTTTGAGCTCACCAAATTGAGCTCTATCTCTTGACTGTGATATCCTGCTCTTTGACTCTTGTAGGTGTATATTTACCTAATTGAACTTCGGTCATGATGTTTTAATACCCTAATTTAATGTTGATATCCACCTAACATCTTCTCATACTTTTATTCACCATGTATAGCCTAAAACACCACCTAGACACCAATGTTAGCTTACTGCCTGCCCACTCAGCTATAGGTGCTTGTTTTCCTATAGAGGGACACCGTAGGTGTCAATGAAGATTGAAATATTATACATCAACATAATAATAATTACCTTCATTATATTTTTTAAACCATTCAATCAATAGGACCATGCCAACATGAGAGTGTTTTGTTTTTTGCTCTTAAGGATGTCAAAGGTCATTCAAAACTCAAAACTTGTAAATATGAATGTAGGGTTAAGTGCTTTGAAAGGCATCTTTAGGATGTCAAACTTCTATCTTCCACTAAATTTTTGACATCCATATTTGTCATATATCTTCTCCATGCTATACAATACAAGGTTTACCTATTTATATGCTTTAAAACTCTTTTCAACATTGTTGTAAGGTATTCACAAAGTGCCCTTGGATCTCTATTTTCTCTTTTTGGGGAAAATCTCATTGAACTCAGTCATATTATGCTTAAAGGTATTTTACATCTCATTCTACCCATTTTATTCTTAAAACATGTATATCTTGAGTTTTATCAAATTCTAGGATTTTAAAGGGAACCTTACCATGTTTCAAATTCTCCATACAAGGACCCTTAAAGTTTTGTAGTACCCACTTGTAGGTGGGCATTTTCACGTACACTGGAAGTAGGTAAACTAGACAATGAGTATAAAAACATGTTGGTGATCACATCAAAAACTTCACAAATTATTCAAATGGACTCCTAACAATCTTAAAATATTGAAACATCTCACAAATTCTTCACCTTGAATATGATGTCATCAAGAGGACTCCTATAGGTGTGCACTTATTGTATGCAGGTAGTGAGCATGGAATGGAGAAAAATATGTGGATGGATGGCCTTATAAAAAAATAAAAATCATTTTAAATCCATAAAATTCATGTTTTAAATTAAGGAGATCTTAAGACAAGCTCTAAAACATCCATTCCAACGTGAAAACCTCTTACAGACATTTGGAACAAAGTAGGCAAGGGTATCTAATGATTGGTTGGTGTGATGAATGAGCTTGAAAAAACCTTGAAAATTCCAAAAACATCCAAATTAACTCTTTACATATCCTAATTAATTGAAAAAACTAATACACCTTGATTACAAATCCATGAATAAGTTAAACAAGCTCTATACATGTGACTGCAAGTGGGATTGAGTGAAGAGTTGACTATGAGGAATGGTAGACTGAAAGTTACTTAAATCATGGTGTGATGAAACAAAAACATATAAAGAGGTCATAATATGTACTTTATACCTATTTAAAACCATATTATATTCACGTGAGACCTATGTAGAAGACTAACATTCTGCAATAAGGAATAAATTGACTAAAACTTCACAATGGTGACATCTTCCTACAACACAAGATAGATTGTTCATAAAAACACCATGAAATATGAAACTAACAATGGAGAGAATATAAGAAGAGATAAAAAATCCTTTGGAGTCAACATAGCCAGCTAAATTATATGAACCTATCCAAAATAGAGTAAAACCAATAGGGTGTAAGACATAGTGAGCAGAAAAAACATAATAAACTTGTTAGAGATGGTTTATAAAGCATGGTTGACCAATACTTGTAATATTTTTATATAAATTAATCTATATAAGTTTAATACCACCTCCTAAAATTTTTTGACCTGAAACCTCTTCAACTATCCATACCAAGCACAAACCTGTTGATCACCTCTGTGTGTCTAGAAAGGTAAAGAAGGAAAATAATAGTTTCATCTCAAAATTGGAACTTAAAAAGCATGTAAATCATGAAAATGAGCTTTAGGAAGATTAAGATACATTACAAGACCTTTTTCCATATGTCACCTTCCTTCATGGTTTGTACAAGTGCCAAACTCCCCTTTTTTAGTTGATTATTTGATCTTTAGTTAGATAACCTAAAAGTTTCAAATGAGACTAACATTCCTGATAGGGAATCTGAATTATTAGATGTTTGAGAGGAAATAAGTACACTTGGTCACCTTGAAAACCATGCCACTTGCATTTATGACCCCAAAAATGATTTTAAAAGACATAAGGATTAATATGACTAAGACGAAGGCTAATATAGCATCAAATTTCATCAAATGTATTATAACATACCCCATGATAAAATATTATACCCCTAAAAACACCTAAAACTCAAATTTTTACCTATAGGGGCCACAATTTGACCTACAAGGTCAAATTTGGTCAGCAAATTGGTGATTCATAGGGGTATTATGCCTTTTATACTAACTAGACTAGTAGCCTTATCAGTCAATTGGGCTTAGAGAGTCATCTTGAGTTTGAAACACAATAAGAGGAATTTGACCATTGACAACAAGATTTGATCAAGACAAGACTAATGACTACCTTAACCACACAAAGTAAAGGGCACAAAAAAAAGTAAATAAACTAATAAGACACACACACACACACACACATGCTCAAATCACTTAAGGAAATCAAAAAACAAACAACTATGCATAACTAACAACTAAGCATACCTCCTTTCTAGTATCAAAATGGAATTTTCTTGAATATCCTTCTTCATGAGATGAATCATAGTGAGAAGCATGCTTATCCTTGGATTAGATGTTTTGTAGATCAGATCTATTCCTTGGCACTTCACTTGATATTTTCTCAAGTAGATCATACTTAAATAGGTCTCCAATGTAGATATATTCCTTTTGAACTTGTACACATACTTCATAATTCTACCCACTCTCCTCATGATCAACTTGTATCTTCTTGGTAGGCATGGCTTCAAGAGGAGTAGTTTCTTGTTCCTAAGAATATTGAGGACAATAGGAGATTTATCCATCCTTCAAGAGCTGATGTTTTTATCCCAATTGGATAAGAGTATGATAATCCATGTTGATTATTTCAAAAATGTCATCATGGGATGCATATGCTTCTTGAAAGGACAAAACTGAAAAGTTGATTTTTATTTACATACTCACTTGAGTACCAAGGCTGCCTTATCCATTTTTTATTAGATGATATCCTCCTTGAAGAGTAGTATAACCTACTGAAATTATTGCAAACAATTAATCCCAAAGTTTATTAGTAACTTGTTCTTTCCCATCCATGATATCTTGCACAGTAATGGAAGAACCAATGATTACTTCTTCTTTGGCAAAAGGAAAACCTTCTTCTATATCAACCCAATCAAAAGTTTCCACATAATAAATCACCTTTTATTAAGAATTTAAGACCCCTTGAGGGGTATCAAATTTCATCTCAAATATCTTAACATAACTTTGCTTCTCAAGGGCTACAATATCTTCAATCTCCTTCTCCTTCTTGGTGATGCCAAGACTAGGCATCTTGAAATCAGGTGACTTAGTCTAATGAGGCTGCCAAGGAGCTATGTTTTATTCAAGAAAGAGCTACGAATTATTCTCAACCAAACTATCTTATTTAGGTTCCCATCCCATAGGTCCATCAAGGCAAAGGGTGATGGGGTGAGGACAAGATGAACTAGTTGGTGGAGGTGGAACATAGAACTCAAAATCAGATTGAGAATGAATTGTAGGGGATTATTTTGGGAGCTCTTGAGGAAGGGTAGGAACACCTTGGGATAAAATATCTTGGTTTTATTCCTTATATTTGAAAATTATTTCATTTAAATATGATTTGGATTGAGCATTCTCTTGAGGAAGGTTATATGGTGTGTGTTTAGGCATAGGATGTTTTTTTGGGTCTAAACCTTCCATCACACCTTGACTTAGCAATTTCATTCTTGACTCTAGTTATTCAATTTGATTGACTAATTTATCTTGGAAAAGTCTCTCCTAAAGTTGATATGCATCATCATGAGGATAAGAAGTATAAGAGGGTTGACATAGAGGACAAGGAGTCTCTTGAGGAAGGGTGGGAGGGTCTTACATAGGATCAAGCTCTTTCTCAACTTCACACTCCTTATCTAGGATTTTATCTTCTTTCTTTCCCCCATGATTCTAATACCTTATTATAGCTTAGGATGTTCGGATTAGGAGTATTTTCTTGAGGTAATGATACACTTTGAGGAGTGGATGAAGTGTTCAAGAAACTTGGGATCTCCTTAGGCTTGAATTCTCCACCTTGTCTCTAACTTTGGATTTCATATCTAGGAGTTTCTCCTTGAGGTGGGGGTGTAATGGGAGAGGGAAATGAGGGATTAAATTACACTTTATTTTTTGATGATATTGACTGCTACATCTTCTTATTATCCAACTTAATCTACCTATCAAGATTTGTTTCAAAAATAAGGTTTGTCTTCCCAACTCTCTCTTCTAGTTGATTGAGAAAAATATGGCTTTGATAATCTTGATTGGGATCATGAATAGGGGTCAAGTATGACTGATATAAATCTTGGAGAAGTGGATATGAAGGCTGATAGGTTTGGTGAGGTCGTTTCTCTTGAATTTTTAGCCTATCTTGTAAAGATGCAATCAAGCCACCTATGTCTAGCATCTCACTTGTGAGCCTTTGCCAATTGACTCTCTCAATAGGTGACCACTCTCTTTTAAATAGATATAATGCATCTCTAAAATTATGAATGAAATGACTAGGAATATCTTGACCATTCCCCTTTAGTTTATCAAGCTCTATCATGTACTTCTCATAGCCCAAGATAGTTTTCTTGAAATTGGAAATGGACTGAGTTGAGAAGTGGCTAGGTTGAATAAGATAAGCAAGATACTAAAAAATTTGGTTATAGGACTGATAAGGATCATGTTGGAGTTGATAAGAATCATAACAAGACTGGTGAGAATGACACCAAGGATGATAGGGAATAAACCTCACCAAATTGTGTAAAATAATACTCAACATCAAAATTAGCCATGAAACTTCACTAATGAACAAGAACACAAAGAAAAATATTACCAATAATATTCAAAATAAAAACTTGGGATACTTGATTAGTTGATGTAACTTTGAAGCCACCATTGATGCTTGGATAGATGTATCTAAAGGCTAATGTGTTGAAAGACAACACCAAAAATATTTCAACTTTTTGGACTTAGAGTCCCACCAAGCATGCCAAAAACTATTATCACTTACATTTTTACCATTTGACAAGATTTATTAGCACTCCTAATCTAAATTTCACAATTGAAACACCTCTAGGCTATGGGTAGCCTAAAAATGAGGTGAATCTCTAGATAGGGCTAGTTCCCTTGATGCACCACTTATAAATCACTACTACACCTAAAATTTGTGAGGGAAAAGGGAGAGATAAAAATGAAAGAAAACTATTCTAAAGGAGGTGATACACCAAATTAATTGATGATTACCAACTAGTTTCATCTTACACATGAGAAAAAGGGACTAACCAAACATACACTTCTCCAATCTACATCTTCTCACATCAATATTTCATTATGAGGTTATGGTGAATGTTTAGGATAGGAGGAATAGACAAGAGGTGTATAATGACACTATTTAATAGGATAAATCACTCAACCTTGACACTTCCTAGGAAACTTCACATGACCTACAAGAAGAAACTTTCCAACTGCAAATATGTGAGAGAATGAGATAACAAGCTAAGGAAACAAGAGTCATCACTAAGCAAGATCCATCATCTAAGTAAAACACACTATG
Organism: Torreya grandis; assembly: GCA_037957365.1. Lineage (NCBI taxonomy): Eukaryota > Viridiplantae > Streptophyta > Pinopsida > Cupressales > Taxaceae > Torreya > Torreya grandis. The sequence continues at coordinate 2,700,692 of JARHVA010000341.1, forward strand.
AATAGTCATAGAATAGGTAAAAATAAATAATATTTATTTATCCATGGTATGTAAATGAGTAGGGATTCACCATACTCAGGAGGAACATAAGGTACAAAGGCCAAAATGGCTCGTTCTTATAGAACTTGAGAGAGAGAGAAAAGAAGAAAAAAGTCCAAAAGTCACAAGGACACTTTTTAGGCTGAGTTAATGAGTTACTTGTGCATGAGAAGAGGAAATTAAAGGAACCATGTAAGTTTAGAAGAGACAAGTGGCTATTCAAGGCATGAAACTCTTGAAAAGTGGCATAAAATTCTTTTTACTGGCTAAGAAAACTGCCTTCATGATTTAGCCATATTTGAATGTACCACAACTAATTAAGGATAGGTATGATGATTATAATGATAGGCAATTATTATATACATGCCTCTCCATGCATTGGTTGAAGTCCTATTCATCTAGAATCCTCCCAAAATGAATTATCACCATCAACAGTCAAAATAACTATTCTTTCCCACACCTTGCACACTTGGATTCAAATTTGGCTTTAGTTTCCAATTAAAATACATAAAATGGGGTGAATTTCATGTGTCAATACCCTCTATGGCATGATAGGCATTAGACACACCTTAAAATGACATCCACTTGAAGTTTTCACACTTCTCACCCTCATGTTCACTATGTCAGTTTTGACTGGCTAAGATGAGAGCTAATTTTTGAAAAATTAAGAGTTTTTAAAAGGAATGAAATGGGAATTGAGTTTATATTAATTACTAAGCTTCCTTATAAAGTTTATTTCATCTCTTGAAACCTCTAAAAACCTACACAATTCACAAAACTATCAAAAATACCCTATTTTTCACTCCATTTATATAGTTTCGTATAACTAATCCTGATGGTAGGGAGCCTGATTGAGTCATTTATATCCTTTAATCATCATTCTTGACAAATTATGCCATTTTATTACCTTTCTAATTTCATTTCCTTCATCAATTTCTGACTAAGGGTTTTAGGCAGTTTCCACTCTTAAGATTTGTTCATAAAGACATGATGTTGAAGTTACAAAAAAAATTCGTTAAATCAAAGTTCACCTCTAAAATTACCTAACCTCCATGCAAAGCATCATGAAATATGTGAGCATTTGAAATCACCTTATCAGGCTTTTTTTCACAATTCTTGCATGCTTGGATTATATCTGAGCTAAAAGTAGTTTTCCTAGGGGGTTATATACATAACAAAAGCTTATACATGTCTAAATTCATCCCATGAACATGTTCCAACCATCTAGAACACTCACTAGGAGCTATAAGTGAAGTTGGACCCCCAATTGGCTTTAGGTCACTTTAAGGCCTAATAGGCTTAACATGCACCCTGCTAGTTTTGGCTATTTGGACTGATCTTTCATGGATTCGATGGTGTCTCATGATTTTTCATACCTCATTAAATCTCACAATGTTATCACATAACTTATCAAACACTCCTGATTCCTTCTTCTCATTCACCAATTAGGCCTAATATGAGCCTACTTGGTTGAGCTATGTGCAAGAGTGTCCTAACCATTTTGAGAGGTATGGAATTTATTTAGTGTTTCCTATCACCTATTCACCTTTTATACACTTAAAAATATGTTATTTTAGGTTCCAAAATCTTTCTATCAAGTTTCTTACCCTTTTTGGCTTCCTTTGTTTGTCTTGCCAAAACCTTGATTTTCTTGATTAACTGAGCTATGAGATAAAATAGTGAGATATATCCCTCCATTTAAAGGAAAATTAAATGTTTTAGGATTTTTATTAGGTCATAATGAATATTTTTACCAAAGGGATAAGTTATATTCATCCATTTAGGCACCTAACCAACTCAATTTATCCAAAAAAGGCTTCCGAAAGGACCTTTTTTTGCATTTTTCACTTCCACCTAAGAATGAACTTTACAAGATAATTCCAATGTTATTATGTTTATTCAAATTTTTTTTCACCTTAAATTCATTCTCAATATGTTTTACATTCACCCAAAACCAATCTTCTCCCTTAGATTCTTCATCCTTACCCATTGAGCAAAGAGTCCCTTAGTGAAAATGTACGGACTGTCATCCTTGGGTTAGTATGAAGAGTAGATGGTCAACTTGAAAGAAGTATTGGATCTTGTTAAAACACCTTATTGACATATAATTAATATTATAAAGTTTTTTGTAACCTTCTTTCTCCTCGTAAGCACATTCTTCTCTTTACCTTCATCAAGATTGCACACTCAGCTGTAGGTCTATGTTAGCTTATATTACATATTCAAAAGCTTATGGAGGTCATAATGGATATAAATAAAGTTTTCATAGGTTCATTTCATCATGTTAACTCTCCCTTAACCTTTACCTTCACTTTTAGCTCACCAAACATAGCTCTCTCTCTCTTGACTATGATACACTATTCTTTGATTCCTATAGGTGTATATTTACCTAATTATTCTTTGGTCATGATGTTTGAACACCATCCTTGAATATTGAAATCCACCTAACATATGATCATAATTTTATTCACCCTATATGGCCTAAAACACCACCTAGACACCATGCTAGATTATTACCAACCCACTTAGCTATAGGTGTTCATTTTCCTATAGAGGGAAGCTGTAGGTGTCCATGAAGCTTGAAATATTATACATCAACATCATACTAATGAACTTCATGCTATTTTGGAAACCAATTAATCAATATGGCCATGCCAACATTAGAGTGTGTTTTTTTTGCTCTTTAGGATGTCAAAGGTCATTCAAAACTCAAAACCTGCAGATATGAATGCAGGGTTTTAGTGCTTTGAAAGGAATCTCTAGGATGTCAAACTTCTATCTTCCACTAATGTTTTGACCTCAATATTTGGCATAAATATTATCCATGCTAGAGGATACAAGGTTTATCTATCTATATACTTTAAAACTCTTTCCAACCTTGTTATAATATATTCACAAAATGCCCTTGGACCTCTATTTTCACTTTTTGGGAAAAATCTCTTTGAACTCAGTTATATTGTGCTTAAAGGTAGTTTACATCTCCTTCTACCCATTTGATGATTCAAACATGTATTCCTTGAGTTTTATCACATGATAATATTTGAAAGGGAACATTTCCATGTTTCAAATTCTCCATACAAGGACCCTCAAAGTTTTATAGTACCATTTGTAGGTGGGCATTTTCACATACATAGGCAGTAGGTAAACCAGATAGTGTGCAAAAAAACATGTTGGTGATCACATCAAAACCCTCACCAAGTGTTTAAATGGACTCCTAACAATCTTAAAAGATTGAAACAACTCCTAGATTCTTCACCTTCAGCAAGACATCATCAAGAAGACTCTTGTAGGTGTGCACTTTTTGTATGCAGGTAGTGAGCATGGAATGGAGAAAAATATGTGGATGTATGGCCTCATAAACAAATCCAAATCATTTTAAATCCTTCAAATGCATGTTTTCCATTAAGGAGATCTTAAGACAAGCTCTAAATAATCTATTCCAATGTGAAAACCTCTTGCAAACATCTAGAATAGAGTAGGTAGGGGTATCTAATGACTGGCTGATGTGATGAATGAGGTTACAAACAATCTAAACAAGCTCCATGATCAAACTAAATAAGCTCTATACATGTGACTACAAGTGGGATTGAGTGAAGAATTGACTATGAGGAATGGTAGACTAAAAGTTGCTCAAAACATAGTGTGATGAAACCAAACATAGAAAGAGGTGATCATATTTACTTAAAACCTATGTAAAACTATATTTTATTCACATGAGACCTCTGTATAAGAATAAAATTTTACAAGGAAGAAACTAATTGAAACTTCATAATGGTGACACCTTTCTACAACATGAGATAACTTATTCATAAAAACACCATGAAACATGAAAATAAGCATGGAGAGAATCTAGAAAGAGATCTAAAATCATTATAAGTCAACATAACCAATTGGATTATACATACCTATCCAAAATGGAGCAAAACCTATAAGGTATGGGAAACAGTGAGCAAAAAAATATATTCAACTTTTTAGAGATGGTTCATAATGCATGGTTGACCTATCCTTGTAATATTTTTATGTAAATGAATCTATCTAAGTTTAATACCACCTTCCAAAAGTATTTTACCTAAAACCTCTTCACCTATCTGTACCAAACACAATCCTGCTGACCACCTCTATGTGTCTAAAAAGGTAAAGAAGGATCAAAATGGTTTTGGATAAAAAATGGAACTTAAAGAGCATTCCAAGCATGAAAATGAACCTAAGGAAGATGAAGATATGTTCCATGACCTTGTCCCATGTGTCATCTTACCTCATAGGTCGTACAAGTGCCAAATTCCCCTTTTTCAGTTGATTACTTGATCTTTAGTTAAATAACCTACAAGTTTCAGATGAGATTGACATTCCTGACAAGGAATCTAACTTTTTCGATGTTTTAGAGGAAATAGGGACACTTGGGTACCTTAAAACCATGTCACTTTAATTTATGACCCAAAAAATGACTTTAAAAGACATAAGGACTAATATGACTAAGACCAAGGCTAAAATAACATCAAATTTTATCAAATGTACTATAACATATACCATGACAAAATATTAGATCCCTAAAGACACTTAAAACTCAATTTATTACCTTTAGGGGCCCCAATTTGACCTACAAGGTCAAATTTGGTCAACAATACCATTAACCATGCTTTATACTTGACCAGAACATCAAGTCAGCTTCCCCCTTGGTGATGAAATCTAAGTAAGTTGGTCTTGAGTAGTCAAATGTTAAAATGCTTGTTTATATTTTGTGATTTGGTTGTGTTTGCATAAAATATAAAATAGTGAAACTAAATGGTTAATTAAAAACCACCTAATTAAGCTATGTGATCTATTCTAATATTGTAAGCAACAAGAAAAGAAAGTGTGAACCAATTACTAACATGTAAGGTTAATTACAACTTTAAAACAAGGTAAAATGTTGATATAGTCAATCATGTATGCATAAAATACATATAAGGGTTGATAGGGCTGATCTTATACTGTGGAAGTAAGGTCTGAAAATGAATAAGGTTGACAGAGTTGATCCAATTATCCAGACAACACACAAAAAATAGAATTAGGTTGACAGGGTCAATCTAGTTGACTGCATGACTGTAAAATGTAAAATTAAAGACTATAAATAAAATTTTAGAGAGATATGAAATAACCTTGGTGGATTGGAGATGTAGAGAATGAAGATTTGTTGTTCATGAACTTTGATATATGCTTGCAAATTCTACTAATTGAGTTGATTGGGTCAATCAAGCTTTGTAAAAACCTACTACTGAGTGCCTAAAAATGTATAGGGTTTATTGGGTTGACCTAGTAGTCGTAACTAGATGTTTGAAATTCTATAAACCTATACTAGATCAACAAGGTTGATCTAATAGCTTGTACCTAAAAATTTGTGCATCAAATTTAGATCTAGGTCGATGCTGTTGACCTAGTATGGCAAATATATGATAAAAAGAATGATGAAAAAGAATGAAAAAATGAAATAAGGTAAACAAATCCTGAAAGGTTTAATTCACATCAAGTTCACCATAATGTATGCAATTACAAATGCATCATATCTATAAATCAATCTTGGCTCAGAGAAGATAGATCATACCTATACTTCCAATTGGGAATACATTTATTAAGCAGGAACATGACCAATATAGGGATCCACTAGACCTGATTAGGGGATTAATTATCGCAATACATTATGCTAGAAATGGTTCCAAATCCTATAGTCTAACACAATCATGCAACAACCCTAAAAGAGTCCTAGGTTTAATGTTCACTCTATTATAATAAATAAAAAAGTAAATCTAATCTAGTCCTCAGCAAAGCTTGTGGCATGTAATGAGGGTTTAGTAAAGTAATCAAAACATGTATAAGAGAATCTAAATTAAGATAAGTATAAGTAAGACCTAATACATGAAACATCAAGAGTAATATTATTTGAGCCAATACTTATGTTACTTCTATTTACTAAAGAGATGAGAACAAAGTTAGAATATACTTACTTGAATGTGAACCCATTGAGACTTAATCTCTCCCTTAGCCAAAGGGGCTTCACAAGAGATTTTTATGGTTTATAAGATAACTAAAATTTTTCAAAGCATCCAAGACTTATCCATATGACTAGATTCTTAAAGTAGAAACCCTAAGCTAAGACTCCTCAAGTAGAATGGTGGAAGAGTAGATTGTAAATAAGAGTGAGTGAATAATAAATTTTGATTGAATATATAAAATAATGATAAAATGATCTTGTATTTATAGGTGGATCTCACCCTAAATCCTTTTAAATATGTCAGCTGTACGGGGTCAACCCAGTTGACCCTGTATGTTTTCGAGAGATAAATAACTAGGTCCCAAGATAGGTCGGCCAAAGGTCTAACACAACTCTCAAGTGAAAATCTCTAGAAATAGTATAGGGTTGACCCAGTTAACCTTGTACAATAATTAGAGGCTAAAAACTATACAAGGTTGACCCAGTCAACCTAGTATACTCAACTGGTGAAAGGGGATCAAGGTGAGGAAAAGAGGGATAGAAAGAGGAAAAAGACTAGAGGAGTGTGTAAGGCAGGATTAATAGCTTAGGGAAAGATTTTAAGAATTGGTTGGATTGGTAATAGTGTGGCAATAAGGTAAAACAATCTTAAAAATCACCAAAAATCTACCCACCCTTTTTTTGGTGCATCACTTAGGGTGTGTACTCAGAGAGATTGAGTCTAGATGGGTTTTTTCAAGATGTAAAGCATCAATATTTGATGAATAGTAAAAATATTATGTGTATACAAAAAAATGAGTAATGTTATAAGACTTTATATTTCCTAAGTCTTAGACTTAAGATTTGTCCTATTTTTATCAATGGTTAGCACTTAATCGTACATTGAAGATCCAATGAAGCATAACAAAGTCAATTTATCAAAGGTTCATATGAGTAAAATTGCTAATGATAAGTGTCACAATTAAGAAGCTTGCATAGTAAATCTATAGAGTGGTTTAAATTCAAATGGTCAAAGATTAATGTGAAGATGCCAATTGTCTCAATAGTGGGCACTAAAAACAAAGGTGTAGAAGGCACATGAGGATGCCAAGTGTCACATTCATAGGAGCTTGTCAGAGATAAAATTTGAGCTTATAAAAAGATAAAAAGGTGAGTGGATGATCATGCAATGAAGATCTAACAAAACATTTGGACTCAATGGGATCAAGTGATCAATATTTAATGAGATAGAGGTGAGTTAAAGACCAAGCTAGTTTGACAAGATTGATGGAGTGTATTCTTTCTAAAGAATCAAAAAGTAGTGAGATGAGATTAAAAGATCGATGTTTAATGATAAGTAGAAGTAAAGCTCATGCAACCTTGAATACTTAACAGTATGCAAGAGCTTAGATCAAAATATCTAATGAATGCATTTTAAATTTGGAATATTAAAGCTTAAAAGCATACAAATATCTAATGGAGAGCTTAAGCATGTCAGAACTTGATCTAATAGATGCATTTCAAAGTTGAGAAATTTGAATGAAGACCATCAAATCATGGCACAAAACTTAAGATCAACTATCAATATTTAAATATATGTTCATCACAATGGTCAAATAGAGGAACTTACATTTAAGTCATAAAATATGACACAAATAATGAAATTGATTATGGTGATCATCAAATTTATATAATATGGCATGTACATCAAAACCAAATCCCAGTATATGTTAAAAATAGTAATGAGATCAAGAATCATCCAATGTGGAGCATGAGTTCAAGACATGGGAAACTAGTTATTAAAGATATAAACTAAAGTCAAAAATAATTGGCATGATGTGTTATATTCCAAATGTGAACATAGAGAATATATAGAACCCTAGATCAAATGCTTGTGTGTGTGTGTGTGTGTGTGTGTGTGTGTGTGTGTGTGTGTGTGTGTGTGTGTGTGTGTGTGTGTGTGTGTGTGTGTGTGTGTGTGTGTGTGTGTGTGTGTGTGTGTGTGTGTGTGTGTGTGTGTGTGATCGATCTAGGATACACAAGTTATTATTACTATTACTATTAAATAGAATTGTATTGGGAAAGAGAGAGGCAAAGAGCAAGAGATTGATGAAGTGTGTCAAATAGAGAAATATAGAGACAGAGAGAGGGTAGAGAGGAAGAGAAGATAAGAGAGAAATGTGCAAAGCATGAGTAGTTACAGACCAGACCTATAAAAAAGAATTGAATTAGATTCATTTATGAACCAATATTATAATCTAGAGTTGTAGTTACATATTTTAAATATAGATATAATTGGTGGGTGCCATTTGATACGCTGAGTTGGTGCTTTTAAATTAGGGGATTGGTGTCTCCTTAGGGTCAATATCGTTAAACATTGTAACTAATGAGGTTTTTGATTATGAATCTATATTAGAATAATAGATTCTATTAGCTATTCTCATAGTGGTTTTTCCTAAATTGGATTTTCCATGGTATATCTAGTATTATGCATATTTGGGTGTATGTGATCTTCACATATATTTTTAGTTTGCATTAATTTTTTAAAAAAAGGACTAAGTTAGTCAATCTAATAATTTACCCTCCCTCTTAGTAGATATTTGTGTTCCAACAATTGGTATCAAAGCCCTGGTTCCTTAGAATAAGCTTAATTAGCTCAGATAGATATTGGACAATGAACACAAATGGCTAGTCAAGAAGGTTCCTCTTCAAATAAAGAACCTCTTTGATGGATCAAACTATGCATTTTAGAGCATTAGACTGGAAACATATTTATATTCATTAGGGTTTGATGTATGGATGTCTATTATAAATAGATATATGGACCCTACTATAATTCCTATTGATCAGGATTTAAAGAAGGCATATGAGAGCAATGTTAATGCAAATAATTTTATCCTTTGTGGATTATCTAATTTAGAGTTTATCAAAGTGATGCATTTTCAAAATACACAAGATGTTTAGAACAAATTAAAGAGCATATTTGAAGGTGAAGACAAGGTAAAGTAGGCCAAGCTACAAATATTCAAAGGCAAGTTTGAGAGCCTTAAAATGAATGAAGAAGAGAAAATTGTAGACTACCTCCTTAGAGTAGATGAAATAGTCAATGCAATCAGAGGCCTTGGAGAAAAGATGAAAGATACAATCATTCTCAAAATGGTCATAAGCTCTATACCATCAAGTTATGACTCAATAATCTATTCAATAGAGGAAGCAAGAGATTTAGATAAATTCATTATTTATGAATTACATGGAACATTCACAACCTATGAGATGAGAATGGGAGAAATAGATACCTTTAAGAGAGAAGTTGCATTTAGAGCATCCAAACTAGTAAAGGCAAAAGCACCTACATCCAGATTTGATGACACTGATGAAGAAGAAGCCAAATTTGTTAGAAGATTAAAAGAAGGGTCTGGAAAGTACAAAGGTAAGTTACCTTTTAAATTCTTTAACTATGATAAAGTAGGACATTTTTCTACTAAATACCCTTCTAACAAAAAGGATAAATTTGAGCAATAAGAGGATATTAAAAAGATGAAACCCCACTATTCCAAGAATAAGATCTTTTTCAAAAATAATAAAGGCATATACATAAAAGAAGATAGTGATTCATTAGATGATTGTGAAATTTTTGATGATGACCATGACTCTACCTTTGTGGTCGAGGAAAAGGAAGTCCTATTCATGACATTAGGATCAACTTCTATGGATCAATAAGAAGTTGAAGACTAAGATGAAGAAGAAAGATAAGTGGATCTAGAGTGTGAACTCATCTGTGCTCTAGATGAAATTGACAAGTTGAGAAAAAAAACTCAAAACATAAGAAGCTTGGACAAAAGGAGATTGAAAAAATATTGTAAAGTCTTAAAAAATTTGATCAGATAGTGGTTAGCCTAAAGACACAAGTTGAAGAGGCTAACCAATTAGAAGATGTAATTAAAATTGAGCTATAATCTAAATTTGATGAGAGAATGAAGTTAGAAGTAGAGATAGTGGATTGGAGAAAAGAACTTGAGAAAGCTAAAGATCAAATAAATAAAGGTCTAAATCTAAAAGGAGGATCAGAAATTATTGATGATTTGATCAACTCTCAAATTCATTCAAAAGAGAGATCTAGTCTTGGTTATGAAAAAGGAAAAAGTCCCATAACTAGTACATCTGCCAACCTATATGACAACTTCAAATCAGAAGGAGAATTAGGAGCAAAGAAAGAAAAAGATTGCAAGAATACAAAGATAGACACAAGCACTCTTGATGTGAAGAAAGTTGAAGGATAAAAGAAGCTTGAAGAAAGGAAGAAGAGTAATGAGCAAATATCTACAAAATCAAAGAAGATATAAAACACAAAGGTAGTTGATGTAGAGGGTTACATAAGAGTGAGAGACTTGAAGAATTCAAAGTTTAGAAGAGCTCCTCATCCTGCACAAATAAATATCTATGACTAGGTATTCTTCATATTTCTATGGTTATTATTATACCTGTAATTAGTATGGTCATAGGGATATTTATTATAGAGTTGTACCTAAAAGGAGAACAAATTTTTTAAGTAAAACTTCATTTACACCCTTGTTAGATATAAATGTAATATGCTATAATTGCAATAATTTTGGTCATATACATAAACAATGTATAACAAAATTTATAAGACTAAAAACTTAAAATAAGAACAAAGACATGACTCCTAGTGTGAACAAAGGTTCACAATCTCTAAAAAGGAGAAAGAGAAGCCAAATAATAAACCCAAGGATGTGTGAAAAGTGAAAGATCAATCTATGATTGATAAACTTTCACTTCATGCCAAGGAGCATAATTTATGGGTAATAAACATTGGTTACTCAAAATATATGACTTGTGATAAGATAAAGTTCATCAAATTGAGCAAATTTAAGGAAGGATCTATCATCTTGGGAGATAACACTGTAGTAAAAATCTGAAGTAAAGGAACCTTAAACATAGATGGAAAACTGCCTACACATGATGTCCTTTATGTTGAAGGATTGAAACATAATCTTGTAAGTGTCAACCAAATGTGTGACAATGGATATAAGGTTACATTTAATGTAGAAGGATGCAAGTTAAGGAGACATAGAATACTAGTTACATAAGGGAAAAGAACTGAAAGCAATATTTTTAATCTTGTTGAAGCAAATGGTAATAACTACTTGATAGGAAATATTGATTAGAGTTGGTTATGGCATAGAAGAATGGGCCATGCCAATTTTGACAACCTGGTAAATGTGAGCTCAAATAAGTGTGTTAGACACATGCCTAAGATAACCAAACCTACAAATACTACTTGCAAGGGGTGTCAACAAGGATAAGGGTTATATTTCAAACAAAGGAGTATGCAACTAGAAAACCTCTAGAATTAGTTCACATTGATCTTTGTGGTCCTACTAAAATAAGAGGATTTAAAGGAGAGAGATACTTCATGTTATTTGTAGATTATTACTCAAGAATGACATGGGTAACCTTTTTTAAGGACAAGTCATTGGTATTTGAGAGATTCAAGATCTTTAAGGCCATGGTGGAGAATGAGATTGGATGTAAAATAAAATGCTTAAGATCTAATAAATGTGGAGAATTCACCTCAAATGAGTTCATAGAGTACTATGAAACTCTGCAACAAAGACTCCACAACAGATTGGAGTTGTTGAAAGAAAGAACATGACGGTCAAGGAGATGGATAGAAAAATGCTAAAATAGGCCAAGTTACCTGATAGATACTAGAAAGTAGTCCAAACAATAATATATATCTTGGATAGAGTTCAATTGAAGGTAAATAGTGACAAAACTCCATATGAACTATGGTATGGAAAACCTGCCTCTATTAAGTATTTCAAAGAGTTTAGTAGCAAATGCTACATCAAGAGAAAGGAGGATGAATTTAGAAGCTTTAAATCAAGATGTGATGAAGGAATATTTATTGGTTATTCCACCTAAAGCAAAGCCTACATATGTTACAAAAAAGGCTACACAATATTGTAGAGAGCATCAATGTCAAGGTTGAAGAAGGCTTAAAACAAGTAAACTTGATAGAGAAATCTATATTAAAGAATTATATTTTGAAGAAGAAGCAATTAATGAAGATAACAAGGAATTAAATGAAAAGGCACATACAAGATTTGTTTAAGAGGATCATCCTATAGATCAGATTATTGGCAATAAGAATGAAGGAGTTTAGACAAGGAGAAATGTTGCACAAAACAAGGAGTAAGTAAATTTTCCACTAATGTCTGAATTTGAGCCTAAGAGTTATGTTGAAGCTAGCAAGGATGATAATTGGATAAAATCCATGGAATAAGAACTAAGCCAAATTAAGAAGAACAAAACATGTGAATTAGTTCCAAGACCTACAAACAAGAATGTAATAGGTACAATGTGGGTCTTTAGAAACAAGCTCAATGAGGATGGAACTGTCATAAGGAATAAGGAAAGATTGGTGTTTAAGGGATATGCACAAGTTGAGGGTATACATTTTGAGAAAAAAATTTCTCTAGTTACCAGATTGGAATCTATAAGAATATTTCTAGCATTCTCTATTTACAATAAATTCAAAGTCTATCAAATGGATTTTAAGTCTGCTTTCTTGAATGGGAACCTAGAAGAGGAAGTCTACATAGATCAACCTAAAGGTTTTCAGTTGATAGAGGAAGAAGATTCTGTGTGAATATTGAAGAAATATCTATATGGTCTAAAATAGGCACCTAGAGCATGGTATTCAAGATTAGACCAATACCTACAATAATAAGGATTCAATGAAGAATGTGCAGACAATAATATGTACTTTAAATCAGAAGGTGAACATATGTTGATTATTTTTATTTATGTCGATGATATCATTTTTGGTGTAAACAATAATATAATGTGGAAAGACTTTGCTACTTAAATGCAAAATGAGTTTGAGATGTCTATCTTGGAAAAATTTCTTTCTTCCTTGGTCTACAAATAACACAAACTAATGAAGGGATATTTATATCCCAAACCAAGTATGCAAAGGAAATTCTCAAGAAGTTTGGAATGGAAGATAGAAAAATAGTTATTACTCCCATGATAACTAGATGTAAGATGAGCAAAGAGGATGAGTCCCTTGATGCAAATTAGACTATGTACAAATCAATGATAGGTAGCTTGTTATACCGAACTACATGAAGGCTTGATATCATGCAAGAAATATGCATGGTTATAAGATTTGAAGCTGCTTCTAAAGAGTCACATGTCAATGTAGTGAAAAGGATCTTTATATACATCAAGATCATAATTGAATATGGCCTATGGTATCCTACAAGTGAAAGTTTCACTTTGACAATGTATATATCTGTTGATTGGGTAGGAAGTGTGGATGATAGAAGAAGCACTAGTGGCAGTGAATTTTTCCTTAGAAACAAACTTGGTTCATGGCAAAGCAAAAAGAAAGAGTTAGTTACTCTTTTTATAGTAAAATCAAAATATGTGGTAACAGTGGCATGTTGCACTCAAGTCTTTTGGATGAATCAAACACTCAAAGACATCAAGGTAAAGTAAAAATCACCTATCTCTATTCTTTGTGATAATTCAAGTGCTATAAATATGTCAAAGAATCCAATTATGCATTCAAGAACCAAACACATATCAATCAAGTATAACTTCTTAAGAGAAAAGGTTACAGATCAAGAGGTCATAATGGAATATGTGCCAATAGTAGATCAAATTTTAGACATATTCACCAAACCTCTTCCCAAGGAACAATTTGAGTATCTGCGACAAAAGTTGGGAGTGGTGGCTCCTCCATCACATCACTAGATCCTAGTGATGGGGCATGAGTCTAAGGGGAGTATCACATAATTCTTGTTAATCCCTAGAATTAGAGAGAAAAGGCAACTAAGTTATTCATATTTTTGAAAATTTATAATGAGTTTATTGTTGTAGATTCTTGGACAAAATCCTTTATGTGATAAAGGGGTAGAAAATTTTGGACAAGCTTGATAAAGTTGGATTTTCTTTGCCATTGATGACAAAGGGGGATAAAAAGTACAAATTCTCTCTATAAAAGTTTGAAAGAGTAGATCATGTGTCCAATTTGAGTTTAGGAAAATATTCCATTTGGGGAGCAAATTTGGTATAAACAACTTCAATTTCATTTTATCAGAAGCCAATGCAAGTACAATCAATGCTAGAGAAGGATCAAAGCATTTAGTTTGCCATCAATGATAAAGGGGGATATTGTTAGCCATATGATTGTCATTGATGTCAAAAGGGGCATTATGGATGTCATTTATGTCAAAGGATCAGGAAGGATTGATGGAGAGAAGAGCATGTTTTAAAGTTGCACAGTGCAAAGTTGTCATGCTTTTACAGAGACCATTTTTGGACTAATTGAAAAACAATTGACTAAATATTTGTTATGGGTTTTTTGAGTGCATCTTAAATATATGTTCTACAAGTTTAGATGAAAATAAATGAGCTCAATAATGATTTATTTTAAATCTTGGTCATATCAGAGTTTCTCAGTTAAACCCTAAGGATTTAAGCCATGATGTTCATAGGCATGTTTTAATTTTATGTTGACTGGCTATAGATGGGAACTGGTTACTTAAGTTATAACTTAATTCTTCCTCATCATTTTGAAAATAGCCCCTTCAACCTAGTAATTACCTTCTCAAGTAATGTTTCAAGAATTTATATTTTTTAAGTCTTAGACTTAAGATTTGTCTTAGCTCAATCAATAGTTAACGCTTAATCATATGTTGAATATCCAATGAAGCATAACAAAGTCAATTTATCAAAGTATCCTTTGAATAAACACACTAGTGACAAGTGTCATAATCATAGAGCTTGCATAGTAAATATATGGAGTGGTTTAAAGTCAAATGGTCAAAGATTAATGTGAGGATGCAAAGTGTCTCAATAGTGGGCACTAACAACAAAGGTACATAAGCCACATAAGGATGCCAAGTGTCACATTCATAGGAACTCATCAAATATAAAGTTTGAGCTTGTCAAAAGATCAAATGGTGAGTGGATGATCATGCATTGAAGATCTAATAGAGCAAGTGGATTCAATGGGATCAATTGCTTAATATTTAACAAGACAAAGTTGAGTTAAATACCAAGTTAGTTTAATGAGATCGATAGAGAATATTCATTCCAAAGACTTAGGAATTGATGAGATTAGATTAAGAGCTTGATGTTTAACAACAAGAAAAGGTAAAGTTTATGCAAATTTGAATATCTAATGACATATGGGAGCTCAAATCAAAAGATCCAATGGATGCATTTTAAATTTGGAACATTAAAGGTCAAAAGCATACAAAGATCTAATGGAGAGCATGAGCATGTCAGAACTTGATATAATAGACACGTTTTAAAGTTAATAAATTTGAATGAGGACCATCAGATCATGATGTGAAACTTAAGATCAATGGTCAATATTTAAATATATTTTCATTACAATAGAGGAAATTGTAGTTAAGTCATAAAATGCAACATAAATAATGAAATAGATTGCAGTGATCGATCAAATTTATGCAATATGGAATGTGCATCAGAACCTGAGCCCAATATATGATAAAATAGTAATGAGATCAGGAATCATGGTGGTGGAGCATGAGTTTAAGACACTATAAACTTGTTATTAAAGATAGAAACTAAAATCCAATAAAATTGGCATGATGTGTTACAGTCCAAATGTGAACACAAAGAAGATATGAAACCCTAGATCAAATGCTTACATATATATATATATATATATATATATATATATATATATAGACACACACACACACACACATATGTCATCTAGGATACATAAGCTATTATTGTTATTTCTAAATAGAATCATATTGAGAAAGAGAGAGGCAAAAAGTAAGAGATTGATGAAGTGTGTCAAATAGAGAAATATAGAGACATGGAGAGATAAGGGTAGAGACGAATAGAAGAGAGAAATGTGAAGATCATGAGTAGTTATAGACTAGACATGTAACAAAGAATTGAATTAGATTCATTTATGTACCAATATTGTAATCTAGAGTTGTAGATCCATATTTTGAATATAGACTTGATTGGTGGGTGCCATTATATAAGCTCAGTTGGTGTTTAGTTAGGGAGTTGGTGCTTCCTTCGAGTAGGTGCTCTTAAATTAAGGGATTGTTGTCTCTTTAGGGTTGGTTCTATTAAACATTGTAACCAATGAGGTTATTGATTGTGAGGATAGATTATAAATACTAAATTCTAGTAGCTATTCTTATGGTGGATTTTATCGTATTGGGTTTTCCATGGTATTCTAGTGTTATAAAGATTTGGGTGTATGTGATCTTTGCATATATTTTTAGTTTGCATTAAAAGTTTTTAAAAATGACTAAGTTAGTTAATATACCAATTCACTTCCCTCTCAGTAGATATTTTTGTTCCAATAGTTGTAGTGAAGGATGTAGTATCTATTATTCTCAATAAAAAATGGATCATGCTCACTCATAAAATCAGTCACATGTTCCAAAATACCATGATGAAAAACCTTACAAGGAAATTTCATGTCAACACATATATGTATGTCTCTATGATGCTATTACAATACTCACGACCCCCTAAAAAATAGGTAATATATGATATTAACATAAAATTTATCAAAGTAATTAAAACTATGCATAAAATATTAATATACATATACATACTCATAAAAAGTGCCTGAGGACTAGCCTTTGTTACACCACTTGCATCTATTCCATATTGTGACTTAGGGCCATACTATACTACAATAGGGTAAGTGCACAACTTTTGGGGGCCAAAAAGTGGACACTTTATTGTTTAACATGATTTTAATGTTTTTGTGTACATGATTTCTAAAAGTGCGTATGCAATCTTGGATCATAGGATTGCTGATTACCAAGCCTAAATTACGTATACAATTTTAGTTTTTAGAATAATGTATGAAATACTTGTGTTATAAGTTAAAAAATAAAAATTAATTCCTTTCATTTGGCATTGATGCAAACCATGACTAGACAATTAAAGAGCTCAACTTACGTTTTGAAAAAATAACATTTTACCTTAAAATCAATAATGGAATGCAAGAGGAAAGGTATTCAAACAAATC
Source organism: Torreya grandis (assembly GCA_037957365.1). NCBI lineage: Eukaryota > Viridiplantae > Streptophyta > Pinopsida > Cupressales > Taxaceae > Torreya > Torreya grandis. Next base: position 2,717,752 of record JARHVA010000341.1, read on the forward strand.
TGAGTGAAATTAAAAATAATTTTAGTTAATTTTATTTCATTTACATTTTTTGTTTTAATAACACATAATACACATTCATGTGCAAAGCGAAATGTAGAAAGTACAAATGAACAAACTAACCCTCCTAGCCTGGAAAAACCTCCTATCCCACAAAACCCTCCTATAGTTCCTTTAGCCTCCCATGGTGGTCAAGAGGAATTGGAAGCCCATATAATAGAAAATAAAATCAAAATTGAAAATTTAATTAAGGTATTGAGGTATCTCCATTCAAAAACACCCCACCAAACTTCCCTATTAGATACATTAAAGACATTAATAGGTGAAGTTGACTCGTTAATAGATCAAATTGATAGGTGGGTTGATTATAGAGATAGATGCAAGTATACTATTTTAAAAAATTGTTTGTAGCCATTGTGAAAGATTAAAAAATAACCAAAGCCCAAATTTGTGCACTATTCAATGATGGAAAAAGTGATGCATTACTAGATGTGTCAACCAAATGGATTAAAATTCACTAGTGCACCCACAAGTTAAACATACATTTTTTTTAGGACTAATGGTGGATGGTATTTGATCACTACCTTACAATAATAATGAAATCCCCTTGAATTTTTTAAGAAAAATCTATTATTAGTTTATTCTTAATGAAGTTTTAAATTATTTTGATTTCTCAAAGTTTTAGTGTAGTGGAAAAGTTTCTATGTAGGATAGGCTAGTTGCACATCATGAAACTAATTAGCTTGTGAGAGAACATATCAAAAAACCACATCTTCATAATACAAACCCTCTACAGTCAAGGAGACTATATAGATTGATACTTTTCATGTGATTAAGGTACTTACTAACACCCTCATTCAACATATAGGTTAGTTTTATCATACTGTTACTAGCAAGGGTGGCCATGGGGATGCTTCCTTTAACAATGCTACCTGACTTCACCATTGTAAATCATGTGGTGTTATATGTGCTAGACCTAAGGAGGATGAGGAAGATTTCATGCAACCTGCTTATGCTAGTGTTTTTAGGGGTGTAGATTATATCGATCTCATTGATCCATTTTAGTCATTTACATTTGGTTTAAGCACCTCGACTACATCTTCCAAGGTATCTTATATATTTTACATGGTGAAATTTTTTTGTCAAACTTGTTAAATTTCAAATATTTGTAAAATTTAAAAGGTAATAATTATTTTTAATATAAATCTCAATAATGCATATGTAATTTTTTATGTTACAATAGGATTGTGGACACTACATGAGCACATATGTTACTCATACTACACCCATATATACATATACATAAGTGTTTTTTAAGGGTTTATTAATGCTATGGTTCATTACATGTATGTAATTACACACACACACACACACACACACACACACACACACACACACACACACACACACACACACACACACACACACACGTGACTAACAATGATATTTTTTTCTTCTATTGATGAACACGCTAGATACTCCACCATCTATTTAGATGAGTAAATGTAGAGGTTGATGTTATTATTTCATCTATGCAAAAACTAACTGAGTTATGAGAGTTCTTGTGATGTTCAAGTGTAAAAACAGATTTATGTTCAATATTTTTCCTTTGTACTTGTGCAAACAATTGATGCATGAAATAATTATCTATGTAAACTATTTTGATGATGTTTTCTAGTCCTGTTCAAATGATTAGCAAACATGATGTGGTACAAGATAATTTAATTTTTAAATATAGCTATTAAATTTCAATCATTTACTTAGTTGCTTTAAATATTTATGATCTAATTTTGAATTTTTATTTCGTATATATACATGTGTATGGTCCTACCCTTTCCCTTATTAGGAGTAGGGGACCGACTCCTATCGGTTATTCATTCCACACTCCTATTCACTAGTCTCAACCTTTCATACCTTAACAAGTACCAAATTTAAATTTATTGTGACAAATAGATTGCATTAAGTATAAATTTGAATAATTTTTGTATCATTTTAAAGTAACGTGTTAGATTTTAAAGCATCTCATTTTAGTATTAATTTTTTTGAAAATATTTGTATATGAACATGTTGAGATATAGGCAAGTTTTGAGTATAAGAGGACCCATATTCATTCATATTAGAGACCTTCATCTATGAGAAAGACATCAAAGGTAGATCCCTCTACAAGTAAAAAAAAGAGAGTGATGCATTTTGATTACTAAGATTGTGTCTTATGACATTTTTATTGTATGCCTATATGGCTTGATGTATAGTTGTTTGGTATTGTATGCCTATACAACAATGACCCGATATATTCTATTATGTTCACATTTTATGTGTGTGTGTGTGTGTGTGTGTGTGTGTGTGTGTGTGTGTGTGTGTGTGTGTGTGTGTACACATACATATACACACACACACACTGTATATATGTATGTGTGTGTGTGTGTACACATACATATATACATACACACACATGTATATATGTATGTGTGTGTGTATATGTATATATATGTATGTATGTATGTACATACGTACATACATACATACACACACACACACACACACACACACACACACACACACACACACACACACACACACACACACACACACACACACACACACACACACACACACATCGAAACATTTCACCTTAAATATTCTCATTGATTTCACCTTATGGATTTTGTTGTAATTTATTAAATTGGCCAACATTGATATTATGCCATCATTAAATTGATTGATATTTGTTTTTGTAAAGATAAAAAATGATGATGGGATTTGTGAAGCATGTGTAATTATTACTCTAATAACATTTAAAGAAATAAGTACTAGTGTTGACATCATTATTTGGTGGAGGCAAAGATAAAAAATGATGATGAGTGAGGGTGGGATTTGTGAAGCAAGTGTAGTTATTACTATGATGAAATTTAAATCAAGAAGTAAAAGTGTCTACATCATGATTTAGTGGAGGTGAATATAAAAAATGATGATAGATTAGGGTGGTATTTGTGAAGTGTGTGTAGTTATTAATTTGCTAACATTTAAAGTAAAAAATATAAGTGTGCACATCATGATTTGATGGAATTTTAATTAAACTTCATCTTCATTTTGTTTTGATATTTTTAAACCCATATTTTACATATAATATTTTTTTTATGGTCTGATGTGGATTGAAAGGGCCTTTTATTTTTATTCTTATGCAAACTAAAATCATATATTATTTTAATGATGTGTTTTTTTATACAAAATCATTTAAGTTACTAGCTTATTTTATCATGAGAATGTTTAAGAAACTTTATATAAATAAAATATTATATCAAATAATCATAATAACCATCATGAGCTCTAAATCTACATGGATATGCATTTTTGAAATTGGTTCAGTACCAAGAAACATTGACAATAAATGATGTTAACATTCACATCACAATTGGATATCTCTACCTTGGGGGGCTCATTTATAAAAATTGGTATCATCACCACATCAAGGGTGATGATTAACCTATAATATTGCATTACTGGCCTCAGAGTATACTCGGTTAGGAGACAAATCACCCATTTTGGTGTCAATAACATCCTTTCCTATATGGTAAAATTGTAGTTTTTAGGTAAAGTTTGGACACATGCCAAGTGAAAACTGTAAAAATAACCATCACATGCATATTGAAGTAGTATAATTTCACTCTAGATTACTTGGATAAAAAATAAGAGACAAATTCATGGCAGATGATTCAGTGATCAATCTTGAAATGGTATTTTTATGTAGTTAAGAGATAAGTTCTTTTCTTTTAGTAAACATTTATGCTTTTGGGATCTCTGCTTGCAAATCCATCACTTATAACATGTAAAAATATGAAAATTACATATGTTCCCACCACTAATACCTTTTAATACTTACATATACAGATGTTTACAATTGGTCCAACGTCTAGAAACATTGATAGGAAATGTTATCAACATTCAAACTATAGTTAGATATCTCCACCTCTAGGGCCTTGTGGCTAAAAATTGGAATCGCTACCACATTGGGTGTCTTGAATAACCTTTAGGAATTCATTTTGGCCTAAAATTATGCTCAATTAAGAGACAAAGCACCTATTTTGGACTCAAGAAGGTCTCTCCTTATACAGTAAAATTATAGTGTTTAGGAAAACTTTAGACACACATCAAACAAAAATTATAAGTCTTCTACACAAAATAAAAGAACAATCATGTGCATATTGAATACCTATAGTTTTAATTTAAATCACTTGGATATAATTTGTTATAGAAGATTTAATGATCAGTTTTGAAATGTTATTTTTATGTAATTAAGAGACAAATTCTTTACTTCTAGTAGACATTTCTTCTTTTGAGACTCCTGCTTGCAAATACATTAATTAAAAACATTAAGATATGAAAATTACATGTGTTCCCACCACCATGACCTATTAATCCATGTGGGTATGCATTTTTACAACTAGTTTGGTGTGGAGAAACATTTATAAGAAATGTTTTCAACATGCAAGCCAGAGTTGGAAATATCCACCTCTAGGGCCTCATGGTTTAAAAATGGAATCGCCACCATGTTATGGGTGATGAATAAAATATAGGTACATGTTATTTGCCTTTGTGTATGCCATGCTAGGAGATAAACACCTATTATGGTCTCAAGAAAGTCCTTCCCTATATGGTAAAATTATAGTTTTTAGGCAAACTATAGACACACATCAAACAAAAATCGTAAGTCATCCACATGAAAAAAAAGAAAAAGAAAATTCATTTAAAATCAATCTAATTTTAACCTATAGTACTTGGATTGAAAATAAGATATGAATGTGGTATAAAATTCAATTATCAATCCTAAAATGCTATTTTTATGTAGTTAAGAGACAAGTTATTTGCCTCTAATAGACATTTCTCCTTCCAGAACCTTTAATTACAAATACATTGATTATAAAAACTCAAGATAAAAATTACATATTTTAAAACCAACATAAGATATGAATCCATGTGGATATGTGTTTTTTAAATAATTCCAATGTTGAGAAACACTGATAAGAAATGCTGTCAACATTCAAGCCACAGTTGGAGATTCTTTCTTACAGGGCCTCCTAGATGAAAATTAGAATTTACATCATGTTTGGTGTGTTTAATAACCTCTAGTACCATTTTATTGGCTTCATAATACACCCAATTAGGAGACAGAGCACCCATTCCAATATCAAGAATGTCTTTCCCTATACGGTAAAATTACCATTTTTTAAGGAAAACTTCTGACATATTTCAAAAGAAAAATATAATTCATATAAAAAAATAAATAAAAATAACATGGAATTAAAATTAATATAATTTCACCCTAGATAACTTGGATCTTAAATGAGAGACACATACATGGTAGATGATTCAGTGATCAGTCTTGAAATGTTATTTTTATGTAGTTAAGAGACAAGTTTTTGCCTCCAAAAAACATTTATTCATTTGGAACCTTTGAGATAAAATCCATCACTTATAAAATGTAGGTATATTAAAATTAAATATTTCACCACAACCATGGGCTTTGAATCATCACAAATACATGTGTTTGCAACTAGTATGACATCGAGAAACATTGACAAGAAATGTTGTCAACATATAATCTATAGTTAAAGATATCCACCTCTATGGTCTTATGGATTAAAATTAGCATTAAAACCATGTCGAGGGTGTTAAATAAAATATATGACTATGTTATTGGCCTCAAGGTATGCTTGGTTAGGATATGAAACACCCATTCTAGCCTCAAGAATGTCCTTGCCTATAGGGTAAAATTGAAAGTTTTTAGGAAAACTTCAGACATGCATCAAACAAAAATCAAAATCCATCTACATGAACTGAAAGAACCATAATGAAAATTTATAATCCATATATTTCACCCTATATCCATTGGATTAAAAATAAGAGATGAATTTATGGCATATGATTCAATGATCAGTCCTGAATGCTAATTCTATGTAGTTAAGAGACCAATTATTTTCCTCTAGTAGATATTTCCACTTTCATGACCTTCACTTTCAAATACATCAATTTAAAAACCTAGGGATATGAAAATTAAATATTTTCTCACCACCATGACCTATAAATCCACATGGATAAGCATTTTTTCAAAAATTTTGATGTTGAGAAACATTGATAACAAATGTTGTCAACATTCAAGCCATAATTAGAGATCTCCACCTTCAGGGACTCATGGATTAAATTTTGAATCTCCATCATGTTATAGGTGATGAATAATATATAAGACCACATTTTTTGCCTTAGAATATGCGTAGTTAGGATATAGAGCACCCATTTCAGCCTTAAGAATGCCCTTCCATATATGGTAAAATTAGAATTTTTTGGAAAATTTTGGACACACATCAAATAAAAACCATAAGTCATCTACACAAATTGAGAATCATAACGTGTGTTTTGAATCCATATAATTACACCCAAGATCATGTGGATCTAAAATAAGATATGAATATGTGGTATATGATTTAATGATCAATCTTGACATGCTATTTTTATGTAGTTAAGAAATAAATTCTTTGCCTCCAATAGACATTTTTACTTTCAGGACCTCTGCTTGAAAATCCATCACTTATAAAAACTAAAGATATGAAAATTATATATGTTCCCACCATATATACCTATGAATACACATGTATATGCATTTTTAAAACTGGTCTAGCATCAATAAATAATAACAAGAAATGTTGTCAACATTCAAAACACATTGGGAGATCTCCATCTTTGAGGCTTCCTGGCTAAAAATTTACATACGAACCACATCAAAGGTACTGAATAAACTCTAGGAAAAATTTATTTGCCTCTAAATATGCTTGGTTAAGTTATAGATCACCTTTTCTAGCCTCAAGAATGTCCTTCCCCATATGAAAAAATTGTTAGTCATGTACATGAACCAAAAACTTCTCTTATCTTTGAGAATATGGAATTATCTAGTAACGGTACCGACCACATGAATTTGGAAGATAATATGGCACCAATAACCTAAAAAAATATATTAGTATGTAATTAAATTTAATTTTAAATGTACTACCTTGAAATCAATAAAATTTGAAAAAATTAAACACATTAAATTGGAGAACTCAATATACCTTTGGAGTTTGATCCAAGGAACCACTAGGATCATATATACTATTGATAGTAGTAATAATTTATTCAATGTTGGAATCATGAACCTTCCATAGAGTCCTGTTTAATGACCTCTCCTGATATTTGTTCAATTGAACATTGATTGTGAGAACTAAATTAGAATAATGAAATATCTTCATATGTATTTCATAGTCTTCAAATAACCACACATCTAAATTTTTGATAGGATATCATCAAAGCCAAGTTTTAGTAACTAATGTAAACCAATGGGATTAGGAATGTTTTCCCCATGTCTTACCATACAAGTAAATTTATTTTTTCCTTTACACATCAACACACATAGTAGTTTATCCCCTTATCATTATCCTCATTTGCAATAACTACATAAAAATGCCTTACATCATAAAATAAAACATGATTTAATAAATATATGTTGATATATACCAAATACAATACATAACACATGATTTAAATTTAATTTCATATAAATTTTAAATGTAAAACTTTATCTCATACCTAGTTACACTAGATCAGATACATGGTCAAAGTTATGTGATGATGTCATTTTTGTAAGTTGTAATGCTGGTTGAACCTAATATGTTTTAATTAGAATTAGAGGTTTATATCTCAATTCATCCACCCACTCTTATGAATTTCATTCATTCTAAACAAAGTCTACACATGTAGAAACAAAAACATGCCATGTGCCTTGTAACAACTATACAAAAACCCGTGTTTGAGCTATGAAATGAGTGAAACTCACTCGACATTATTACTACCATATAATATTCATAGATTACCCATTTTTATTACTCCATAAAATATATATATCTACATTCAATAGAGTTTTATTGAGCACTATTGGCCATTTTATCATTACAACATTCAACTATGTTTTTTACATATATTAAATTAGTGGCATATTCAAACTTCAACTCTTCTCTTGCAAGCACTCTTTTCACACATGATCCTGCACCATCATGCTCCCATTTTCCATGGCCCACTTCAATTAAACTCCAAATATGTTGTACACCATTGGTCACATGCATCTTGATCAATTAGTAGAATATCCATGCATTCTTAAATTGTGACATGTAGTTATCTAACCAAATATAATGTTGATTAAAAGTAACATTCCTTTAACTCAAATTTCCATAGAACATCTAAAAATAAACTTTCACATACTTTGTAAAATGTGTTATATCATTACTAACATAGAAGTGGTACTCGCTTAATTTTTTTTTATCATGATCTATAATATAAGATGTGTGCATGAATGTTATATGCAAAAAAATGAAAACATGAACTGAAATGTAGTACTGTGACTAAACCTCCATCTATGTTTGTAATGCGTAATTATCTATAAAATTTAACTACTAAAATAATAGTAGTAAATGGGAATGTGTGTTATCTTAATTTTAATTTTTCATCTAGCCATTGAGCTTTGTCTATGTGCCTTGCACACTCATAAATAATTTACTCCCTAAATTTAACCATAAATCTGAAAATAAGTATTTGTTTTGTAACAAGATCACACATTTTAGATTACTTTCCATCTTTTACTTGATATGTCACAGATTTATATTTGCTAAAACTGACTAATTATTACCCAATTCTATGTGTACTCTCCTCATGGGTATAATTTTTCAATTTTGGTAATCCACCACAAATGTTGCAAGTTCCATCAAAATATGATTTGTTATACAATAATTTTCCATCTGTTCTTTCACAAAAAATGGTTAGAATAAATTCCCTTGTTGATTTTGGTGGAGCTTCCAATCCACACTGATTAAAAATGTTATATGTATGCAGAGTAAAAGGAACATGATGAAAAACATCACAATGCATCAAAAATTAAACATGTTGCCTACAATAATAAGTGTTGCATGTATTATTTATTTTCACATAGAAGGGTTTATCCTTTTAAAAATGTCTTTGACTAAAGAAAAATTGTGGATATTTTTGTAAAAAATTAGAGTATAATTATGTTTGAGTCATATCCAAAAAATGTTTTGGATGTGGTTCATGGTTACAAGAATCAAATATTATTTCCACTAGATCTCTTATATTGGGTGATACCTTTGTGTTATCTTTCCAAAATTATGCAAGTAAATATTTTAGGGCATCAGCTACAACCTTATATTTATGTGGGAGTCTACTAGATAATGATTATGAGTCATTGATATCAAAAACATTAAGTGTTCTACATTTCCAAATTGATTTCATTAATGTTTTTCTATTTATGAAAGTGTATGTGATGGTTATTATATTGTGCAATTGTATCTTAACTTACCTTCACATGTCAATATTCCTAGTAGCTTGTGAGTTCAAAGACTTCTCTTTGCAGGTCAACAAGAAGTGTCAAATGGAGTTGTAGGTGTAGTGAAAATATTTTATAATAGTGTGTCTTAGAATGCCTATTATCTAAGTCTTCCTATCCTAAGCCAATTCCAAGACCCCATGTTGAAACATTGATGAAAGAAGAAGGTTTTTATTATATGTAGTGTATGTTAGGTTTCTCTTGGTTCAAAGTACATGTCAAGAGTGTGAGTAGAGCATACATTTGGTGAATCACCTCCAGTAGAATAGGTTTGCTTTTCATGCTATTATTAACCCTTTTCACTCCCCAAGTTATTAGTAGTAGGAATATGAGCCTAAATGATTCATCAAGGGGAGTTAGCCCCTAATATAGAGATCCACCCTGCAATAGGGATACCCACATCCCTGGGGTGGTTCCATTGTTTCACTTGAGTGAGGAAAAGATTGTCCCATTTACTCATTGGGTGCATTCAAGTGACAACAAATACTAAATCACTCCTAACATGTAATTTTATAGAATTTTTGTACCCCTTCAACATGATTATGTCAACAAATAGGATAAAATAAACCCTTAAGAACCTTTACCTTCATTTGAGAGTAATTCAAAGAATCAAACACATGGAAAAATAATATCCCACAACATTCAAAATACCTTAAATCCTCAACTTCATTTCCAATAACTCTATATGACCTTTATTTATGGCTATACAAGCTTAGAATTATTACTAATTGGGTTGTATATAGTCTTCCCATGTATTTTTCATTTAATCAATAGTATTGAGAATTTAAATGTGTTTACATTCATTTCATAGAGATCATATATCCCTTACTCATCTTTAAATCATTTATAATGACACTTTATACTGACTATGTTGTCCTCTTTCTGACTGTCCCTGAAGATAGAGTATTTAAACTTGGGTTTCACCACTTTGAACCTATAGACTACTGACTTGAATCTTCTTTGATTATAGATATGAGCACCACAATATTGATCATAAACCTATAGACACTTATTTACATTTTACTCTATCCAAATAAGCTTTACAAGTAAAGACAAAGTTATTGATATGTCTTTTATTCCTTTTCTCTCCCTAACTTTGCCTTGTCAAAGATCTACTGTTCCACCTCCTACTCTTCCACTCAAACTTCCTTCATGTATTAAATTTTTTATATTACATCAATACATGCAAAATACTTGATATTATTAGCCATTTCACATTGTATAGAAATTACACTTCCATGATTATTGGTTTACATTATCTTTTCATGATATGCAAGTTGAAATATGTTTCCATATATATCTTGGTTTACATTAAGAAAAACTTGCCATACATATCTTTTATACTTTATATAAAATTAAGTGAGAACTTTTTTACATGAATAGTTGATGGCTCAAGTAAACACTTCTCCCTCTCTATGAGCTAAGATAGACATAGGCATTATCATTGCAATGTCATCTGTACAGGTGCTGACATAGGAATATATTAACTTGTAATTTTGAATTGTAAAAATAGACTTGTTTTAATAATTTTACTAAATAATTGAGGCAAATATAACTAATGTGAATGTATTGCATATGCAAGGTTGTCATATGACATATGATATTCCAAATTAGATGATTAGTAGGGAAAATTCTCATGTTTCTTCCATATTTCATATGCCTATTCAAACATCTGAGCCTATCATTGAATTGTTTGAGCATAAAAAAAGATTGATCAGAACTGTGAGCTTGTAGTAAGTGCATGTTTAAATGATTTTTATTTCAGTTTAAAATTAATTTATTAACAATTGGTTGAATGTATTTTATGTTAATTTTGTAATAATACTTGTATTTGAATAGGTTCAACTGCAAGCAAGCTATGAGTGTAGGACCCACAATCAGACCTTAGAGAAATCCAAGGCATTATAGGGGTCTCTATCTAATAGAAGGGCATCCCAGGGAGAGTTTTATTCAAGGAAGGAAAAGAGAGGGAGTTTATTTGATGAATATGATGTCTTACGTAGGATGCACATTTTTATATGCCTGTATGATAATTTACACATTTTTAGCATTGTATGTGCATATATGACATTCACCCAACATTAGATACTATGTTGGTAGATGCAAATTTTTGTATGCCTATCATGAGAATCTATGTATTATTGATATTTCACACATATGCCTATAGTGTATGTTTATCATGACAATCTATCTAATTTATATTTAGTTTTTATTTCATTGTGTGTTATTATATAATATTGTTTTGATCTTCCAAACTATTATCTATCAGATCTCGTAGTTAATGTTTTACACAAATGAGAATTAAAAAATTGTTATTTTTAATTCCATAAATATTGGATCTCTCATATTTTTTTTAAATTAAAATTTTTATTTCATTATGTGTAGAGGAAATGACTAATGACACTCTTATCTATTTTGCATTTGTCATCACCTATTTACAACTTTTCAATTGATCATTAACATAATTTGATTACACTTAAAACCCATATCCAATTATGTTCAAACTTGTATAATGCAAATAAATAAAATCATTCATAAATACCTACAAATTTATCAATCAGATAACTATACATGTAAGTTACTTGTCTTTCACCTTCACTTGGCTCTGATGCCTTTTTGACTAGCTTTTCTTGAAACTAGGCCTACTTCTTGTATGCCTTTTATGATTATTGTTCCTTTATATTTTCCATTGCCTCTCATGTAATATCTATAAATACATATTCTACACTCAAATAATTTTGGTGACCTTGTATATGGTCTACTTATTCATATTTATAGCTTTATCTTTGCTAAACTTGTAAGATGAACTTCTACCTGACCTTGACTATAATGTCTTTAGTTTGATAAAAACGCAACCTTAGTGACTTGAAACCAAATATTCACTCATGAGACAATGATCCATCTTTGGAAAAAACCCTTTATCATCCCCCAATAACACCTAATTCACAGTTTGTTCTTCTATGTTAAAGAAGTCTATGAAAGTCCTATTCATATGTTCTAAATCATAAACAATTATAACCTCACTTATCCACTATGTTCTCAACTCGATTCAAAATAAAATTTCAAAAAATATTATTTTAAAATATTCAATTACTCATTATTTTAATATTTCAATTACTCATAATATATTTTATCAATAGGTCAATAGATCAATAGGTCAATTACTCATTAAGTTTTTAGGTCTCTAGACCTAGTTGTTGTTCCATTAGGCCAATTCCTCAAAATAGAGTTTTTAACTTTTAAAAATTATATTTATAGTAGTATTTTAAAAAATTTAACATGTTCTAGGCCTTACCCAAGTTTATATAACTCAAATCAACCAAAAATGCATCTTACCCAAGTTTTAACATGTTTTACAGGCCAAGAGTTTAGTAGAACTATTGTTCCAATGCTTCCTAACTAAAAAATGATACTAATAATACCTCCAAGGGGCATGGATAAATTATATGATTAGGTTATTATCCTCCCATCAGGATGATTGACAAACCCACCACTCATTTCAGAGTCAAGAATGCCCTTCTCAATACAAGAAAAATTGAATTTTTAGCCTAAGTTCAAACATGCATAAAATAAAACCTGTAAGTCATTTATGTGAACCTTAAGATATCTTCCCTACATATTTAATATCTATAATAACACCCCAAAACACTCATTTATAACTTTTGAGAGTAATCCATTGGACAAGCTACAATGATGGGTCCAAAAATGCAACTTTTTGGCATTGAACAAGTAACTTCTTGAGCTCCAACTACCATTTCTGCCTTTGGGACCTACACCTAAGAATATATCACTTAGATCACATCTAGATAGGTAAATTAAATGTTATCAATCCACCACAACATTAAAATACACCTAGAAGTGCATTTTCACTACCGTTCTGGAGTGTAGAAACACTGACAATAAATGTTGTCAATGTTTAAGTTGTGGTTATATGACTATGGTTTTGATGCTTCCTAAACAAAATTTGAAACTTATAACACATTTAGGGGGGCTAAGTATAACCTCTAGGACTAATTTTTTGGCCTCCAATTAGGCCCAATAGACAAACCCACCACCCATTCTGGCCTTAAGAATGCCCTTCCCAATACAAGAAAAATGCAATTTTTAAACCTAAGTTTAAACACGCATAAAATGAAACTTGTAAGTAATTTTTGTGAAATATAAGATCCATAACCTTCCTATTTAATCCATATAATCATACCTCAGATAACTTAGGTAGAATACTTGATACCAATATGTTGGATAAGTTATAGTGAGGGGTCCAAAATATAACTTTTTAGCATTGAACAAACAACTTCTTGAGATCCAACTACCATTTATGCTTTTAAGACCTCCACTTAGGAATATATCACTTTAATCACATAAAAATAGGAAAGTTACATGTTATCACACTGCCATAATGTTCAAATCCACCATGAAGTGCATTTTCACTACCGTTCTAGAGCACAAAAATACTAACAACAAATGTTGTCAAGTTTAAGTTGTGGTGAATTGTGGTTTCAATGTTTCCTAACCAAAAAATGGAACTTACAACATGTCCATGGGGGGCCATGTATAATGTCTAAGACCAATTTCTTATCCTCCCATCAGGCCCAATCAACAAACCCACCACCCATAATTAAAAAATTGTAAGTCATTTCCATGAACCATAAGATCCTTCCCTTACATATTTAATCCCTAAAATTTCACACTATATCACTCAGGTAGAAGATTTGAGAGTAATCTGTTGGACAAGTTGCAATGAGAGGTCCAAAAATGTAAGTTTTTAGCATTAAACAAGCAAATTCTTGAGCTTTAACTATAATTTTTTCCTCCAGGACCTCCACCTAGGAATATATCACTTTAATCACATAAAAATATGTGAATTACATGTTATCACATTGCCATGATGTTTAAATCCACCTAGAAGTGCATTTTCACTACCGTTCTAAAGCATGGAAACATTGACAACAAATGTTGTCAAAGTTTAAGTTGTTGATAAAAAACTCTAGTTTTGATGCTTCCTGAGTGAAATCTGACGCTTAAAACACATTTAGGGGTCAAATAATTTCTAGGACTAGCTTCTTGGCCTCCCATTAGCCTTGATCGAAAAACCCACCACCCATTCTAGCCTCAAAGACACCATTTCCAATACATTTTTTAATGTAAATTTTTAGCTTAAGTTCAAATACGCATAAAAATAAACTTGTAAGTCATTTAAATGAATCATAAAATCCATCCCATAAATATTTAATCACTATAATTTCACCCTAGATCATTCAGGGGGAATATTTGAGAGCAATCCATTGGACAAGTTGCAGTGAGGGATCCAAAAATGCAAATTTTTAGCATTAAACAAGAAACTTCTTGAGCTCCAACTGCCATTTAAACCTCACTTTGATAATGTCCATATAGACAATTAATTTTTATCACACCACCATGATGTTTAAATCCATGTAGAAGTGCATTTTCACTACTGTTCTAGAGTGCAGAAACACTACCATTAAATGTTGGCAAAGTTTAATTTGTGTTTGAATAACTCTAGTTTTGGTGCTTCTTAAATAAAAACTAACATTTAAAACATGTATTTAGGGTGGACAAAATCTATGACTAATTTATTATCCTCCAAACAACCCTGATCGATAAACCCACTACCCATTTCAGCCTCAAGAATGCCCTTCCCAATACAAGAAAATGCAATTTTTAGCCCAAGTTCAAACATGCATAAAATGAAACTTTTAAGTAATTTTTTTTAACCATTAGATCCTTACCCTATCCATTTAATCCCTCTAATATCACCCTAGATCACTCAAGTGGAAGCTTTGAGAGAAATCCATTGGACAAGTTGCAGTGAGGGGTCCAAAAATGCAACTTTTTGGCATTGAACAAGTAACTTCTTGAGATCTAACTAAAATTTCTACCTTCAAGACCTCACCTAAGAATATATCACTTTTATCATGCAAAAATATGAATATTACATGTTATCACACTTCCATAATGTTTAAATCCACCTAGAAGTACATTTTCAATACCGTTTTAGAATGGCAGAAACATTGACAATAATTGTTGTCAAAGTGTAAGTTGTGGTTGTAGAAATCTAGTTTTGATAAATTTTAACTAAAAAATGACACTACCAAAACATTCAAGGGGGGATGGATAATGCTTATAACTAGGTTATTGGCCTCTCATTAGGATTGATTGATAATCCTACCACCCATTTTGGCCTTAAGAATGCCCTTCCCAATACAAGAAAAATGCAATTTTTAGCCTAAGTTTAAACACCTATAAAATGAAACCTATAAGTTATTTCTTAAGATTTGATCATGTCCAACTTGAGATTAAATTATGTCCAACCTAATATTATCTTATCTTAAAGAATATATAATTATCTACTGACAGTACCAACCACGTGAAGGTGAAAGCTTATCTGACACCACTAACCTACAAAAAAATGTTAGTAATTAAAAATGAAATTCATATGTACTACCTATAAAATAAAAAACATATGGTAAAATTGATTACATATAAATTTAAAAAGTAAATATACCTACGTACTTCAATCCAATTAACCACTAGGGTCTGCTCTAACTTTGATAATATCAAGAATAACTTCATGGTCTGACTCCCAAACTTTTCATAGTTTCTTAATTAATGGCCTCTCATGATATTTTTATCTTTGAATATTGGTTACAAGAATCAAATTTGAATCATGTAGTATCTTCCTATGCATTTCAAACTCTTCAAATAACCATTTATCTAAATATTTTATAAGATATCATCGAAACCAAATTCTAGTGACTACCACTGACCTAGTGGGATAGTCAATGTTTTCTCCATCTATAACTGGGGAAGTAAATTTTTTCTCTCTCTACACACTAACACAAGTATTAATCAATTCCCTATTCATTACCCTCATCTACACTAACTATAAAAACATGCCCTGTAGCACAAAATAAAATTTAGGGTATAGTGTTTAGGATTTAGAGATTAGGGATTAGGGCATGTAGGGTTTAGGTTTAAGGGTGTATATAAGGTCTAATCCCTATATGACATACATGAATGTAATTTTTACTATAAAGTATGTTAATTGGGACTAAATCAATTGGTAAATAGGGAAAGTTTTTGGTTTACAATTTAGGGTATAGTGTTTAGGGCTTAGGTTTAGGGTATAGAGGGTCTATCACAAAGATAATTCTTAGTCTAAATGATATTAATTTGGGAAAAAATGATTGGTTCAGGGTTTAAAGAGTTTATATTTATAGTTTAGAGTTTATGGATTAGTAAATTTAAGGATTAGGGCTTGTGATATAGGTTTTATGGTATATAAGGTACAATCATGATGGTGATTAAGGAAAATTGGAGCTGATCAATGCCCAAATCACATTTTATAGTCATGAAATTAGGTTGAAGGGGCTCAAAATAACCCCAATTTACTTTAGATACACAGCTAGATTGGTACTCCAAACGCTAAGTTTTGGTTATAAATATAAAATGTTAATTTTATGACATCTCATGATAAAATCAGTTATTTCACAAGGCATGTATGTTTGCGACATGTAGTGGGTATTAGGGCATAGGTCTTATAATTTATGTTTTAGGTTTTAGGGATTAGGGCATAGAGTTTAGTTTTAAGGACCTATATATAATGTTTAATCACTCTATGGCATGTGAACCTAATTATTACTATAAAGGATGTTATTTGGGACTAAATCAATTGGTAAATAGGGAAAATTATGGTTTACAATTTAGGGTATAATGTTTAGGGTTTATGGTTTAGGGCTTAGGTTTCAATTTATACATGGTTTATGGTACATAGGGTCAATAAAAAAGATAATTGAGGATAATTTGAATCACTTGGACCCATTTGTGACTATAGAATCTGTTTTTAGGTTGTCATTATACCCTATGTCATTATGCAAATTGAGTGAATTAGTCAAATGGGGCAATCAATCATGTGATTTAGGCTAAATTGAGCCCTTTGAATTTAATTCTTAGTCTAAATGATATTAATTTAGGATAAAATGATTGGTTCAAGGTTTAAAGAGTTTATATTTATGGTTTAGATTTTATGGATTATGAACTTTAAAATTTAAGGCTTAGAGTATAGGTTTTAGGGTATATAAGGTACAATCATGAAGATAATTAGGGGAAATTTGAGCTCCTTGAACCTATATCTGTGAGTAAAGAATGTGATTTTGAGCTCAAGTATCCCCCACATCATCACAGATTGAGCTAATTAAGTCAATTATAGTTTAATGAGTGATGTAATTTTGACCAAGTTCATCCTTGTGAACCTAATTCTTACTATATATATAAAGGATGTTAATTAGGGATAAAGTTATTGGTTTAGGGTTTAGGGTCTAAAATTTAAAGGGTTTGGGGTTTAGGGCTTATGGATTAGGGCATAAGGTAAATGGTATAGGGTTTAGGGTTAAAGTTAAATGGTACAAGGCTTAGGGTTTAAGATATAGTCCAGTCACTAAGGTAATTGAAGAACATTTGAACTACTTGTTTACCTATTTATGACAATTACTTTCATATTTGAATTTATGATAAAAGGAGGGTTAGTTATGCCATGTACATGTTGTATACATGTTATACAATTGATTGAGCCATAAATTTGGTTTAGGGGCTCAATTTTGCCCAGATCATGCTACTAATTACACAAATTAACTAATTAGATTAATTCATAATAGAATCAATCTTTTGTTTTTTCCCCAAATCATATCTTTCTCTTGAAGGGTTCTAATTGGCCTCAAATTCATCCTTGATTAAATGAATCAATTTTTTGGTTAATTATATATGACATGGAATTAGGGTTAATTTCACTTCAAATCATATCATATATAAATTAAAATAGATTCATGTGGCTCATTTTGACCCTAATTAACTCCATAATTTAACTAATCAACATTTTCACTCATTAGTTGATGATTTTAAGTTTATTGAGCTCAAAACCACATTGTATACATCTAGAACTTATAGATAAGTAAATATTATTTCTTTGTTTCAATTGAGCTAATGAAATTGGAGTTGATCCAAAATTACATTTTATAATCACATAATTAGGTTGAAGGGGCCTGAAATATCCCTAATTTATTCAGATGCACAACTAGATTGGTACTCTAAAGGCTAAGTTTTGGCCATAGGCTTAAAAAGTGCATATAGATAAAATCAGTTATATCATAAGGCATGTATGTTTACGACATGTAGTGGGAATTAGGGCATAGGGTTTATGATTTAGGTTTTAGGGATTAGGGCATAGGGTTTAGGTTTAAGGACTTGTATATAATCTCTAATCACTCTATACCATGTGATCCTAATTCTTACTACAAAGGATGTTAATTGGGACTAAATCAATTGGTAAATAGGGAAAGTTTATGGTTTACAATTTAGGGTATTATGTTTAGGGTTTATGGTTTAAGGTTTAGGTTTTAATGTATATATGGTTTAGGGTACATATGGTCAATTGTAAATATAATTGAGGATAATTAAATCATTTAGATCCATTTATGACTATATAATGTGTTTTTGGGTTGTCATTATACCACATGTCATCATGCAGATTGAGTGAATTAGTCAAATGGGGTAATCAATCATGTGATTTAGGCCAAAATATCCCTATGAACTTAGTTATTCATCTAAATGATGTTAATTTGGGCTAAAATGATTGGTTTAAGGTTTAAAGAGTTTATATTTATGGTTTAATGTTTAGTAATTAAGAAATTTAGGGATTAGGGTTTAGGGTATACGTTTTAGGGTATATAAGGTACAATTATGATGGTGATTGAGGCAAATTTGAGCTCCTTGAACCTAGATATGTGAGTAAAGAATGTGATTTTGGGATCAATTAGCCCCTACATCATCACATATTGAGCCTAAGAAGTCAATTGTGGTAATGAGTGATGCGATTTTGACCAAGTTCATCCCTATGAACCTAATTCTTACTATATATAAAGGATGTTAATTGGGGCTAAATTTATTGGTTTAGGGTCTACAATTTAAAGGGTTTGGGGTTTAGGGCTTATGGATTAGGGTTTAAGGTAAATGGTATAGGGTTTAGGTTTTAGGTTAAATGATATAGGGTTTAGAGTTTAAGATATCAGATATAGGGTCCAATCCCTAAGGTAATTGAAGAGAATTTGAGTTGTTTGTTCACCTATTTGTGACATTTACTTGAACATATTTTCATTTCTGATAAAAGTAGGGTCTGTTAATCCATACATGTTATAAAATTTATTGAGCCATAAATTTGGTTCAGGGGCTTAATTTTTCCTAAGTCACACTCCTAATTACATAATTTGACTAATTGGATCAATTCATGATAGAATTAAACTTTTAATTTTTCCCCAAAT